>PITA01001415.1:0-73152 GCA_004023965.1 Spilogale gracilis
TTTTTTTTTTTTTAAAGATTTTATTTATTTGACAGAGAGAAACACAGCCAGAGAGGGAACACAAGCAGGGGGAGTGAGAGAGGGAGAAGCAGGCTTCCCGCCGAGCAGGAAGCCCGATGTGGGACTCGATCCCGGGTCTCCAGGATCATGACCTGAGCCGAAGGCAGTCGCTTAACCAACTGAGCCACCCAGGCGTCCCCATAACCTGTACTCTTAAACATTGAGCTTTTCAATATTGAAAGTTAAAGAAATACATAAAAATATAGATTGAGATAACAAATACCTACATGCCAGCCACCTAAAGTGGACATGCATCACTTCATTGCTTTTGGAAAATCTTAGACCACTCTTGGTCTCGAACATGTTTATGTGTCCCGTTGGCTTTCTCCTCCCTTTCTGGGTCTCCAATTGCATGTATGTTAGACTGTCTGATATTATACCACAATTCCTTATGCTTTGTTCATTTTCTAAAATCATTTTGTCTGTCTTCCTTGGTTTAGACAATTTCTATTAACTTATTCTTGCACAATTAATTAACTTATTCTTTCATCCAGCTGCATCCTAACTGCAAGTGAATATATCCTCAGAAAGTTTCCTCACACCACACTCTTCAGCAGCTGATTCAACTCCCGATTCCCTTGGTTGGAATTTGAGGTTAAATCCATTTGACATCTCAGATACTTATCTGATAATTGACTACAGTTCAGAATATTTCCTAGGCACTGACATCAAGAGGTACCGAAAACTTCTCAAATTCTGTGATATCAGAGACACCTGATTGTTTATTTGCACAAATAATCACTCAATCTTGCTGAAAGAGTGTAAGCTATTAATAGAGTTGGAGTAAAAGCTCCCATTTATCGAAATTATGGATCGGGCACTATGCAGGTTTCTTTACTTAGTTTAAAATTTATATAATCCTTATAATAATCTTGTTTCAGAATCATTACAACCACTTTTTGCAGATGAGAAATTTTTTAGTAGATTTCAACTAACTTTTTAAAGGCCACCCAGACCTGAAATTTTAACTTCAGTCTGTTTTAACCATTGTAATGTTCTGGCTTCTGAAAATTTAGGAAACATGGTGGTGATTTTCCAAATCATTTCTTCAGGGCTTACACACTCATTTTCCAGTTGCTAGAACAATCAGCTACTGATTGCTCATAACTGCCTCTTTCTCTGGTACTATCTTGCCCAGGGTTCTACCCCGCAAGGAGTGGCCGAGGGCCAGTGACTACCTCCTGGCCTTAATTCACTACATTTCTAGAGGATTGTCCCAGCTCCACAGCTCCTCATAAGACTGGCTGAGGCCTCAGTTCAACTGCATTCCTGGTCAAGTTTTTCCTTCTGCTGAGTCCTGACTCTTCTCCGCCTTGTAAGTATATCTCCTGAGAACACTCCCAGAAATGGCTGAGAAAGACTTTAGTTTTCTCCAGAAAACCTTCTGCACAATGTCAGTTATGGACTGAATATTCGTGTGCCTCCAAAATTCATATGTTGAAGGTCTAACCCCCAATGTGATGGTATCCGGAGAGGGGACTTTTGGGAGGTAATTAGATTTAGATGCAGTCCTGAAGAGTGGGACCCTCATGATAGGATTAGGGTCCTTATAAAGTGAGCCACCTGAGAGTGTGTATTCTCTCTCTCTCTCTCTCTCTCTCTCTCTCTCTCTCTCTCTCTCTTTTTCCCCATGGAAGGACATACTGGGAAGGCAGTCATCTGAAAGCCAGGGAGAAAGCTCTCACCAGAGCCCCATTATGCTGTCACCCTGATCTCAAACCTCCAGCCTCCAGAACCATGAGAAAATTGATGTTGTTTAAGCCATCGAGTCTATGGTGTTTTGGTATGGCAGCCCAAGATGACTAATATAGGGTCTGTTTCCAGATAGCGCTACCTAGGATCTACCCATGTGGTATTATAAGTCTTGCTTTTCTAAATAGAATAAACTATTAAAAATAGAAACAAAAGTAATTATACCTTATACAAAATAAAATAACAATTTAAAGGAACAATGAAGTCTTTCTCAGCCATTTTATAATTATATGGGTTGACTTCCTTGTCCCACACCCTGCCCTCTTGCTCTTTTTAAAAAAAGCTTTACCCTTTCTTTAAAACAAAAAACTCTATGATATCATATTTTATATGTAAAAAATAAGTTATGCAGCATATATTTCAGCTGGAAAGAAAAATTACAAAATAAACAGCTGTTAATCCAGTATCCACCTCAGAATTTTAATATTACTAATATCATGGAAGTTCCCTGTTTTTCCCATCTTGATCCTATTGACCTGTTTCTTTCTCACAAGCCTCTAGATAGAGTTAACCATGATCTTGAGGCTTCTGTTTACTTGTAGTCTTTCTATGGTTTCATCATTATGTGTGTGTGTGTGCGTGTGTTTGAAATTCACAGAAGTGGCATATCACACGGTACAAATCATTATGACCATCTTTTCACTAGAATGTATCTCCATGAGAGCAAGGACATTCATCTGTTTTGCTCACTGGTTTATCACAAGTGGCCACAACAGGGTCTGGCACATGGTAGAAGCTCAGTGAGTATTTATTAACTGAATAAACAAAAGTCTGACTCTTCTGAATCATTTCTGTCTTTCTCTTTCTATCTGAAGTTTGACAGTTTAGTTGTTGAACAGACTGAGTGCTGCTTGCCAGACGCCGAGTTTAGTAGCTTACTGTCCTCCCTCATATAGATGTTTCAACAGTCGGTGAGTGACGGAGCTGTTGTAAAGAAACCCATTTCAATAAATGTGAATTTTCCTCCTGATTATCTCTCCTGTTTCTTTATAACTAACCCGAGCCAGAAATAATTCTTTAATACAATGAGTTTTACCCTAGTCACTGAAGTTTTCAGGATAAGACAAAAATAAGAATTTCCTTCCTTCTGCTGCTAAGTCTCAGATTCTCCTATGTAAAAGACTTTTTTAACCCAACAGCTCACTGGTTCAGAGATGTGACCAAATTTTAGAATTATAAGGGCCTTGTAATATATGTGCTGTATTTTGATGTGCCATCACTGGCATACTTTTTGCATCTTTATGCATACTTTATGCATCTTTATGCATACTTTATATAATTTACACTGCATAATTTCCATGAGTCCCATTTTTACTTACACAGAGATCTCCTTCAGAGGTTTTCTTTTTTTATGTATTTCCTATGTTTACTTTTCTTTGTTTATTATACATTTAAGTTTCCTTCCTTTTTACTGTCATGAAGACTTTGCTGGAAATTCTGTGTGATAAAACTTTTCACATATGGAATGTTACCAACGTTTGCTAAGGCATTTAACTCTAAAGACATTTGGATCAAAGTGGTTTCATGATAGATTTGTGCAGTGGAAGAGAAAGGCTGTTTCATGATTATAGCAGGGTTTTGTGTTTTTGTGGGTTTTTTTGTTTTTGTTTTTGTTTTTTTTTTTACTGAAATGAGGGAAAGAATCTCTGGTGTTTTTGTGGACTCCTATTTCATGGACTCCTATTCACTGGCAAGGTATTTTGGTACATGGTGCTTTGCAAAACTGGAAATTCCCTGAGGAATCTCTAGGAAAGCTAAATGCCATCTAAAGCTGGGAAAAAAAACCAAACAAACAACCTGAAACCAGGGAGCATAATACGTTGGAAAAGAACCTAGTAGAGTATAACTATGCTATTTTCTAAAAAATCACATGAGCTTGAAATATATAACAATGTTAATTCTTGGATGTAAACATACATATTTTTTGTTCTCAGTGTTGCTTTTCCTTAGTCTATAATCAATGAGAAAGTATTTGTTGAATACTCATATTCACTTAACACTGCTTGAGACACTGTGGGGTATTATTCTAAAGAATAGTCAGTATAGGTCCTGCCCTTCAAGAGCCTACAACCAAGTAGGAGGGCTAAAATCAATACACTTAAGCCATAAGGCAAAGCAAGAGGGTACTTAATTACTGTAAGTGCTAAATTATGAGGTACTTACCATTCGTACTGTCAAATTGAGTTGAAGAGATACTGTCAATTGAAGAGATACATGGGAGCAAGGGGAAGGCTCATAGTATGTTCCAGTAATATTCTCTTTTTCCCATCTGAGTGGCGATCACCTGGGAGTTCTCTTTACAACCTTTTGTTAAACTGTATATATAAGTTTTATTTACTTTTGCTTGCTATTCACAATAAAAATGATAAAGGAGAGAAAGGGAAGGTGATGAATAGAGTGTAGAATCACTGGGACAAAAAATTTGTGAAAGAAACAGCCCTTCGGATGCGCTTAAGAACAGGTCCACAAGAGAGAACAGATCATACAAATGCAGATGTAACATGGTGTGGGAGGATGGGGTGCAGGTATGTGGCAGGGAGGGAGGGTGCCCACTAGAGAGGACCTGGGCCTGGGGTAGGGAGTAGCCGGGAGATACAGTGGCTAAAATAAAGCGGTGCAGTGTGACAGTCAGGGGGTAGAGGGTTCAAGAAGAGGACTATGAGATGGAGGCCAAGGAGGTTAGTCTTGGGTGCAGTAGGACATCCATACGTCATGGGTTTTAAATGAGGTGACAGACCAATGACAGAAGAATTTAAGAAACAGTAGGGCTGTGTTCTGCTTTTTGGATGAAAAAGGGACGGAAGCTGAAGTGAGGAAGGGAAGTAGAAGTTGAATCGGGTCAACAGTGAGGGCCACTGGTCAGTCTCACTGGAGAGATGGAAGTGGATGTGAGAGACATGGTGGGGAGGGATGGCCACAGTTGGGCAGCTAACAGGATGAGTAATTGGGCAGGACAAGGTGACCTCATATTTTACAAAGCCAGGGAAATGACAGTGCCAATGAAAGAGTAGTTACTAGAAGTAGTTGGTTAAGAAGAGAAGATAATTTTAGACTTTCATTGAACGTAGAATTTGAGGGGAGAATGACAGTTTGTAGCTATCTGGGGACAGATCAGAAGCCTCTAGAGAAATTTTGGTAAGTGTAAGATATCACTTTCTAGTATAAGATATCACAATAACCAGAAATGAATGCACATCTTGTGTTATATAATCTATCATAAAGCACCTACACAATGCTTCTCTTGCATCGAAGGTAATTTCCCCACCTTGAATATGATAACCATGCCCACCAGTATTTCTGTCTTTTTCCATTTCTGACATTTCTATGACCAGTCTAAAAGTAAGACATGTGTATTTTATCGGAGGAAAACCCGGATATTCCAGCTGATGGTGATTTCCATCAAAGACAAACTATCATTACCACCTTCTGAATCTTTTTGATTATGTGTCTTCTGAACAAATTTGGAGAATTATACTATAGAAGTGCAAATCTACAAAACTCTGAAGGGCAGATAGCAACAGAGGCAGATTTTGATTCAATTAAAAAAAGCCACTTTCTAAAAATGTGAACTACCCATAAATGGAAAAGCTAATTATATTCCCTCTTCTGGAAATATTTTAGCAAAAGCCTGACTCTCTGCAGAGATTCTATATATAGGGTTCTTACTTTGAGTAGATGATTGGATTGAAAGACCTCTACAATACTTATATTTATTCCCTTCCTCTCACATATTGAGGGTAGGTGAGAAAAGGTTTAAGTAATACCAGTGAATTTGTTCATTTGTCCATCTAAGAAGCTTCTGTACTCTTCGTATGATCCAGGCACTGGATTACGCCATAGAGATACAACAGTGAAATAGACACTGATCAGGGCTTCAGTGAGTCGTCTATTAAGGTATACGGAAAACAGCATTAAATGCTACCACAGAAGTAATACTTGGAACTCTGGGAGTGTAAGATTTCCTCTTGATGGGTCAAAGAAGACTTTAGGAGTAAAAAACTAATATAATTGGAAACATCGAATATTACACTGAACCAAATTGTTGAAGATGGAAAAGTCTTGTTACTTTCATGAGTATCCTTGCCCAGTATGCACTATCTGGACACAAAAATTCTGTAGAAAAGTCTATCGTCAGAAATCAAAGCCTACTGGAAGGTCTTTTAATATGACAATGTGAATTGCAGTCTCAGACTTAAATTTTGGGTTCACAGAAAATCTAAATTCAATTGAGACTGAAATATTTAAAAATCTAGATAAAATCCTTAGGTAGTGGGATGATACTGTGAAGTATTCATTGTTTTTCCTCCATATTAACTTTACCCTGCATCTCATCTATCCAGGCCGCTGGACTGATTGTTCCACTGCCCCCAAAGAGAGGGGCAAGGAAGAGGGAAGGGGGAGGGCATTGTGGCACAACCAGAAAATAAGGACATCAAATTCTTGGCAGGCTAGCTAGCAGAGGTGGATGTATAAATGGAGACGAGCAGTTACAGCCTGAGATTGTCCTCCTGAGGGGTTTTTCCAACAGAAACTAAGTTGTTACAGGATAATAAAATTATTTTCTTTTTTAAAAAAGATTTTATTGGGGCGCCTGGGTGGCTCAGTTGGTTAAACGACTGCCTTCGACTCAGGTCATGATCCCGGAGACCCAGGATCGAGCCCCGCACAGGGCTCCCTGCTTGGCGGGAAGCCTTCCTCTCCCTCTCTCACTCCCTCTGCTTGTGTTCCCTCTCTGGCTGTGTTTCTCTCTGTCAAATAAATAAATTATTTTTTAAAAAGATTTTATTTATTTTTTTGAGAGAGAACGAGATCACAAGTAGGCAGAGAGGCAGGCAGAGAGAGGGAGGAAACAGGCTCCCCGCTGAGCAGAGAGCCCAACGTGGGCCTCTATCCCAGGACCCTGAGATCACGACCTGAGCTGAAGGCAGAAGATTTAACCCACTGAGCCACCCAGGCGCGCTAAAATTATTTTCTTAAAATTTCAGATTTGTGATCTGAGAACTTCACACTTAGCACTCAATATGAGAAATTTGATGGTTAATGCCCCTAAATAATAGTTCAAATAAAAATTACAACAACCAATAAATTACAGGTTTATTTTAGTAGGAAGTTTCGTATTTCATATAGGCCCTTATCCATCCCTTAAAAGAGGTTGGAGGATTCAAAACTATTTCAAGTTCTTATGGGAAATGAAAATTTGAAATGCTGTGAAAAAGATGGGTCAAAGTCAATTAAGACTTTTATCTCCATCCTTTAGAGAAATAAATTCATGCAGAAAAATATGAAGTGAGGCAAATCAGCTCATGGAGGGAAGGAATTAAGAGATTTTGATCACCCACTATGTGCCAAGCACCATAAGAGGAACATAACATAAAATCACCCTAACCCTCTCAACAACTCTGTCAAATAGATTAAATTATCCTCTTGTTGCCAAAGAGGAAAAAAAGACTGAGATGTAGTGGCAGAGCCAAGAATTAAATTCAGGCGTATCTGATGACAGAGCCAAGATTTTCTTGTAAATGAAGATGAAAGATCCAAAGAATAATAGACATCTTGAGATCAAAGTTGCAGGATTACCAATGCCAAAAAGTTATTCACAATACAATAATAATAAGAGCAGCTGTCAGAAAGAGACATGAAGCAAAGGACATGAAAGATAGGGGAGAAAAGAGAGAAAGCAAGCTGAGGTCTACAATGTGTCAGAAACTGACCTAGAGCCATAATATTCATCTAACCCTGACAGCAAAAAAGATCTCATTGACCAATCATTCTGTGCAGATCATTCTAGAGTAATAGTTTTAGAAAATACATATATGCAAAGTATTATGAGGAAAGTGTTCCATTTGGCATATCTATTCTGAGTGATAACAGCTAGGACTAACTGAATGCTTATTATGTGTTGCGTACTATTTTGAATACTTACATGTATGCATTCATTTAAATGAATCACAAAAATCCTGTGAGGGGATATAATTATTGTGCACAGTGAATGTCTGAGAACCCAGGGCTCAGAGAATCTGTATCATTTGCTCAAAGTCACACAGCTAGGAAGTAATGGAGTCAAGATGTGACTGCAAGCAACTGGTTTTGGAGTTGTGGGAGTATCAGTGATGCCCACAGTCCCTCTTACTCATTCATCCAAGTATAGTGTTGTCTACTGTATTCATCTGTTTGCATTATGCATTCTGAGGCACACAGAAAAGCATAAGATGTAGTCTTTATCCCAGCTTATAAATTAAAACTATCTGGTTTAGTCTACCTTTGAAATTGTGTGTGTGTGTGTAATTATTCTGTTGTTCCAAAATTCCATTACTATGATTACATAAGGCCATCTTAGTGGTGTTTGTGAAACAAGACCAGTGAATTTCCCAGCACAAGACTGAGTAGATCGGTTATAGCAATAGAGATCCACTAAATTTATTTTGGACCCACTCAATAGGGTCTTATAAAAAGAATCATGTTAATCATAATAAATAGTTAAATTTATTTACCTATACTCAACCAAACATATTAGCCAAAAAAGACACTTGAAAAATAACATTTTCTAAACATTATAAAATAATAGTAAGGAAAATAATTGGAATGTAGCCAGATTCACCAGTCTAGCTGCTCTTAATTATAATATATTAGAGGACTTTGTGTATATATTTTCTAATCTATTTAAAATGGGTTTTGAAGATTCACTGAGAACTGGGAGTTATCCAGATAACTAAAAACAGTAGGATAGCTTCCTAAAAAAGAAACACCTGTAGTAACTACTTTTCTTCTATGGATGATATCATATTTGGAATATGTCATTTGAAACAACAACAAATACAAGCAACTAACTGGGAATGAAAATGAACAATATAAGAAAGAAGATCTTTTGTTTTATTTTTTTTAAGATTATTTCTTTATTTATTTGCAAGAGACAAAGAGAGGGGAGCAGAGGGAGAGGGAGAAGCTGGACACCCCCCCCCCAGTAGGGGCCAGGTTCGGTGCAGAACTCTATCCCAGGACCCCCAGATCATGACCTGAGCTGAAGGCAGATGCCTAACACACTGAGCCACCCAGGTGCCCCAGGAAATAAACCTTTTTTAAAAAAAAAGTTTATTTATTTATTTGACAGAGAGAAACACAGCTAGAGAAGGAACACAAGCAGAGGGACTGAGAGAGGGAGAAGCAAGTCTTCCCGCCAAGCAGGAAGCCCGATGTGGGGCTCGATCCCGGGGATCATGACCTGAGCCAAAAGCAGTCGCTTAACCAACTGAGCCACCCAGGTGCCCCGGAAATAAACCTTTTAAAGCACAGCTTTAATGGTGGTCTAATAGCTTTAGTATTTTCCACAAATAAGAGAATAAAGAGAAATTCTTTTCTATTAGTGAGTGGAGAAGAACTAAACTAAAGGCTTGAGCAGAAAAAGTGAAGCTACTAGACAGTTGCTGAAAAAAAAAAAAGGAAAACACAGCTAACCTTAGTTTCAACAAGGAATAGTTTGGTAAGCAGTAGGGAGTGCCCAGCAAATTTCAAAAAAATAAAATTACAGAGGGATAATTGTATGATTGGGAAAATTTTTCTTAGAATTTAGCTGACTGGATAGAATAGCAGCAGAAATATTTTTTAGGGTTTCCAACATTGGGGCTTTCTCAGGTAGGGTGGGTCCCTGGCAAAGAGGCAGAAGAGTTGCATAAGTTATTAAGATAAACTATAAATCACTAATGATAAAATCTAGGCTGATTATGAAAGGTCAAGAGGTAATGGAATACAATGCAGGGAGCCTTAAAGACCTGGAAGACTCCATGAAGTCAACCAGAAATTCTCTTCCCTTTCATCCTTCCCACAGTTCAAACATAGAGGTCGAGGTGTGGAAGTTCCCTCTTGCACAAAAAAAAACCACCAATGAATTTTTCTGATTTAACATATCATGTCTTATTTGCTTCAAGGGTACAGGTCTGTGACTTACAGTTTTACATAATTCACAGC
This sequence comes from Spilogale gracilis, assembly GCA_004023965.1. Classification (NCBI taxonomy): domain Eukaryota; kingdom Metazoa; phylum Chordata; class Mammalia; order Carnivora; family Mephitidae; genus Spilogale; species Spilogale gracilis. The sequence continues at coordinate 9,775 of PITA01001415.1, forward strand.
ACTCACCATAGCGCATACCCTCCCCAATGTCTATCCCCCAGCCACCCTATCCCTCCCCACCAACCCCTAGCAACCCTCAGTTTGTTTCTTGAGATTGTCTCTTACAGTTTGTCTCCCTCCCCAGTCGCATCTTGTTTTATTTTTTCCCTCCCTTCCTCCCCTGACCCCCCACCCTGCCTTTCAAATTCCTCATATCAGAGATCATATGATAATTGAATTCAATGAAAAAACCTTGGTATACCAATAGAGTGTCCAGTAAAATTGAAGAAAACATCTGGCTAAGGTCTCCATACAAAAATATCTAAGAAAAATGAAACTATACATAAGAAAGGAAGTGAAGAATTTCTTTAACTATCAAGAAAAATGTCTCAGTCTGCTGCTTCTTTTTCCAAATCTGACAGAAAAAGGCTGATCTTTAAAGTCAGATATTTTGGTAACAGTGACTGTGAGCCCATTTCTTTAATTCCCTAATTGGGAGTACCTTCCAGGAGAGTACAAGTTCATGTTTGTAGAGCACTTTGCCCAGTGCCTGTCCTATGTTAGGCTCAATAAATATTTCACTAAATTCCAACATTAATCTGGCCAAAGAAACTTGATCATAGATTATGCTAGTAATTAAAAACAAACAAACAAACAAAACACAGGTCATGCTTCAGAAGTAACCATTTCTTTTTGAATTTTAAAATTATAAATTGGGGCGCCTGGGTGGCTCAGTTGGTTAAGCGACTGCCTTCGGCTCAGGTCATGATCCTGGAGACTGGGGATTGAGCCCAGCATCTGGCTGCCTGCTCGGTGGGTGGGAAGACTTTTTCTCCCTCTCTCACTCCCCCTGCTTGTGTTCCCTCTCTCGCCGTGTTTCTCTCTGTCAAATAAATAAATAAATAAAATCTTTAAAAAAAATAAAATTACAAATTGCAACATAAAAGAATGGAGATCCTGATTACCAAACTTAGTAATAAAATAATACCTCTCAAAGTGTCTTGTAAAGTTTGCATGCATTTGCATAGAAAAGCTCACAATAAGAGAAAATAAAGCTATATCCAGTGGTAGACTTATGATGTGAAACATGATGTTTTAAGGACAAAACTCAGATATGGAAAACTAATTTGCTTTTGTTTTTAACTCCATTCTGCCAGGTGTTTAAAAACCAAAGACGAACAAACAAACAAACAAACAAAAACAGTATAGCCAGAGCCAGGCAAACTTAGGAACTTTGGGTTAAAATTCAAACAATTTTTTTTTCGCAAGTATTCCTTGGGATGACTTCAAATATCCAAGAAAGAATTTATAGGATAAACCTACTTTAATTAATTCTTCAGATGAATAACATCCTTGAATTCTTTTAAAGTTATATCAGCTTTGCATTCTTGAAATAATTTAACTTGATCATGATGTATCATGATTCTTTACATTGTATATTGCCAGTTTTAGTTTACTAATTTTGTGTAGAATTCTTTAATCTACATTAAGTAAAATTGATCTGTAATTTTCCCTTCTCATACAATCCTTGTCTGGTTGTTATCAAGGTTATATTGAACTCACAGAATATAGTAGGGAATGTTTCTTCTTTTTTTTATTTTCTCAAAGAGTTTGCAAAAGATAGAATAGATTTTGCCTTGAAAATTTGGTAGAACATTCCAATAAAATCATTTGAGATTGACCTTTTTGTTTAGGAAGATGCACAATTACTTTGTTAGTGTTTTTTACTGGTTATTGAACTATTGATAAAGGTTTATATATTTTTCTAAATTCAGCTCATTAGCATAAATCAACTGAAGTGTCATTTTATTATCTTTTAAAAATTTTCCTGGATATGAATTTATCTTCATTTTCCATTGCTAACCTTATGTATTTGTGCCAACTTTAGTTTCCTTTATCAACCTTTCTAGAGGTTTGCTTATTTTAATAGTTTCTTTAAAGAACTGACTTTTGACTTTGTAGATCCTATTTACTATATCTTCTGTTTTCTAAACCATGAATTTTTTCCCTAGCTTTATTATATTCTTTTTTCCAATGTTTGTTTTTCTTCTGCTCTTCTTCTAACTTTTTAGGTTGTATGTACAGCTTGTTTATCCTTTCTTTTTCTTTTATTAAAATATATTTTTTATTTTTTTCAGTGCATGAAGCACTGGGTGTGGTGCATAAACAATGTTTATTCTTAATGTGAGCATTTAAGCTATATTTTTTTCTAAAAATTACTTTTCTTGGCCACTTATGCTTTGATATGGAATATTTTAATTATTTTTAGTTATAAATATTTATAATACACATCTTAATTTCTCCCTTCCAAGTATATATGAATTTTTTGCTTGTCTTTTATGGCTGATTTTTAATTTAGTTAAGTTGCATCCAGTAAATATGATTTAAAAATAATTTAAAATGTGTCAACCTTTGCTTCAAGGCCTAGATTGTAGTCAGTTTTTGAAACTGATCTTTGATAGGTATTTATTTATTTATTTGACAGAGAGACACCTAGTGAGAGAGGGAACACAAGCAGAGGCAGAGGCAGAGAGAGGGAGAAGCAGGCCTTCTGCCGAGCAGGCAGCCTATTGCAGGGCTTGATCCCATGACTCTGGGATCAGAGTCTGAGTGGAAGACAGACATTTAATGTCTGAGCCACCTAGGCACCCCTTTGATAGGTATTTAAATAGATATGTCTAGCAAATTAAAATTACTAAAGTTACCTTATCTTCTAGTGAAAGAAGAGCTAGATGAAGAGATAGGTAAAATATAAAGTGTATCATATAACAGTGTCCTAAGCAGAAATGTGAAGCAGAATAAGGGGATAACAGGAAGAGGATGGCCTTGCTGGTAAGGAAACATGTGAGCAGAGCCCTACGCAACTGGAGGATGCCAGCCATGCTGATACCTGAGGGAAGAAGAGCCTCCCTGGGAAGAGGAACAGCCAAAGTAGGAGATGGCATTCAGCTTCGGGTGTTCAAAGAACAGCCCAGATCCCATGTGGCTGAGGCAGCGTTAGTGGAGCATAGAATGGTAGGTTATGAGGTGAGGGAGGGTAGGACCAGATCATTTAGGGACTTTAAGACACCTGAAGGATTTTGCCTTTTATTTTTGAGTGAGATAGAAAACCTCTAGAAACTGTGAGAAGAACTGTGATATACCTGATTTTAACATTTAAAAAAATATTTTATTTATTTATTTGTCAGAGAGAGAGAAAGAGCACAAGCAATGAGAGCAGCAGGCAGAGGGAGAAGCAGGCTCCCCGCTGAGCAAGGAGACTGATGTGGGGCTCCATCCCAGGACCCTGGGATCATGATCTGAGCTAAAAGCAGATGTTTAGGGGCGCCTGGGTGGCTCAGTTGGTTCAGCGACTGCCTTCGGCTCAGGTCGTGATCCCGGAGACCCGGGATCGAGTCCCACATCGGGCTCCCCGCTCGGCGGGAAACCTGCTTCTCTCTCTCTCACTACCCCTGCTTGTGTTCCCTCTCTGGCTGTGTTTCTCTCTGTCAAATAAATAAATTTTTAAAAAAAAAGCTGATGTTTAACTGACTGTGTCACCCAGTCATTTCTGATTTTAACATTTTAAAAAAGATTTTATTTATTTATTTGAGAGAGAGGGCGCAAGAGAGCATGGAAACACAGACAGAGATGGAGAAGTGGGCTTCCTGCTGAGCCTGATGCCAAGACTTCCACTCCCGGACTCTGGAATCATGACCTGAGCCGAAGGCAGATGCTTAACCAACTGAGCCACCCAGGTGCCACCATCTGACTTAACATTTTAAAAGCTCCCTCTGTTGGGGCACCTGGGTAGCTCAGTCTGTTAAGTGTCAGACTCTTGATTTTGGCTTTCATGGTCTGAGGGTCACTAGGCCAAGCCCCATGTCAGGCTCCATGTGCTGGGCATGGCACTTGCTTAAATTTCTCTCTCTCCAGGAGGTAAGGCATGTGATGTAATGAGCCCTGGGGTATTATATAACACTGATGAGTCACAGACCTGTACCTTTGAAAACAATAAAATCAATAATACATTATATGTTAATTTAAAAAAATGATTCTCTCTCTCCCTTTTTCTCTGCTCCTACCTCTGCTTGTGCTCATTCTCTTTCTAAAAAATAAGTAAATAAATAAAAATAAAATAAAAGCTCCTTCTGGTGAGATCATGGCTAGAGGTTTGATGAGAGAAAGGTGGGAATGTGGCATTTTATTCATTTAGTTTTATTTACTTCATTTAGGATATGATTACTGAGTGTTAGAAACTATGCTAGCTACTTTGCATCCATTATTTCCTTTAATTTTCAAATGCTCTAAAGGAGATAATAATAATAATAAGCATAATCATAATAGCTAACATTTATTGACCAGTTATAAGGGGCCAGGCACTGTTCTAGGCACTTTAATCAATTAATCTACCCCAGGACCAATGACATGGTAAAATCATTGTCCCCATATCACACATCTGGGGAGCTGAGGAATGGAGAGATGAAATCACTCTCCCAGGGTCAGCTGGCCGAGTCCAGGCAGCCTAGCAACGGGGCTTTACCTCACAGACACTACACAATATTGCCTCCCTTGTGATAAGCTTCACTTTGAAAGTACAGAAATTTGGGCTCACTGGGGTTAACAAACTTGCCACCCTCACATCCTACTGAGTGATAGATACGTAATTTGAACCCGGGTCTATCTGACTCCTGAACCCAGGTTTCCTGATGGTAAATGATATCAGCCCATAGCCTCTCTACAAAGCCCTGTCAGTCATGAGGGGTCAGAGTGAGCAATGGTCAGTGGCATCACCTTAGGATAGAAAGGTTAGAACATTCTGTAGGTTGTGTGTGTTTTCTTTTTGTTTCCCTCTACCCCTTGGGTAGAGCTCTCTGTACTCTGTCACACTTGATATACTTGTTTTTTTCTATTCCTTAAGAACAGTGGACATTTCTTCTCTTCCTTTGTATCTTAAACATCTAACACAATGCTAGGCAGAAGAGATTTCATAAATATTTGTGGAATGCTAAATGATTGCTTAAACTCTTTCCTAGAGAAGAAGAACCAAATACATAGGGGCTTAGCCTACTGTATGTAAAAGAGAGACACTATCTCACTCAGTGTCAAGTAGACCTCCGTCCTAGTCAACATATTTTATAATCACTGAGAAGCTGAGAAGTATGTGTGGTGAAGATACACAAATTACTCAAAAAGAGGCTCAGAGAAAAGATTAAATAAGTAGCTCTAAAATGCTGACATTTACTGATCTTTCATAAGTATTTTCTAAGATTTATTTACTTATTTGAGAGTGAGCCCACGCAGGTGGGGGAGGGGCAGAGGGACAGAATCTTCAGGCAGACTCCCCACTGAGTGTGAAGTCCCATACGGGGAGATCATGACCTGAGCTGAAATCAAGAGTCAGATGTCTAACCGACTGAGCCATCCAGGAGCCTCAGTCTTTCATAAGTATTTAAATTAAGGTGTCAGGAAATTTGAAAGTTTTTTTTCTTAATAGATTTTTGATAATAGGGCAGCATGAGGGTGGTTAATGGCAAATGGTGGGTAAATATTACTGAAACAGATCCAGAGCAATTACGACTTCCCACGTGATATACAATTACATCAACAACGCTGCCTGGAAATTCATCGTATTTAGAGATTGTCTAGTCCTTGTTCCCTTCTATCCAGTATCCTCACAAAAACAGAAAAGAAGGAGAAGAAGAAGAAGAAAATCAACAGGCCCTAATTTTTTTTTTTTAATTGTTGGACGGAGGACAGTCAAGAATATGGCTGACAGCTATTTTAAATGATAAAATTTAAACTTAAATACAAATTACATGCAGATAGAACAGTTCCTTCTAGTCACACAGTGTTCTTCAGAGCAGGATAGAAAACACTAGTTAGGAGTATGAGCTTTGGAATCCACTGACCCAGCTTTGAATATTGTCCTTTTACTGGGTGGCTTAGAAGAAATTACTTGATCTCTCTGAGTCCTAGCTTCTTTATCAATTATTGAAGGATAATAATGCCAATCACTAGGGTTGTTTGAGCGTATTAAAATATATACAAAAAGTGTTCTTTTTTCTTTTTATAAATATTTTACTTATTTATTTGACAGAAAGAAACACAGCAAGAGAGGAAATATAAGCAGGGAGAGTGAGAGAGGGAGAAGCAGGCTTCCTGCTGAACAGGGAGCCCCATGCCAGGCTCGATCCCAGAACCCTGAGATCATGACCTGAGCTACAGGCAGATGCTTAGTGACTGAGCCACCCAGGTGCCCCTATAAAGAGTGTTCTGTAAAAGATGATGCTTGCTCTATTGCAAATGGTCAAGGAAAGGTAGCTGTTAATACTACTATTACTGTGACATTTTATTCATTCAGTAGAGGTTATTAATTCTTAATCCAGAAGTTGTGCTGACTGTATGTACTCACTTTAAATTTGTGACCGCAAACCTCAAATGGTTCAGAACACTATTAGACCGTTCTAACTCACTTACATGCTGACTTCATTACCCTCCTCCAAGTTAGCTATTTCATAATATCCTCTTTTTCACATCTCTAGTATCTCTGTCTCTCTCTCTCTCACACACACACTCACACCCAAATGGTACTCATACTCAGACCTTAGTTCATAGAGACAACAGAGCAATCAGATGGGAACTGCTCTCCTTTCCACTATGAAGCCCATTCACTTGCCTACGTCTCTGTTCATGGACTTTGCCTTCCCTCCTTTTTTGGTAGAAGAAAGGTTCCTGTTCCTCAGGCCCTCCTCCCCTGAGCTTGGCTCACATCCTCTCTGGCCTTCCTAAGGACCTCACTCTTGCCTTTTGTGTTGGTTCTGTCTCCTCTCACATGATTCTAATCCCACTGTGACCTGTGGCTCTGCCAGACCCTCCTCCCTTCTCTGTTTACATTACCCTCCTGGGTGATTTCACCCCGCCTCACAGCTTTAAATACCGCCTGTGCTTTAATCCCCAGTGTTCCTCATCACAGCTCCTAATCACTCCCAAACCTAGGAGTTCACAAGTCCTGTACAGTCTACAGCAATCTCCAGATGCATCTTAAGGCTAACTAACTTCTCACAACCTCCGTTACTATCCCTGATCAAACCACCATCATTTCTTTCTTAATCAGGATTTCTTAACCTTGGCACTACTGAGACATTGACCAGATAATTCTTTGTTATGAGGGGCTGTCCTGTGCGTGATAGGCTGCTTAATAGCATCCCTGACCTCTAGCCACTACATGTCCATTCGAAAGCTGTGACAACCAAAATTCTCTCCCAACTGTGCCAAATGTCCTCTGGAGGCCCAGGGGTGCAAAACATTTCTGATTGAGAACCCTTGGTCCAGGCTAGGTCATTGCCAGCAACTCTTCACTGATCTCCCAGCTCCGCCACCACTACCTTTCTAAAGTCTGCACCCCAGAGCTATCTTGTTAAGGACATAAATCATAACACCTCCAGCCCCAGCTTAAATTTTCAGTGGCTTCCTTTGCTCTTAGAACACAGTTCAAGCTTCCGACATTCTTTCCTTCTATTCTCACCATCTGCCACTGCCCTCTACTCACTCTGGCATTCTTCTTGTCTCTCAGACTTGCCAGGCTCGTTCCCATTTCAGGGCCTTGTGTCTCTGATGTTTCCCTCGGCTTGAAATTCCTCTCTTCCCACAGATCACACATAGTTACATTTTCTCGTTCGAGTAGCATCTCAAATGTCTCCTCCAGCTTTCCCTGGACCCCCCGCCAGAGTAGTCCCCTAAAGCTGCTCTCCATTAATAACACTATTCTATTTTCTTCATCAGTACTAAACTTCTATTTTTATTCTTTTGTTTGTTTGTTTTTACCTTATTGTCTGCCTGTTAAAATGCCAACTCCACGAAGGTAGAGGATTTACCTGGTCTGCTCACCACCATATCCTTAATTTTTTGAAAAGTCCCTGACCAGATTTAGCTTTCGGAAATTATTAACTCACAAAATGTTAACTGACTAATTGGCTGATTGAACGCTTCTGTGATCCTCCCACTGAGTTTTGGGCTGCAGCTAGAAAATGAATACTGAAGTGTGGTTTCTGCTCTCAAGGTGCTTGGTCCAGTGGAGGCTTCAAGAAGTGAAAAAGTCATCACAATACAGAATGGTAAGTGTTATAATGGAGAAGTCTAGGGGCAGTAAGAGTATTAATGGTAGAGGCCCTTAACTCAGACCTGGGGCAGCCAAAGAAGACTTCCCAGAGAGGGTGGTATGAATGAGTGAGTCAAGAGAGGTAAACTGGAGTTAGCTGGCTGAGTGGGTGTTAGGACTTGAATTGTGTCCTCTCCTTAGTTCATGATATGAAGCCCTAATTTCCAGGACCTCAGACTGTAAATCTATTTGGAGATAGGGCCTTTCCAGAGGTGATTAAGTTAAAATGAGGCCTTTAGGGTGGCCCTAATCCATCCTGATTGGTGTTACAAGAAAGAAGTTTGGACACACAAAGAGATAGCCCGGGTGCCTTGCGCACAGAGAGACCGTGTGAGGACTCACAGAGGAGGTGGCCATCCGCACGCCAAGCAGAGAAGCCTCAGAAGAAACAACCCTGCTGACACCTTGAATCTCAGACTTCTAGCCTCCAGAACTGTGAGAAAATCAGTTTCTGTTGTTTAAGGTACCCAGTGTGTGGTGCTTTGTTAAAGCAGCCTGAGCAGACTATTACAGTGGGGTAGGAGAAGGAGGTGGGCGGAAGGCATGGAAGGCAGCTGAGCGTGGTGTGCAAGTTGAGTGGTGGCAAGACGGGAGAGTGGAGAGCTAAGCAGGGGTGAAGCCATGAAGCCCAGTGGAGGAGTTTCAGCACTGTAGTGAGGGGTCTCAAGAACACTGCTAAAATACAGGCAGCAGAGTAAGGCAGCCACATCTGCCTGTGATTGAAGGAACTTTAGTGGTACCATAATGAATAGATTGCAGGAAGGAGATCTCAGAGACCCTGAGGGCAATAAGGAGGCTTTTGGAGTCCGGTGGACCAACACGCTGATCCGGACTCCGCTATTTAAAAGCCTTATAACCTTCGGCTAGGTCATCCCCTCCCTTTGCTTCTATCTCCTCATTTGTTATTTTAGGCATAGTAGTTTTTACCCCAGGGGGTGATTTCAGGATTAAATAAAACAGCATATGTAAAACACTTGGCATAGTATTTGACACATATAAGCAATGATTGGTAGCTATTAAGATGTCTAAGGAGGTTATAGAAGACCTAGAAAAAAATGGACAAGCTTGAGAGACCTTAAAGTAGATAATCTGGAAAATTTGGCAATTAATTTTATGTCTGGGAATAAGGGAAAGGATAAAATCAAAAAGAATTTCCAGACTTTTGATCAGGGAAGCTTTGCCCTATGGTGTAAATTCACCCAAATAGGAAACATAGGGAAGAAGCTGGAAGGAGATGAGGATGAGTTTAATTTTGGATGTGTAGCGTTTGAGGGACCCCTGGTACATTTAAGAAGAGTTGTGTCATAAATAGTTGGATATAGAGTCTTAGGTTCAAGAAAGAGATTTGGCCTAAAGACATAGCCTAGATCGATGAGACTATCCAGACTAAGTACACAGAGTGAGAAGAGGAGCAGAAAATAGAACGCTTAGGACATAGCCACAGGCAGGAGAGGAGATGGGATAGGAGGTGGGAAAAAAAGACAAAGAGGTATGGGAAAAACAGAGTCAAGTCAAAAAAGGAGAGAAGTTTTATGGCATTAGCTAACAGTGCAAAACTCAAAGAGAAATCAAACAAGGTAAGGATCAAGACATACCCATGGGACTGTGTTACGTCTTGACATTAGGCAAGATGCGGGAAAGGCTGGTTCATGAACAGACAGATATAACCTTATGGTGTAAATGAGAGGTGAAGTGAATACTGTGATCTTCTTGAAGGAAAAGAGAGAGAAAAGACGACCACTAAAAGGAAAATCCTTTTGCTCCTTCAGATTTCATAACTCTGAAATTTCTGCCATTTTAACTTCTTTGACCCAGGGTTCTTAACCTTGGGTCCATAGACCCCCTTAAGTGGTTCATGAATAGAACTTAAGGGGTCTATGTATTTAGAAGGGAGGAAAAAGTATAACTGTAATTTCACTAGCCTGAAATTTAGCCTTTTTATTAATTATGAATGCAGGCAAAACTACAAAAGATTAGCAGTACCTGTGACTGTCAAAACATATTTTCGTATCATATTACAGTTGTCACCAATTCCTCAAAATATCATTTACACATCGCTTTTACGAAATTATGGTAACTATCAAACCTACTGCTAGATCTCACTAACAAATAATTTAAACCTATTTTGAAAACTATTCAATTTAATTAGTTTTCTTTGTAATCTTAGGTATTTTACTTTTCCTCTAAAGATATGTCTTTAAAAAACATAGAGATGGTATCCTCAGGCTTCCCCAGATGTTAAAAGGGTCTTTGGCACAAAAAGTTTAAGACTTCCCACTAGTCCATTACATAACCACGTACCAACTCCATTATCCTAAATTTTTGGTTTCTATATGGCATAGCTTTTATTTTGTTTGATAAGCTACAATTGTGCCAAATGTTCCTCCAGGGAAAATAGCCATGTGTCTCTCCACATTTTTCTGTTGATCTGACCGCCTCTCGGTCCTTTCTCTTTTCACCTGGTCATCAAAAAATCACTCATTTTGGAGAAGGTAAAATTGGTTCAAGTATTTGTTCACTTCTTCACTTACCATTGACAAATATATTGAGCACAAGCTTCTATACTACATATTTGGGTTTGTGACACTGGTACTTCCTAGGAATATATAGTTTGGGGAGTAGTCAAAAAAGAAGAGAGACAGATCTATGTGTAAAGAGTTACTAGACAATATGGCAGTTGCTTTATTCGGATACATAGATGTCTATGGTATATGAGTTGCCAAGGGAAGGCATCATGCAGGAGATGACATTGAGAGTAAAGAAAATACCAGTAATGTCCATGAGCCATTACTCTGTTTTCTAAAAATCTTGGAACATTAAACATAATGGAGTAAAAGAGATTTCCATCTTGGTATACAGATATAATTACCATATTTTAAGAGAACTGAGAAAAAAGATTGAATCTTTAGGACATTTTCCTTCCTGTACACATTTGTACAGAGAAACAACATTCATAATCACCGCAGGTGAAAATATTAGGGAAACAATTTGAAAAGCATCTTGATATGAAAAATTATCAGTTTTTCCTAGATGAGTGCATGACACCTGCTGGCCACATAATAAAATTTCCCTCTCCAAAGGAATGGTGAGTAATAAAGCTAATTTTATTTACTCCGTTTCTTTACCAAAGAAATTACATATTGGACCTGGGTTTTCCTTTAATGACCAGCAAGGGGGAGATTTTTTCCAAATGGCAAATATAGTCCCTGTTTTGTTTTTCTAGCTTGAGAAATTCAAGAAGGTTAAAGATTTTAAGTATTCGATGCAATTTCTTTACGAGTGAGTTAACTAAGATTTGGAGAGACGTCCCGCCTCACTCAAGCTCACATGTGGGTGGGTTGGCCATTTGATATGAGAGCCCTGGTTCCCCGATTAGGCAAGATACCCCAAGGCAAACGTTGAGGTTGTTAACTTCTCTTCTGTCTCTTGTTATTGGACTCAACTTTTCACAAGTTTAACTGCTAATGACATTACTAATATTTTATATGAGTCTTTTATTTCTTCTTCTTGATTAATTGCTGTGGTTAGGACTTCTAATATTATGTCAAATGAAAGTGGGGACATCCTTTTTGTATTTCTCATCTTAGAGGAAAAGCTTCAATCCTTTCCCCACTGAGTATAATGTTAGCTGTGGCCTTGTCATCTATCGCCTTTATTATGCTGAGGAACAGTCTATGTGCACTTTGTTGAGAGTTTTTATAATGAATGGATGTTGAATTTTGTCAAATTTTGTTTGCTTAAAAAACAAAAAAGTCTGTTTCTTTGAGGCAAAATTTACATGAAGTAAAATTCACCAGTTTTAAAGGTATGGTCTTATGAGGGTTTTTTTTCAAGATTCTATCCATTTATTTGATATATAGAGAGAAAGTACAAGCAGGAGGAGCCGCAGGCAGAAGGAGAGGGAGAGAAGCAGGCTCTCTGCAAAGCAGGGAGCTAGATGAGGGGTTCCATGCCAGGACCCTGGGATCATGACCTACCTGAGCTGAAGGCAGACGTTTAAACGTGTGAGTCACCCAGATGTCCCAAGGTTTCATGAGTTTTGATAAATATATTTAGTAACACCGGCACCACCATCACAGACAAGATCTAGAATGTTACAATCAGCCCCCAGATTTTCTTTATGCCCTTTGTACAGTCAACTTACCCCTCTAACGCCCTGGCCCTGGCAACCGCTGATCTATTTCCTGTTTCTATAGTTTTGGCTTTTCCAGAATGTCGTGGAATCTTTTGTGTCTATCTTCTTTCACTTGGCTCAACTGATTTGAGATTCAGCCACGTCGTGGCATGTATCAGTAGTCTGTTCCTTTTTATTGCTGAAAAGCATTTTAATGTATGGATAAGGCAAATTATGTTTATCCTTTACCTAGTTAGTGGAAATTGGAGTTCTTTTCTGTTTTCAAAATAAAGTTTTGGTAAACATTTGTCTGCAGGCCTTTGTGTGGATATAAATTTTCATATCTCTTGGGTAAATACCTAGGCATGAGATTGTTAGGTTATATGGAAAGTGCATATTTCACTTTACAAGAAACTGGCTTTCGCACTTTAAAAGGAATTTTACACATATTTACATATTTCCTTATTCTATCCTTATTTTAGAGTAATTCTAAATGTGTCCTGTATCACTGTTGTAGAACTCTTTGGGGCAAAATGTAGCTTTAGCTCCAAGAGTGATGAGACCGCAACAACAAAAGGCTATTTCATGAGCCTCTTTTAAAGAGTATTCTTAGTATATAGAAATAGTATTCTTAGAGGTAAGAGTATTGCATTAAGAGAAGAGTACAGCCTTGGAATCAACTGTGTCATTTGACTTGCTGTGCAACCTTCATTTATTAGGCAAATTCTTAACCTCTCTGAGTGTCAGTTACAGACCCTCACCTGTGGGTGATCCAGGCGTATCTACACTGTAGGGTTGTTACAAAAATCACTTGGGGTAATGTCAGTGAGTGTTCCTCACATAATAGGTATTGCTGTTACTGCTGTCAGATTAACAACTTCTGCTAAAAGCTAAAGGCTACACTTTCCAAAACAAATGGTATCACAGTAGAGATATTTTAGGATTCATTAGGAATTAATGTGTTTCTTCAGGGGTTGTAAATATGCCTCAAAGAGCCAAATGAGTTTTGTTTGGCACTAGTGTCTATGATGTGTGAGTTTTAAAAATACTGTTATTTTTACGCTTTATCACAGATTAGCGTTTTGTACTTCATTAAGATCATGTTTTTATAGGTCACTGAGAAATGATACTGTCACATAAATTATGAAGATCATACCAATGTGTTAGAATTTATGTAATATGATTTACCTAGGCCAGGGCCCACTTAGCTAAGTAACTTCTGAAGGACTGTTATCCTATAGCTCCAGTGAAGAAGATATTCTATTTATTTGTTTGTTTGTTTATTTGACAAAGAGACAGCGAGAGAGGAAACACAAGCAGGGGGAGTGAGAGAAGGAAAAGCAGGCTTCCCACCGAACAGCGAGCCCGATAAGGGGCTCCATCCCAGGACTCAGGGATCATAACCTGAGCTGAAGACAGATGCTCAATGACTGAGCCACCCAGTCGCCCCTGAAGAAGATATTCTTAATCAAAAACATTGACAGTCTTACTTTGCCATTTTAAGACTCTTTTCACTGGGTTTACTGGCAGGTAGTCAAACTGCTAAAAATGTTAAATTAGGTTGCACTGACATCTGCTGGCAGCACCATAAATGCCACGAAAAAAGTGTTTTATAAATTTCAATAGACTCACATAGTTTAGACTTAAAAAAAATTTTTTTTTAAGTTTTCAAAATTTGTATTTGCATTCTGGGTTTATCAAATTAGGGGCTTTGCCCGCTCATTTCTCGTTCAGAGTTCAGTTTGACTCAAGTGGCTTGTTACCCTGTTGCGTATCTCTTTGGGATCTTTGTAAAGTCCAGTGGCAACAGAAGCTTTGTTGAGAAGTAACACACCTTTTAAATAAATCGTAATCTCTTCTAGTCCGTGTTTACCACTGACCGATGGCATCATCTTCTTCTTCTTCTTCATTATCACGTCATAATCATTATGTCTTTTGGTTCAAAAACAGTCCAACAGTGGTGATGTGTATTGATTGAATTTATATTAATTGAATTTCACTTTGAGTAAAGGACTCCTGGGGAGATAGGCAGAGGATGTAGGGAAGATAGTAAGCTCCAACAGAGCTAAACTCTAAGAGATTATTTTTTCTTGTCAGAAAGTATAACCTGGTTCTTTTATGTTCTTTCATTTATTTATTTTTTAAAGATTTATTTACTTGAGAGAGAGAATGCATAAGCACATGAGCTGGGGCAGGGGCAGAGGGAGAGAGAGAATCTCAAGCCGACTCCATGTTTAGCATGGAGCCCAACGCAAGGCTTGATCCCACCACGGTGAGACCATGACCCTGAGATGGTGAACCTGAATGGAAACCAAGAATTGGATGCCCAATTGACTGAGCCACCCAGATACCCCTAACCCCGTTTCTTTAAAATCTACCAATTCAACACTGATTTAGGGTCACCAAATTTTACAGCTGGAGAGAAATTTACTAATCATTTAGTTCATTTCTCTTTTGTAGATGTGAAAACTGAGACCCAGATAAATTTACATAACCTAAATCGTGACCTCCCTGAAAGAGAAAAATGTTTCCTAATTCTCCCATTGCAGCATTTTTATATAAATTGTCCTTGCCGTTATTAAGTTTATTCCTTAAACCAAAAATACTTGAACACTCAAATATGATAATTTGAGAATTTATATTTAGCTTACATGAAGTCAATCATCCTTTCTCTAACAAGAGTTGTGTTATTAAAATATACACTGTATTATGTAATATTGCTCAGTAGTGATTCAGAAATGGGTATCTATCCATAGGTCCTCCCCAGAAACTGAAACTCTATTTCTTCAGATCTGAAAATAAAGACATGAGGATTGGGAGAAAAAGAGGGGGAAGAGGTAGGAACAAACCTTAACCAGAAAAATTTCTGACTCTTTGATCAGATTTGGGGTAACAAAATTATGTACCAGATGTCTTATCGGTAATATATATACATTCCACATCCCTTTAGTTTTCTGTCCCCAGTAGGCACTGTTATATGGGATAAAACTTTAACAGTGCAATTTGCATTGTGGTAAAGCATGCGCTATAGAGATAAATTACCAACCAAATAGTCTATATAATATAATGTCAAGCACATTTTTCCTCAACTTGAGCACTACTGACATTTTGGGAGGCTTAATTCTTTGTGTTGGGGGGCTGCTGCATCCTCAAGCCAGTAGCATGTCCCTAACTATTATAACCAAAATGTCTCCAGACCTTGCTAGGTGAATCCTGGGGGTAAAATCAGTCCAAGTTAAACACCACTGCTGTAAATTAAAACTTTCTTTCAGGCTTATTTCTGTGAACTAATTAAAATATTCTGACCAAGAATTTGATTCTTTTTCTGTTTAAATAAAATATTGACATATAAAAAGAGAAGCCTCGAGCCATCTCTAGTTTAGATAAACACTTCATTTGAATATTCCATTCTGAGCCAGAGTTAATAAAGTAGGTTCCTTAAATTGTTTTTAGTACTTGCATATTCATTCTTGCTTCTTTTATGCTCCAAGGTATAATTTTGACACAGCTCCTAACTCACGACCAAGTTTCTTTGACTCTTTGCCAAGCTGCTTTATCTGTAATAGTTTTGAAAAAAATTGTGTGCTTTCCTAATGCTACAAAGTTCTCTCTACATGTTGTGCCCTTTGAAACGAAAAGCAACCAGGGAAATTTTCGGGGAGGTATTTTCATTCCCATTCTCCAGAGAAGGAAATTATGTGGAGCCAGGACTCAGTGCATGTTGCCAATGTATCAAATATTAGTTTTATTTCATCTACAGTAAGTCTATTTTTGGGTCTTATATTCAGAGAACCTTCATGAAATTAGAAAAGGAGGAATGGAAGTGATTAGGAGGGGAGTAGAGAGAGAGAGAGCAAAGTTGGGAGATCCCTAGCAAGACACTAAACACTGGTTTATGACATCACATGGGGTAAGGGATGATCACCTCTCACCACTGAAGCCCTAACAGCCAGTGGGATTTGGCACATCCCCAACCCGCCTCTGTCATAGCATGGTCCTCCACTCCATCTCCTCCTCCCAACTCCCCCAACCTCCTGCCCTCCCTTGTATGCATAGGGCATGTAAATGCACACATAAAAGCAGGCACATACACCTTTGGGTCAAAGCCTTCGGTCTTTCCAAGAGGAACAAATGTGAACATTTTTCCCCCAAGATTTATTGGGGGGGGGCAGGGCAGAGGGAGAGAAGAAAGAATCCCATGCAGACTCTACGCTGAGCATGGAGCCCCACAGGGGGCTCAATCCCACGACCCATGAGATCATGACCTGAGCAGAAACCAAGAGTTGGATCTTAACCGACTAAGCCACCCAGGCGCACCCAACCCTCCATCTTTTTTTTTTATTTTTGGGACAAGCAAAGGGTCAGCAATTCGTTGCCTATATTTCAAGCCTGGGAACCAAGAGTTTCTAGAAGCACTTCAAAAGCTTCCTAAAGCTTCTACTGTCTTTAAATCTTTGACAGTTGGGCTTCCTGTTTTTCAGCCTTCTTAACAGAGTTCTCAACATAGCCAAGTCCTTCCAAATCCTGCCACCTTTGAGAATTTTATACATGGAAAAGGAAAGAAAAGTTTAAATATGCAATGTTGGGAAGTCCGATGGGAAACAGCTGCCCTCAGGTGTGATACTGAGAGTGCAGCTAGGGCATTGCTTCTGGAGCATACAGCAATATGTATCAAAAACTCTAAAAGCACACATACTACAAGACAGGTTCAAGTATTGAGCTTCTTGACCTTACTATAAAGGAATCTTTACAGATGTGCAAAAAGGCAAGGACACTTATCCAAATGTTGTCCTAATAGTAAGACATCAAACAAAATGGTAGTAGGACTGGGTATATAAATTAGAGTTTATCTATCTAATGAAATACCAAATAAATCATGCTATTAAAATATATGCCTGGAAAGTCAGGAGGAATAAACAGAGATATGCTTAGCCATTGTTAATGTGGTGGTGCGCTTCTCATTTCTTCTTTATGCTGTTCTGAATAAGCCAGAATTGCTAGAATGAATATGTAGGGTTTTAAGAATAAGAGGAGGGGCATTTGAAATAAAGAAAATGACCTGAAAATTGCCATGGTTCTCTGCCCATTGTTATATAGGAATAATTTCTTGAATATCTCACCTGGTGGGCCCAGGGGCTTTCTAATACCTAGGTGGTGAGTTGTAGAATCAACTGCACTTATTAGAAATAACACATCCCAAAGGCTTTCACTTATTGGCCATTAAAATGGGCAAGACATTGGGCTATATGAATACCAGTTATTTCTTATTTCTTAAAGCAAACCCCTACATAGATAGTAGTCTCATTTTTGCAGATGAGGAAAGCAGTGCTCCAAGAAGTTAGGTAAATGTGAGATCTAGGAAGGATTTGAGTCCAGATACTCCCATGACACACCTAGCCTCTAAGCTACATTGCTTTCCTCATGCAGTTTTAAACCTGAGCATCATCTATTCTAGTAGCATGGAAGCCACAATGCAAAGGTCTCTGTATCACAGATTG
This sequence comes from Spilogale gracilis, assembly GCA_004023965.1. Lineage (NCBI taxonomy): Eukaryota > Metazoa > Chordata > Mammalia > Carnivora > Mephitidae > Spilogale > Spilogale gracilis. Next base: position 27,506 of record PITA01001415.1, read on the forward strand.
AACTTCACTTTGATCATATTTGCTCTATAATGTCTGAAAAACATGATATGATTAGCTTATGTGATGCTTAAGACAAGTTTGAGAATACAAAATGGGAAATAAAAACTAGGAATATTTTCCCATTGGAGAATTTCCCCCTGGGGAATGTAGCCAATGCTGAACAACATATTAGAATATTTAGAAATTTGTAAAAATTTGGACCACAAAAACGTGAGTCTGCTTAATTAAGAGAACATCTGCATGGTAGAAGTTTATTTTATTTATCTCCCAGGTGAATTCCAAGAGGCAACAAAATCACTACCAAGGTTGGCCGAAGCAGATAATGAACATTACAGGTTTTTAGTAAGGTTCTGGGTTCTACTGGTTTTATCTGACTGCATTAAGACACATACACATGCCAATGTAAAGAAACAACATATACTAAACTAACTGTACAGAGACCTCATTGCTGGAACATTAACCATGACTATTATAATATTTTCACAGCTTTGCAAATATGAGAATATAATGACATTATGGGAGGAGGAGTGGGAAGAGGAAGTGGAGAAGGTAAGAGACAGGGGCTTCATTAAGTATTTCTCACTACTAATGTGACCAAGGACCAAACATAGACACAATGTGGAACACAGATACTAATGCACATAACAGAGTGAGCGAGTTAACAATTTACTGATGCAGACCTCCTATAAAATCTTTCTGACTCAGTTATTTTTTTTTCCTGTACATAATCAATATATCATTATGACGAATGTCTTGAGTCTTTTTTTGGGAAAAAAAAAAAAGCAGCAGCTGCAGCAGCTCTGAACATGAGAGATTAAATCTGTGTATAATACACATAGCACTTTAGTATCCATGAGATAACCTATGCCCTAACAATAAAGACCTTTTGATACTATGGGCTGTAACTTTTGCCAGTTCCTAATAATCATTCTTTCAGAAGATTATACGTTTCTTAAACAACACACAATTTACATAAAATATAAGAATTAACGTACACTCTCAAGGTCAGATCCAGGGACAAAATGCACTACCTGAATCTAGTATCGCATTTGCTTCTTGCTGCATAGAAGTTGCACATAAGAAACACAGGCTGAACTTTTTTGTGATCCATGCAGTAAATATTCACAAAAATCAAGCAAACAGCTAGACATCCTTCAGCTACTAAAAATGAACTCTCCCAGTCACAACGGATTTATCAACAAGAAATCAAAGCCCTGATGGCTGCGTCAAAACCATGCCAGCCGAGTTAATGCTGGAAAGGGCTGGTTGGAAAGACCACAATGAAAGCACTGAGAGTCATGAGTTTTCCACTTGTTTTTATAAGGGATTGAAACTATTCTCCCTTTACATGGCTTTTCTCTACATCATGGGCTTTTGCTACTGAGGCATTTCAGGCTTCAAATGAAAACAATCATCCTTTAGGGGAAAAGCAGAGAAACGCTCTTCTGGAGTTTCTGGTCCTGGAGACAACTTGCTGTGGGTCCTTAAGGCAAAATGCCAGGAGTCAAAGAAATTGGAGAACAGTCTCAGAATGTAAACAATAAAATCGCTGACCAAGAAGTTCTATCCAGGGATGAAAATTCCTCGCAAAAAAATCTATCTAGAGAGTACAGCTTCTGGGTTTTTGAAGTTCCTGGGAATTTAATGTCCTAGAAGCATGGTACATTTTTTCCTTTGCAGAGGCTTCTGTAGTGGATAAAAGTCCATGATGTTGCTAAAACAAAAACAAAATCAAAAACAAAACAACCAAAAAACAAAACACCAATCCTAGGAAAGAGAAACTACTCAAATACTAAGCAGTTTTGAGGTTTTTGTTTGTTTGTTTTAGTTTCACATTTTACTTTTGTGGTTGGCATAGGGAAAACCAAACTGAGAAATCATGATGTTGGAGTATTTTAAGGGCATGCTATCGTAGATACTAACAAGCTTATTTATACAGTAAGACCTCTGCAGAAAGTGCTCAGCTCGATGCCACATTCCAGGATAGCCACCGTTGGACTCTTTTTCTAAATTGCCCATGTTTACAGGTTTCACAAATACCCCTGAAGTCTTCCCAGTGCTCTTGGCGATGATAAAATTCATGGCAATATCATCACAGTTCTGGATTTCATCTATCAAAGCATGGACAGCGGCAGGTTGCCTCTGAAACAGGTCAAGGTATTTGCTATTGAAGAAGGAGGCTCCAATCAGCACCATGGAGTACTGGTCGCCATTTCCAAACCCTGGTGTTTGCAGTTCAAACCCTCCATAACTGTAGACACCTGATGCTGTGGAGACATGCTTTCTAGGAACAAATCCTACAATTTGATCAGGAAATTGCTGAAAAGGTAGAAAAAGAACAATTAAGGGTGGCATTTCTTGAGAGCAGACATGGTGAGAACAGCAATAATTTATTACAGAGAGAGAATTAAACTGATTTATCAACTTTTATTTTATTCTTGGCTTCTACATCTCAATTTCATCAAACTCCAGGCGACTTCATAAATCTATGTCCTGATACATTTGCAGATCAAAATTCCATCGCAACCCAAATTGCTACAAAATTTCTAACCTTACAAATGTTCTCTGAATTCAAATGTTCTCTGATATTAATAAAATCTAGTCACCAAAGAGTCTGGTTCTTCAAAGTTTGCTTCAAAAGAAGCTGACTGTATGATGCCATTTATTTTGGGAGATAAGAAGATACAGCATAATTATTTTGAAAATATGTTTCAATCTTTTAGGAGTACACAAAATTGTGGATCTACATGTAGAATTCTACTGTTTTTCCATGTAGATTTCAATGTGCTTGAAAGTCACTGTTCATTTTAAACAATGTTCTATTTTTCTCCCTTCTCAGAGAAGGTTGGGTGTTTCCTTTTTAAAGATATGAGTAAAAAATATATAATGAGTTGTCAAAATCTTTGAAGAAAGGATAGTAATAAAACCATAAAATTAAGAGGAGAGTAACTAAAACTGAAAGAAAAACCAGCAAACAAGAGAAAACCAGTGAAACATAGAAAAGAAAAATTCATAGAGTTAAAGGTTGGTTCAATCTCACAAGTAATTTATGTTTCACTCATTTACTGAACAGACATTAAACGAGGGACACACACACACACACACACACACACACACACACACACACACCAGGGGCTGGGTCAAATCCCATTTCAAAAAAGTCATCATCTTGGGAGAGTATGATCCAGTTATGTGGACAAGGAATTCCCATACTGTGAGAAGGTTATGTGCAGTTGGGTGAGCCTCTTGGAAGCATTGAGGACAGGGTGACAGATGTGTTGCTGGGAGGCAAAGGGGAAGGGCAGGGCGTTGAGGATAAAGCCTGAGGAAGTGCCACTTCAGAGAGGAAGTGCCATTGACATCATCTAGGAGATGAATGAAGTTCCACAGACAGCTAGAGGAGGAAAAGCCATAGCACTAATTAGTGGTAATGGCTGAGCACAAGGCATGCTAGATGTCTGTTCCAGCCTTCCCTGCCTCTATTCCCCAAATCATTATAGCATGTGCAGCACTGATGGGACTGGACTTTGGGAGTCAGGTTACCTTGGGCAATGGATTGAAACTGTTGTTTATTCTTCTGTAAACAAAACCTAAAAATCATATTTACCCATCTTTAATTATGGTTTACTTGGACTGTTCTAATTAAACACAGTTCTCTTATTCCCTCTCACCCCATCACTGCCATTTAAGGTAAAATGATTTTTTTTTTACCTGAAGTAGAAATTTCACAGCTGGAATATTACATTAGAATTTTTGCCTAAGAAGCTTTATTTACAGGGCTGGAAAAACTGCTGTAGGGGAAAAAAACCTGTTGATCTTGGCATAAAGTTAGAAACTGAAGTTCTGAGAGTGCTGATATCTGCAGAGTACTGTGACCACAAACCATTAATGTCTAATGTTCTTCTATCCCATGTAGCTAAGTGAGAAGGGTTACTATACCACAAATTGGACCATTTATTGGGTAGCACAGTGTTTAACTATTTCACACAACTTCAGAATATTGGTTTGCAGTCCCGGTTTCTGCAACTTGTAAAAGCCAGCTACTATTAATTAACACATATTCAATAGCAAAGAATTGTGCTTATAGAATAATGAACAATTTGTGCCTGTTTACTCCAGCTAGGATTCAGGATAAATAATAAACAAACAAACAAAACCAAATAAATAAGTACATAAAACTACCACCACAATGATGCATTTGGAATTACTACTAATTCCTAAAAAGTTGTCCCAGCATTAGGATTAAATTCTGTGGGTGGAATAAATGTTTTCTTTTTAAAGATTTTGTTTATTTATTTGACAGAGAGACAGATCACAAGTAGGCAGGGAGGGAGGCAGAGAGAGAGGAGGAAACAGGCTCCCTGCTGAGCAGAGAGCCCAACGCGGGCCTTGATCCAGGATCCTGAGATCACGACCTGAGCCGAAGGCAGAGGCTTTAACCCACTGAGCCACCCAGGCGCCCTAAATGCTTTCTTTTAAAGAAAGCTATATATAATATTAATACAGAAATACGTTTCTCATTTGAGACACCTATCTGTGGCCTTGAAGAAAAATATCTCTAGATTCTAGTCTTTGCTATACCAGATCGTTTCCTCATTGTTCTCTGGAAGGTAGTTCTGGCTCTTCTCCCCAGCATATCAAATATAAATCAAATATAGATAAAAGATACCATAACTTGCAGGCTGGCTTAAATGAACATGAGACATGTTGATTACCATGCAACAAACCTATCTGTCTCTTAGATAAATACTACCTGCACTGTTTGAGATGATTCCCACATTAAACCACGCTGAGGGACTAAACCCTAGAGAAAACCTTATACAGATGAATTCATAAAGGATAGAACAACATTACCTGCCAAACTGAGAAAGCAAAGACAAGGTCTTGGGCGCTAATTAGCGTGTCATCGTCTACCATTAACACCGCTGCAACAAAAGGAAAAAAAAATTATATCCAACAGTTTGGAACTGAAAACAAAACTAGTAATGAACATCGGTGCCTAGATAGATCATTCGAATGAATAATTTTTTGAACAAAATTAGTAAGCAAGGAATGTATTCTTGGAGAGATGTGTCTGGTAGAAAAAGTGTGTATCTGAATCGTAACTGATATTTATAATTGCTTGAGGAGAAAACTATCATGCAACTCGCATCCATCATCCTAGAAACAAATGAACCTATAGATAAATAAAACTGAGGGTCTTTTAAGCAAATTACAATGCTCGTGAAACTGCTCTGAATGGGAGGAAAAGGGAGGTGACAAAAAATACATTAAGCATAAGCTGAATGGCATTTTCCTACTTTCTGTGATACAGTAATATGTAATTATAGTGGACCTTCGTTCATGTTAATGTCTTTGTCACCATTGCAAGATGTATGTGATTTCTTCCCCATAAAACTGCTGCTTGACATCTTGAGAACTGCGCCTTAGGTTTTCCAGAGGACTTTCTTTTGATTCCCTCTCCCTGCTTTCTCCACATCATTAGGACAAGCAGAAAGCTAGAAAACCACACACCTGCCCCCCACCCCCGCTCTGGTGAGTGCAGCCCAGGCCGGCTAGGAGCCCAGCAGCAACTCACCATTGGTTTCCAGTTCAGGAAAGACCTGGAGTCGATTTCTCATCTTGTTTGTTGTCTGCAGTTTGAAGACCACAGGGACAGGGTGAGGTCCTAGAGAGTTCCATAACTCATCTGGTCCCTTCTCCCCAACGTTGTTCCACACCACAATCACTTTATGCAGATACGGCACGGCCTGATAGTGATTTAAGAGTCTCAGTAAGAGATCTGTTCTGTTGTACGTCTGCATTATTAGAGTAAAGGAATCCAGGGCAGACTTGCCCTGGGATTTTATTTCCCTACGCAAAGTGAGCATCTTATCTTCCTTGATATTTGGAAGTAAGGTGGTCAAAGCCCCAGCTACGAGCAGCAGCACAAGAATGACGACCAAAGAGAAACGAAGCACGCGAATGCCCATCACTCGTCCAGGAAGTTTGCAGATGTGGCAACACCTGGAATAGAAACAGCAATAAAATACAGTATTAGCATTCTTCCTTGTTACCACGTTTTTGGTTTTGCTTCCTCCTCCCCGTTCAATTAATTAATTATTTTCCATAATGGTTTTGCTCTTTTAAGGAGGATGGAGGTAAATCTTACTTGAGTTGATTTAAATTCAGTTCTCTCTGCCTCTTGGATAGGGTGATTTGGTCTAAAGTAAAAATGAAAAGTGCAGTGAACAGACCTCCCTTTCTGGGCCTGCCTGCTTTTGCAACTGTGGACAGAAGCTCATCTACACACAAGCCAGAAGAATAAGTAGTGTATTTTAAAATCTGTCCTTATTTTAATATGAAGAATTTGAAATGGAGACGATTCTTTTTATTTTTTTTCAAATGGGATTACCTTTCTCTGAGTAGTGTGCTAATCCTTTAAACAGCTTTGCTGAGATATTAGTGACATAGAAATTGTATGTATTGAAAGTGTACAGCCTGATGTTCTGATCCAGCAAGACTCTGAATAGCACAGGTCTGAACTGCATCAGCCCACTTAAAATGTGGGCTTTTTTCAATAAATCAAGTCCAAGGCTATCACTGGATTTTTCTCTTATGATTTTCTTAACATTTCCACTTTTCTGACTTTATTGTAAGAATACAGTATATTACACACATACAAAATATGTGTTAATCGACTATGTTATAGGTAAGGCTTCTGGTCAATACTAGGCTATTAGTCATTACGTTTTGGCGGAGTCTAAAGCTATATGTGGATTTTCGACTGTGTGGGGCATTGGTCTTATATTGTTCAAAGGTCAATTATACTCCAGTATGCAAAATTTAAAAGTACTTTTTGGTAGCAAACTTTTTATTAAATTAAATATAAAAATTAAATCATAGGCAGAAGCCTAATAAAAGAAACTGATAATAATGGTAGCAGTAGCAGCAACAATTAGAGTGGGTTTACTACATATCAGGCCATGTACTATGCACTTCGCATGTGATGATAGTATTTATTCACTCAATAAAATAAACAGAGTTACAAATGCTTACTGTACCAGGCACTGTTCTAAGATCTGTGGATACAGCAACAAATAAGATAAATTCTCTGCTGTTAGACACAAAGGAAACAGTAGAGAGAGGCAGACGAAAAGTAAACTCAAAGATAAGTTAGCATAGTGGTAAGAAAGAGAATACATCAGAGTGACCAGGGATCTTGTCAGCAGAATTAGAATTATAGATTTTATTCTAATTGAGATGGGAAGCCATTAGAAGGTTCTGATCAGGGCAGGGACAGGACCTAGTTTATCTTTCACTATAGTTTGGATACTTAGGTTAAATATCTTTCTCAAGATTATGAAGCAACTAAGTAATGGATCTGGAATCTATACCCAAGAAAATCTGCTGCCAGAGCCAGGCTGTTCCTCATTATGGGCTAAAGAATGTACTGCTGGATTTAAATTCAGCTGGTATGGAGGCAGGGCTCTGGAGCTTCCCGATCACCCTCTCTCACAGTACAGGACGCTGAGAAGGTACTGCAAAAGCAGCTATGTCCTCTCCTGCTCCTCACTCTACCTAATGGATCCACCTACGATGGTTATAGAACAGAAGGCAAACACACACCCGATGAATGTGGTCTGGACATTCATTGGTCACACGTTCCCAGACCTCTCAGTCACGTATGTAAGAAAAGATGGAATTGCACAGGCAGCTTTAAGGACACCCAGAGCTCCGATTTCCTAGCCTCCGATACAGTTCACTATCATGCCCTGCTGCCTTCTTCTGGAGCACTGCAGACTTTCAATTGTTGCTGGGTTTTACTACTATTATTTTTATTCTGCTAGTTCTGCTTCTAATTTCAGACTTTACTTGCTCCTCCACAAGCCTCCATAAGCTTTCTAGGTAAGTCCTTACTTTGTATTTGGGCACCTAAGCCTTCATACACATCTTAGAATATATATCCTAGATCTATTCAACTGCCCTATTCAAGTATGAAAACCAGAAGTGAGGAAAAACAATATTCAAAGATATTTACCTATAAAAAGACTGAAAACAGGGCACCTGGGTGGCTCAGGTCAAGATCCCGGGGTCCTGGGATCCAGTCCCGCATGGGGCTCCCAGCTCCACAGGGAGTCTGCTTCTCCCTCTGACCTTCTCCCGTCTCCTGCTCTCTCTTTCTCTCTCTCTCAAAAAATAAATAATCTTAAAAAAAAAAGACTGAAAACAAAAATTAACCAGAAGTTTCTGAACAATTAGAAAACAACTTTAAGAAAAAACAAATCTTAGAAAAGGAAAGAATGAGATATTCTTTATTTTTTTAAAGATTTTATTTATTTGACAGAGAGAACACAGCTAGAGAGGGAACACACGCAAGGGGGATGAGAGAAGAGGCAGACTCCCTGCAAATCAAGGAGCCCAATGTGGGGCTCGATCCTGGGACTCTGGGATCAAGACCTGAGCTGAAGGCAAACACTTAATGACTGAGCCACTCAGGTGTCCCCAAATATTATTCTTGATGACTTTAATGGATCCATCATCTACCTTCTTTTATTATTTTTCATACAATTTCTCTTCTTAGGGAGGCCTGGGTGACTTGGTTAAGCATCTGCCTTCGACTCAGGTCATGACCCCAGGGTCCTGGGATCGGGCCCCACATCAGGCTCCCTGCTCAGCAGAGTGTTTGCTTCTCCTTCCTCTTGCCTCTTCTCCAGCTTATGCTCTCTCTCTCAAATAAATTTAAAATATCTTTTTAAAAAATGGCTCTTCTTAAGCAATACAATAAAAGAATACTCTCATTTATTCCACGATATAGACAACCATCCTAAAGCTGGAGGAGACTTCTTCCTGCTCCCTCCCAGCAGTGGTGTGCGACCTGCACTGAGCCATCACCTCTGCACAGTTTAGTTTTCGTTGTTGCTTAGAAAAGCACACTGTGTGTGGATGCCTAAGCTCTTGACTCCACACCCCATGGTTTAACTGGGCGTGTGGAACCAGACTACCGTTCCACAGGCAATCCTAAGACTGCAGACTATCTTCCCATCTCACAGATTAGATTCCCAATGAAATCTCACTTTAATTTCCAAATGATGTTCAGTCAACTTTTTGTTTTTCATGGAGGAGACTGAGCAGTGGTGGAATTCAAGTGACAGTTCACTTCTGTGATCTTGTTTCATGTGGTAAGGAGTGTTTGCAACTGTAGAAATGGTTTCTCCATATATAGTTCCGCAAGGACATAGAGAGACCATGTAGACTGTGCCTTTAACATTTGAAGCGTATGAGAATAGGGAATGGAGAATTCTAACAGGGCTAGGGGCATCGGTTCCACGATGCGGGAGTGCACTGAGGCCTGTGCAAGCAAAGAAGAGCTTATTCATAAGATCAAGGGGATGGTCATTGTCATTCGGCAACTCTTACTTTTCAATAGTCAAGATTTGGAGCAATGTTACCTTGCAGTAACCTTTTCAGAGAGTTTTCAAAGAATATTCTCTCCTGGACTTTCTCTGTGGCATGTTCTGTTAAGAAAAGCAATTTTGTGTTTCTCCTTCTATCATGGCCTCAGTCAAGATATGAATAAAATGAATTATATTTGAAATAACCTCAGCTTACTATGATTATTTTTCAAGGACAGTAATTTAACACTGTACAATACTGTGTTTTTCATTGCATATACCCTCTTACTAAAACAACACATTCTGTTAATGTAGTCAACCAAGGAAAAACCATTATGAATTAATAATCTTGGTTCGAAGGCCTTGAAAATCCTTCTTCTAATATATTGAATCAAAAGCAGGTCTCATAAAACATATTTTCAGTTCTGCATAAAAATGGTTAGATATAAGCACTCAGAGCAAAGGATCATCTGACAGTTGCGTTAAAATATACCCTGATTAGGATCTTTGTGCTCATTTTCTACAGCTGAGTAGGAATAGCATATTGCAAAACTTACACAGAGGCGTTTCTTGTTTCTAAAGCAGACATGGGTAACTCTCTGGCAACTTTAGTGTAGAAAAAGTAATGAAATGAATTACTATAGCCTAATATAAATATAATTATGTGATTATATATATATATATAATTATGTAATAGTTATATGCCCTACTATAAATATACATTGTTAAAGATACTCTCGAGTATTTCACTTTTACCTACACTTTTAAGTAGGATTTAGCCCCATGCCCATCCTAGAAATTTCCTTTTCAGATAACGTCTAATCCCTATTCTACCTGTATCAAAAATGTGTTGGAAGATATGAATAATTTATCTTTAGAAACACGGCATACATATTTCATGTGGTATTTATTAAATAATGCAACCCAATACACTTATGTAAAATTCTTAGTCTGTATAGAAAAGCAAGAACAACTTCAGAGACTGCAGGGCAAGCAGAAAGTCTATAATTTTAGAACAGGTGAAGTCTGGAACTCCACTATAGGCCCGCTAGAAACAGCTTCAGATTACTTTGAGAATAGTGATGACCTCACTGGCTGTCTGGATTTCAGTTTCTAGCCTTCTTCCATTCTTTCTCCAGAGAAACAACTTATCATCTAATTCACAGCTTTGAACTTTGAACAGGAGATACGAGGAAGAACACATCTAGGACAGTCTACTTGTGACATGGAAAGAACCAAGAAGTAAATGGAGGCACCTCCCAGTTGTCTTGCCCTCAAATCCTATACCTTCTTCTTAGACTTTCTTTCTTTCTTTTTTTAAAAAGATTTTATTTATTCACAAGAGACAGAGAGAGGCAGAGGGAGAAACAGGCTTCCCACTGAGCAGGGAGCCTGATACGGGACTTGATCCCAGGATTCTGGGATGATGACCTGAGCCGAAGGCAGACGCTGAACCATTTGAGCCACCCAGGCGCCCTTCTTATTTATTTTTAATGTCTGTATATATTTACTGATACCCCATCTCATTCTAAAAAGGATTTGACAGCTCTTAGACTAATCCTTCTCTGCTTTTCTCCAATCTATGACTACCATAGATTAAATGTGACTTTAATAAACATGGTAAATGTCAGCAAAACAAAACAAAAAGTCCTCCTTCCTCAACTTTAATAAACATGGTAAATGTCAGCAAAATAAAACAAAAGGTCCTCCTTCCTCTTCTGATCATCTGAAAAATCAAAGACCCCCAAATGATATTTTTTGCACATACATTAACTTCTTAGTTCTTCATAGGTAGAGAGCATATCCTTTTAGTTATTTTCATATTGTTATTCTAGCATCTTGTATACCAGGGGTTTCCAGTGGGGTGATGACTCTGTTCTCCAGGTGACATGTAGCAAAGATTGGAGACAATTTTGATTGTCAGGACTGAGGAGATATCAGAATTGCTGCTAAAATCCTTCAATGGACAGGACGCTCCTCCAAAGGGAAGAATTATCCACCGAAACATGCCGATAATGCTGCGGTTGAAAACCCTGCTCTACATATACTTTACCTAACACGACATACCTGAGCATGACTGGGGGAAGGACTTCAAGTCAGGCGGCTCTGAATACCCAACCACTTTGGTTCTACTCAAACTAGGGGATAAAGCTATGGCTCCCAAACTGCCCCCATATGTATATGCTTTACTATACAAACACATAAACTGAAAGACAGCTCAGAGCTCTAAGTCAGTTCCTTATTTCATAAAGAACTCAAGGTCCAGGCATAAGGATCTTGCCTAGGCTCACGCACAGAGCACACTAGCAACGGAGCTGGCACAAGAATCTAGATCTCCTGGTGGCATCGTCCAGGACTCTTCCCACTGTGTTATGGTAAATTCTGCAAGGATATATCACTACATAAGACCGTCACTATCTGTACATTAATATAAATATCTACACTTGGTATGCTGAGGCTTTTTTTTTTTAAGATTTTATTTATTTATTTGACAGAGAGAAACACAGCTACAGAGGGAACATAAACAGGGGGAGTGAGAGGGAGAAGCAGGCTTCCTGCCGGGCAGGGAGCCTGATACAGGGCTTGATCCTGGGACTCTGGGATCATGACCTGAGCCAAAGGCAGATGCTTATCAACTGAGCCACCCAGGCGCCCCACGTGCTGGGGTATTTTTTACAACTTTATTGATTTATTTCATAGACCCTAAATTTCACCCACTTGAAGTACAGTCAACTCTTGAATAACACAAGTATTGGGGCACCAACAACTCCACCCTGCACAGTCAAAAACCCATGTATGACTTTTAACTCCCCCAAGACTTAACTACCAGTAGCCTACTGTTGACCAGAAGCCTTAGCATAACATGAACAGTGAATTAACGCATATTTTGTATGCTATACTTATTATACACCGCATTCTTACAATAAAGCGAGAGAAAGGCAATGTTATTAAGAAAATCATAAGGAAAAGAAAATCCATTTACAGCACTATACCATATTTATTCAAAAATATCAGCATGTACGTGAACCTGCACAATTCACATCCATGATGTTTGGGGTCAACTCAACACTTTGGCGGCTTTCAGTGTTCACAGAATTGTGCAAGCAGCACCACACTCTAATTTTAACACATTTTTTACATCCCAAAAGGAAATCCAGACCCATTCATTCAGTCACTAGCTCCCCATCCCCCTACCCTCATTCTCATCTCCCTTAACCTTGCACCACCCCCCCACCAGGCAAACACTAATCTACTCTCTCCATTGATTTGCCAGTTCCGGACATTGTGTGTAAGTGGAATCATACAACATATGGTTGTTGTGACTGGCTTTTTTCCCGTACCAGAATGTCTTCAAGGTTCACCCATGTCATACCATATATCTATATCTATCTCAGTACCTCACTCATTTTTTTATTGCCACATAACATTCCATTCACACATAGCTATAGACACATTTTGTTTCTCTATCAGTTGCTGGACATTTGGGTTGTTTCCACATTTTGCTATTATCAGTAATGCTGCTATGGACATTCACAGATAAGTTTTTACATGACCCTACATTTTCATTTCTCTGTGTACTCAGGAGTGGAACTGTGGCGTCACTATGTCAGAAATTTTTTAATATCTGATAATTTGAATAGCTTTTAGAAGAACATTATTTGAAATGTTAAAAAAGTGTTTTTTAAATGTGGGTATAAGAATAAGAAAGTAAATAATGCAGGGTCCATAAAGCAACAGTTGCAGATTCTCTAATTTTTAGTGTCTTTAAATGGACCAGCCAATTTGTATTTTCAAAGACCCACTAGTCAGTTATTTACTTCCATTATCTATCCAAATTCCCTAGAAAGAATGCTGTTGAATGAATAATTCTTTTCTCAAGGCTAGTTCCTTCAGACTGAAAAAGCAACAATTATCCAGACTGAAGCTGAAAACGGAGCATAGTATGAACAAAGATTAGTATGTCCTCTGACTCATAAAGTAGAAAAGCAGGGAGCACTCTGATGTCATACACTGAGAAGCTGTCATTTTCATTTTGATGCCACAGATGGCAGAGGAACGATAACTATTCTGCCATTTCACTACTAGATTTGTCGCATATTGTACAGATTGTTTTCTCCTCTGGTTCATCCTGCAAAATATGTACTTGCCTAAAAACTGATGATTATAGAATAGAGATGCTCATAAAAGGGCCCTCAGCTGCCAAGACATAAAATCATCTCCACAGTGGAAGGCAGAGGCCAATTCAGAACGTGGGCTTTCCTTCTGTGAACATGTACGAATTGGAAGAGATAGCTGTACAACTGATAAGCAGGTTTTGACCAGGTTTATGGCATGCACATGACACACGCTGCTCAATCTGCAACAAAGGAACACATGGTGCCTAATTCCAGGACTTTTCGCTTATGGTACTGACAGCCAGTGTGCCGGTCTAGGACTCCATGTGTTGGTACATGCTATTTTCTCCACCTACAAAGCCCTTTCCTGTCCCCACCGGACAAACTCTTAGCCCCGGGCCCCTACCAAATCTGTTTCAAACATACCCTCCCCTGCAAACATCCCTCAACACTCTTCATCCTCAGCGCTCCTGGGAACTCAGAACATGGTGCCACTAGGCTTTGTTTCCAGCTTTTACAACCATTGATTGACTATGCTCCTTTTTGAAACTGACTGTATCTGGAAGGCAGTTTCCTTTTTTGTCTTTGTCATCCAGGACAGTGCTGGGACCATTTTTTGAGTAAGTGCTCCCAGCTCCTTGTAGTTAAATGGAGTGAGGGAATCTCTGTTTAAATGGTCTTCAACTCCACAATGGATAAGAAATGCTTGAAACTAACAGAACAAACTTAAATTAAATGCAAACGAAGGCCCAATGAAGACAGTACCCAAGAAACCAATCCTTACGTAAAAGACCTGAGTTATCTCCCACTTGGTGCCTAGCACAGCCAGTCAGAAATGTGTCTCAAGCACAAACCACTTCTCTAGTTTCAGTTCTATGGCCAAGCTACCTGATAAATAAAAGACATCCAGAAATCTTTTTTTTTTTTTTTTGCATCTTTTCAAAGATATTCTGCATCAAAATACCTTTGCACATCATTGTTTCTACGGAAGCTCTTGGAAAATGAGTAGATTTGCCTTGGGGGGAAATCATCACTTCTTAGATAATATCATCCTTGTGAATTTCCCCAAACTTGAAGGAGCTAACAAAAATTAGAAGCTAGATGACTTCATTTGGCAGGCAGCATACAAGATTTAAACAAACAGCAAATAAAATCTTACCTAGTTGAGAAATAAAATTTTAGATTGGATCAGAAACTGACCAAAAAAACTCCTTAGACTTCAAGACAATTGGCAGAAAAAGGAAACTGACAACACTGCCACCAAGTGTTACTCATTACTGCCCATTGTAAGCCTCTTCTATTAAAATTTCAGGCCGCTTACGTTAGAATTTACTTCCCAGCAAAACACAGAATGCCAGAAATAACACATGAAAGGTCACTTTTCTCTACAAGTCTTTTCCAGGTGCTATTCAGCATTCTGGGAAAAGTTTTGCCTTTAGTATTTTCCACATATTCAAGAAATTCATTCTTTTCACTGTTATTTTAGAAGTGCCATACCACTTTTCTCATCCTTTACCAACTGTTATCTTCTGCTTCCTAAATGATTTCCCTCTCTCTTCCTCCTAAGGAACCCATCTGTTCTTACAAGGCCCTTCCTAACTCCCATCACTTTCTTCACAGGTCTAAACACACCAAAATAAGTTAAATGATTTTGTGTTACCAATAAATATTCTTTATTATTCGTATTTAGGAATAGGAAACTATTTAGGAAAAGGAAAAACAAGAGTAGGGATAGACTTACAGTAATAATAAATAACAAAAGTGCCCAGAGTGTGGGATTCATCTTGTGATCCTGCTATACTTAGCATCGATGTACAGTGTTCGGAATGGATCATTTAGAGGACCACAATCTGGACCCACTGAGTCGCTGACTGGCAATTAGGATGAATGTGATTTAGTCTTTCCTAGTCACAGTATAACTGGCTACATATATAAGATCACTGATAGTTTAAAGCCTGTCTTTTAGAAGGCTTAATTCTGGCCTTCACAGCATTTTGAAATTATAGTTCTGAAACAGTATAGCTAAAGCAGATTGATAAATAGCTACATTTGCTGCAATATGCATTTGAATAGATAGATGCTGTGACAGGGCATTTCTCACTGCAGACTGTAAGGAAAGAATTTCCGTACTGCGCACGTGAAAGATCAAGTTCTCCTGTTGGCAAGCAGGCAGAGTAAGCCATTCCTTTATAGGTAAATCAGGTCTGAACACATCAAGGGCAGCATTTAAAGCAGGGATAACAGACAGTAAGTACCTGTGCTTCCACTTCTTTCCCTATTTCCACCCCTTTATTCATAGCAAAAGCTACCCAACAGTTCTGGTATTTTTTTTTTCCTTCTTAGCCTGTAAAAAGGATCAGACTCCTTTTCTATACTTCCTCACACAGCTACTATCAATTAACTGGATTTGCCTCATTATCACTGATTTAAAAGGAAATAACATGTAAGTATTATATGGAACTTTTTCTTTTTTTTTCAAAGTACCTCCTCCTCTAATCCAGCCATTTGTTACTGAGAGAGATAGCAAGGTCCTCTCTAACCTCAAAGCACCCAGGTTATACTACATAAAACTACACAGGATAAAAGTTTGCTTTAGTCTTGCATCTTTCTCTTAAGTTTGCTTTAGTCTTGCATCTTTCTCTTAGAATTGCCAATTAATTGTAGCTCTGATGAAGATAAGGATGATGATGATGTTTGGAGATGACCAATTTCATGGACATGTATTAGGGCAGGAGTAGGAATGGTCTTATTTCTAAGAGGAACATCCACGACTTGAAGGATCCAAGGAGTCAAGAAAGTCTAGAAATAGAAAAGCATTTTTAGCTCGGTACAGTGCCATGCAAAATTAGTTCCAGAAATGGGTCAAAAGAAACCAAGTAGATCTGCAAATATACTACTTTCACCATTCTAGCATAATAGAGCTTTTCATTTGAACTTCTGTTTCAGTCACAGGAAAATGGAGAGAAGGCAAGATTGTTAGGCTACAGATCTCCAGAATATTCTATGGAAACTTCTCTTTTAGAAAACAGTGGTGTTCAGCAATAAGCTTACATTCCAAAATTGCTAAGAGAAACAGATTTCATACATATGAATTATAATTTATAAATAGTTTCATATCAAACCTAACATCAAAGTAATCTTGGCTCATACAAGCTTTCTAACTTTATTAGAGGAAGGTCTGAATCCCCGTGGTAAATATCCATCCATCAGTAAACATTTATAGGAACTTACTCTGTGTCCAGCACTGTCAGGCACTAGGGCTGGTAATGCAAAGAGCACCCAGTTTCTGCCCTCTGACCTCAGCAATAGTAATTAAAACTGTCAGACCTCTGCCACCTGTGTGGTATATAATATCTCAAATTAGTAAGGTTTCAAATCTTGACAGACAAGGAAATTAAAATATAGCCACCCCATTTTAGAGATGGGATAGCAGAGATGGAGAATATGAAATGATTTTCCCTGAGCCACTCCACATTTGTACCACTTTGTATTTTCAGTGTCTTGGGTAATGTCTTATCTTCAGCTTTGTTCTAGTCTACAAGAATATTTCAAGTTTATGGGTATTGGCTTTAGTCCGTAAGCTGAACTAGTCTGATGGGTAAGACTAAAGGAGGTCTTACAGTATTTTCTAACAGACCCTGGTTCAAGTTTTCCAGGGAAATAAGAGTACAGCTAGAGGAAACAATTTTTCTTCAAGAAAAATATGGGTACTACACTCATGTGCACAGCAGCATTGTTCTCAACAGTCAAAAGATGGAAGCAATCTAATATCCATTAAGAGAAGAATGGCTAAACAAAATGCGGATATACATACAATGAAATAATTACTCTTTAGATTTTAAAAGAAAGGAAATTCGATTGCAAGCTATACCATGGATGAACCTTGAAGATATTATGCTAAGTGAAATAAACCAGTCACAAAAAAAGACAGATACTTAAATGAGGTATCTAGAGATTCATAGAGATCAAAAGTAGATTGGTGTTGCCAGGGGCTGGGGGAAAGGGAAAATGTTAGCTGATGAGGGTAGCATTTCAGTTCTGCAAAATGAAAAAGTTCTGGAGAATGGTTGCTCAGCAATGTAAATATTCTTAATACTACTAAATGATACACTTAAAAATGGTTAAGATAGCAAATATTATGTTACGTGTATTTTACCACAATTTTTAAAAAACAAGCAAAAAGCAAGCAAAACAAAACAAAACAAAACAAAACAAACCCCAGACTGGCACTTACCTCATTATGGTAAAGTTTTAACTTTTTAAAAAATTTTCCTTATAGCTTCTGTAACTGATAGGAGCAGGATCTCTTGGTGCTATTAGGAGAAATCAAAGATTTTTCTGTGATGTTTTTGTCAATCATCAGGAAATATTCAAAAATGCTTTCAATGCCATGGCCTATAGGCTTCAGATTATTTTTAGAAATTAAAATGAGATATTCTGTGTTCTAAGAATTACAATTAGGCAGTGAGATAGATAACATCTTCCTATGAGGCTGGAGCTAACCTTCCTATATTTTTGTTTTCACCTTTGGGAAGTATGCAGAAGCAGAATAAACTCATATCATCTCGCCTGTCTGATGTGTTTACACATTTGAAACCTACATGCCATATATATGTGCCATGGAGCAAAACCTTGCAATGTATTAGCAATTTACACTGATACTCCATTTCTAGATTATTAAGAATCTGGAGTTTTATCCACCATCACAGCTTCTTTATTCAGTTGAAGTTCATGGGGCATTCAATTTGAAGCATCTAAAAAAGCATGGGGTCTAAAATAGGGCTGCAGCTAAATGCCAGGGTTGATTACTGAGGAATGACGGGCGGCATCCTTCCTATTCCTTACTGACTACTTACTGCCTGAAAGGAGCTGGAACCCTGACTGGAGATAAGTGTCTGCGTTCATTTCTCACAGTCCTTAATCACAAGTTTGAGAAGCTGGGGGTTTTTTCCGTCATATTGTCTGCCTAGTTAATGTAATGCAATTAATTAGTACAAAATGATCTAAACAAATATTTCAAAGTTAGGGTAGAAATCCATTTATTAATTTAAAAATGTCCACTACTATATCTATTTTTATAACCTAAGAAACCCCATTTAATCTTTTCAGACAAGAAGGAATTAAGAATTATGATTGGGGGGAAAAAAAAGAATTACGATTGGAATTTTTCAAAACTCTGCATCTGTAATGACCACCTGAATGGAGCTGAAGAATCATTTTTCATTTTCCAAAATAATGTTCTTTCATGAAACAAGTTATTTGAAGGGGCAACAGGATGGCTGGGACAAAAGGCTTGGTATATATCAAAAGACTCACTGAGTGACAGTTGTCTCCCTTTGACATGTCAGGGGCTTACCTTGTACACATTCTTAAACATCACACAATTCCAAAATCCTAGACTGATTTGTCTTCACCCTCTCTCCTTACATCAGCTTCCTCTTCCCATAAAATTCTTCCAGGGAAAGAATTTGGACTTAACTGGCTCTATAATTATTTTCCTCCTCCCACCCTGTACCCAGCACAGAGGCTGGCAGATAGGAGACACTCATTAAATGACCGCTGAATGAAAGAAACTATCTTTAACTTTGATATGACAATATATATTGGTCAACATACATGGAAGAAATATTATTTCAGGATGACAAAGGAAGTGAGACGCAAACATTTTCCACTCGTAGAACTTTTCCTCATTTAACTAGTGTCCAATTTCTATTTCCAATAAAATGTCTTTAGTATTGAAGTTAGTAATTATATTGTCTAAGACTGAAAGATGTAAGGGGCTATTGCCCCTTTTTGAAAGCAAAAGGCCCTAACGAGATCTATATCTTTGAGGGTGGGGAGTAGGGCAATTTGGAAGTCCAGGGAAACCAACATAACTGAAATTAAACTTCAGTTTCTCCAACTTATTTCAAAAGTATTTGAAAGGAGTAATGGAAAAATGCAGATTTCTCCATAAACCAGCTGAGCAATTTCTCATTCATAGGAATAAAGGATAAAATGCAGAATTCATTTTCAAAGGTGGAATGCAAAAATACAGGCTCAAATTGCAGCTGACCTTGATGAATTAAGAGAATACTGGAAATCAGTTGCTGAAATTTGGTTATTTCCATATATCTCTCACCCCTCCCCAGTTATATCATATTGAAGTAAAGCTCTTTTGGAGGAAAACCCAATTACCATGGAAATATTTATCTTTAACCTAGTTTGCACCCACTTAATATTTCCCTAGCAGTGCAGTAGAGTAAAATTCAAAGCCTATGGCTCATATAAAAGCTCCCTAAAAAATACAAGCAAATTCTACTAGTTGAAAACATTTCTATATTTAAGTTAAAATAATGAAACATAGGCCAAGAAAGGCAAAAATACTCTTCACAGAACTTAATTTCTGGAATCTATCTTTTTACACGGCCGTTTTCTTTAACATGAACAATGAAAAAAAATATATTTTCAAAAATAAAGACAAGGAATCAGTACCCCACTCACGCACAAAGTTCCAAGAACGAGCGCAAAACATGGATATATCTCTACTGCAAACATTTTTTTTTTTTTTTTACATGAGAGCATTTGCTATTTCCTTACCTCGAGTGCAGAAGATTGCAGTGGGGCCAACCGATTTACTTGCTTGCAGCCTGGTTCTCATAAAACGGAAGGGACGTCTCGCTTGCTCATTTTTTTTTGTTTTGTTTTTTGTTTGTTTTTTTCCTAAACCCAGCAGCGTGCATCCACCCTGCCTCACTCGCTGAACGATAACCTGGAAAAAAGCACCGCCAGCAAAGTGAGTGCCTGAAGCTGGGAACAGTCCCCGGGTGGCCGCCCCTCCCTCGCGGTGACGCTCCACTTCCTGTTAGACTATAAGGCAGTTCCCAAGAAGCTCGGTTTTGTAGTTTCCAGCCCACTTCCAAAAAAGCCAGTCCTCCTTTTCCCCCGCTTCTTCCCCAAGGTAACAACTTTTAATCATTCACGTGATGGACCACCTGACCTGATCCAAACAATTTTTCGGAAAGGCGCCGGCAGGAACATTGCAGCGACTGTGGGTGCCCAGCACAAGCCCGAGAGCTCGCCTCTCTGCGCCGCGCGCGTCCTCGCGTCCCACCGACCGGTCAGCTCTTCCAACACCTCCCTCCAATCCGCAGGCATTAGAGCCGCGGCTGCGGTCCCCGGAGTGACCTGGAAGTGAAGGGGACCTGCACAAACTCGAGAGTTTTGAGGGGTTCACGGGTTGAGATTGTCCGGAAAGCAATGCCTTACCCAAACCTCAATTCCAACAGGGTCTCTCGTAGGGGTTTCCTTTAAAGGGCTTCTTCTGGATTCATTTAATATTCTTTAGAAAGGCATGTATTGATTGCCTCACACTTGGTTGTACGAGCCAGGCTCTGTTTTCGGGGACTACATTTCTAGGATTTGGGTGCCCTCCTAGTTCACCCAGCAAAACCATCACTTGCGCTTCCTGCGGACTGTCGGCTGCAGGACACGGTGCCGCCTGGGTTCTAAAGCATTGCCATCTCAAACACCGGGAGTTAAAGCTAATAGAGGGAAATGGCGAAAGGACAGGCGCAGGACGCCAGTGTATCCGGGAATATCAGTGGTAGGCGGTCGGAGTGAGCAAAAGCGGGCCCTCAAACCTCCCAGCCGTCCCAGTCTGTGGACCGCCACCTCAGGATTTTCTACGTGCCTACATCCCAGGCGGGCTCATTAACTACCCAGCAGTTGCCACCTTTTTCCGCACCCTATCGCCTCCTCTCAGCCGGCTACTCGCCCCAGCCGTAAGCCCCGCCCCCGCCGCGCAGGGCCCGCCCCCGGCCCCGCCTCCCCCTTTCGCGTCCCAGGACGCGTTGCGCGGCCCGGGCCGGAAGTCGGCGAGTTCCCGGGTGTGTGTCAGTGTCTGTGTGTGTTTCGAAGCGGCGCGCGGCCCGGGACATACCGCTGGGGAATCCCGTCTGAGGCGTCACCACTGTCACTATCATCACCCACGGAGCCACTTCTAGAGGGGAGTAGACCCGGCCTTTCGCCGGGCGGAGAAGATGTTGCCCCTGTCCATCAAGGACGATGAATACAAACCACCCAAGTTCAATCTGTTCGGCAAGATTTCGGGCTGGTTTAGGTGCGGGGTGCTATTTTTGCGGGAAGGGGGTATCCGGCCGAAGGGGAGAAGGCCCAGACCCAAGGATGGCCCGAGGTCCAGGAAGGGAGCGTCAGGGACACCTTCCTTCGCTGTGAGGAAAGGAGCGTTTGTACTGGGAGGGTCTTGAAAGGGGACTCAACCTCCGGGTCCTGGCACCCCTTTGACTCCCGCCTCTTCTCCACTTTTATCACTCCCAGGTCTATCCTGTCGGACAAGACGTCCCGGAACCTGTTTTTCTTCCTGTGCCTGAACCTCTCTTTCGCTTTTGTTGAACTACTCTACGGCATCTGGAGCAACTGGTAACCAAAAGGGAAAAGCAGGGCGGAAGCAAGGGGTGGGGGAGACGAAGCACTATTTGCTTAGTGCCACGTAGCTCCTCACCGGGAGGTTCAGGTCTTGCAAGCCTTTGCCATTCAGCTCCGCTGCTGAGTTGCTTTCTCAATTCCACACCAATCTGGCAAGGCTACGTTGAAGATCCGGGGCCCATCGCGTGCAGCGGCGTTAAGGTTTGGGTCCCGCCCTCCAACCCTCCCGTCAAACAAGAGTGACAAGTCCCCTTCATTTTGGCTGATAGTCATCCTTGACTACAAACCTTAGCTTTGCTCACTTTCTTGGAATTGGGAGAAACCTATTTCCTGCCTCTTTGGGGTGGGAGTGTTCCTTGCTTCTCTTGGTGCGGGGGGAGTGGCATTTGGTTTTCACCCTTTAGATTCTGAGAGGGAATATCTGAGATGCTCAACTTAATTTATTAGGTCTTGGAATGGGAAAGAGCTTTATGAAGGGGATATCTGGAGAAATATGTGTCATTCTATGTCTTTGTGTTGCAACTGTCTCATGATTTTCCTCTGATTTTGTCTGCAGTAGAAAATCCCATATAATTTTCTACAAACTTAGATCTCTTGAGTTGATGGGTTTCTGTGTGCCATCATTGGGTTTGTTTGTTTTTGAAACTGCTTTGCGAAGAGTTAAATTCAGGGACTCTGGAAATGAAGCATTGTTATCTGGGTATTTGCTGTTGAATAACATAGGGACTTGTAAAATTCTTCAGTCAACAATTAGATCATTACACTTCTAAGTGTGGTGAATGCACTTCAAAATCTCACACTCGTTTGAGAATCTGATAAAACCAACACTTAAAATTTTACATAAAACTTAAGGGCGATACTGTGTTCCTTGAAATACATCTTGAACCTCAGTTTAAGAACCTATGCCATTTATACTTTACTTTCAATTAGAGTTAGTCTCTTTCCTTTATAGTCCATTTTCAGAGAAACTTGCTGTCCTCAATCTTAATCTCTATTGAGATTGAACAATGACATTACATAAGATCACCATTTTTTGTGACATTTACATTTTATATGAAAAAGTGGACTTCTTTTCAGTTCAGATGTCAACTCAATTTTATAAAAAATACTCAGTACATTATGTAGATTATTGATTTAATCACCTCTTTAAAAGACATTTTGAAATATGATAAAATCTTAGTGTATATAATAACCATTTTGAATCCTCTGGGAAGCACATGTACATATCCCATAATAGGACTGTCCTTCAATGTATTATGCGCATTAAAAGCACTGTTGTATTGTAATAATCATGCTTTACTATAAATATATAGTATTTGTAATATATTTTGCTCTTCTCAGATTAGGCCGTATTGTGAATATGTACTGACTGTATCAAGACTATAACTTGGTTTGCATATGTACACTTTAGCTACAGTTACTTTATATTATAATATACTGTCTTCCAATATGGCTTTCCATTGCATCAGTTAGTCTGTAAAATGTCTTAATCAAGGGAATTATATTTGAAGTGCCTAAACCACTTCTTTCATGGAAAATTAGGTGTAAAGTAGATATTTTGATCTGTAGAGGTCTGTTGAGGAAATTACAGTTGGCCTTTGAACAACCTGGAGATTAGGAGCATGAACCTTGTACAGTTGAAAATCTGTGTATAACTTTTGAGTCCCACCAAAACAACTTCAAATAGCCTACTATTGGCCACAAGCCTTAGCAATAACATGAATAGTTGATTAACATGTATTTTGTATGTTATATGTATTATGCACTGTATTCTTACAATAAAGTAAGCTAAGGAAATGTAGAAAATATACTTACAGTACTGTAGTATATTGAAAAATACCTGCGTGTAAGTGGGCTTGTGCAGTTCAAGTCTGTGTTGTGCAAGGGTCTGAGGTACTAAAACCATTGTTTTCCAAGCCATTTGTCAGCATGCATCAGTACATAAGGGAAAAACATCAGTGGTACATGACTTTTTCCTCTGCCCCTTAGTGGCTTGTTCTCCTGACCTTAGGATCTCTTTTCCTCCAGTTTACTCTCTTTGATTTTGTTATTATATCTTCCACATTTGAAGTCTAGCTCTAAACTAGTGTCTGTCATATCTGAATCATTTAGTAGGTGTTCATCATTATGTTAACCTCCATATCCACAACCACTTATTCCCTAATATTAATTTTTATCAGAGGATTGGGAGTCAAGTACATAGCTTTCGAAGCCTTGGCATATTTAAAAGTTGCTTGGGCCTTCATAATCTGGATTTCTATATCTTACTTTGATATTACAGTTCTTTTGTTGACTGATCAACAGTTTCTTTATCTGACTGGATTATCTCTGTTCCTAAAGTTTCAATTAGATTTTAAGTTCCTTGAAAAAAAATGCCTCACCAAAATTTATCATAGTCATTTCAGTGTTCATTTTTGTTCTATAAAAATTAAGTTTCAAGATGTTGTGAACATGAACAGTTTTTTTTTCCATAATGGAATTAAAAGGTGGATAAAACATGCTCTGTCTCACAAATAAAGGTTCGTAGAAACAGTTGATCTAGTTGCAAAAAATGGTAAATAGTTCTGCTTCTTGTGAGTCTTCATTATTTAAAGGAAGAACTTAGGCTCATTCAGTTAGGCATCTGCCTCTAGCTCAGGTCCTGATCTCAGGGTCCTGGGATCAAGTGCTGTATCAGGCTCCCTGTTCAGTGTGAAGTCTGCTTTTCTCTCTCTATGTGCATGTGTTCTCTCTCTCTTTCTCAAATAAATAAAATCTTAAAAAAAAAATAAAGGAAGAACTTAGTTATATTTGGTTTATATTTTTGATGGTGAGAGTGTGTTATCAGTGGAAGAATAACTAAACTCTTTGTGTATTTTTCTACCATTAAACTTTATTAAAGTATGGATCTTTCTGCCTTATTCAGGCTCCTTAGTCTGTGGCACATAGTGTGCTTAATACATATTTGCTGAATGAAGAATGAGTGAATAATGAATAGACAGAATTAATCCACCTACACTAAACATACTAACTACTCCTATTAGAGGGGAGAAATCATTAAACTCTTTTCTCTTTTTCTTTGAAGTTGGTAGGAAAATGGTAGGAATACCATATGTGATCTTTCATTCTAGGGTTCTTTTTCTTCTAGCACTTTCATTGCTATTTATTGTTGAGTAACTACTTAATTTCAAGTTAATATAGTATAAGTATGTAAGGTTTTTTTTTTAAGATTTTTATTTATTTGTTTTACAGAGAGAGAGAGAGAGACAGGGTGAGAGGACGTACAAGCAGCGGGAGTGGAAGAGGGAGAAGCAGGCTTCCCACGGAGCAGGGAACTCGATTTGGGGCTTGATCTCAGGCTTAACTGAGCCATCCAGGTACCCCAAGTGCCTGGATGTGGTTTTGTACCATCTGGTTTTGTACCATCTAAGATTAAGTTCCTTTTCAAATTACAGAAAAATCTCCAAATTGATTTCTTAAATAAGACAAAACTTTATTTCCAGGATGGCTGTTAGAGTTCCAGCCATCCCTAGCAGCAGATTGTGCAGGATGGAGAGAAAAACAGGTAAAAAGTGTATATAGTTACTTTTAAGGAGACTTAGCGGGACAGACATAGAGCACTTTGACTTATATTTCAGTGGCTAAACCTTTATCATTTTGGTCATGCCAGCTTGCAAATGTCATCTTTGTTCCAGTCACACAGGTATTCTGATGAAAGTCAAAGATTCTTTACTGAGAAAGACACTGTAGGCTCAGGAAGTGGGACTAGAAAGAGATAAGCTAGTTTGACTTCTTCTATAGATAGAAAACTGAGGCCCAGGGTTTTTTTTCCCAGAGTAACAGCAGAGCCTCTCATCCAGGGCTTTTTGTTTTTTTTTGTTTTTTTGTTTTTTGTTTTTCCACTACACCACAATTTTTTTTCTAGTATATCAGTGTCGTTTCCTTTGTACTTATGCTGTTTTATTTTATATTTATTTCACTGTCTGTTAAAAAATTTAACTTAAGGGCGCCTAGATGGCTCAGTGGATTAAGCTTCTGCCTTTGGCTCAGGTCATGATCTCAGGGTCCTGGGATCAAGGCCCGCATCGGGCTCTCTGCTCGGCAACCTGCTTCCTCCTCTTTCTCTGCCTGCCTCTCTGCCTACCTGTGATCTCTCTCTCTCTGTCAAATAAATAAATAAAATCTTTTTAAAAAATTTAACTTAAATAATATTTTTTACCAAGGATATTACAATCCTTTTTCCCTTAGACATAGAGGGAAGTCATATAACTCTAAAGGTAAATGTCTTTGTATTTCCAAAGTAAATATTTGTTCAGGAAATGTTTTAAGCCATACAGGACATTCATTTGTTCCTATTTCTGTATAATATATCATAATATATCCTTGTAAAGTAACTCAGTAAAGAAAATGCTTCCATTAATCACATTTTTCTGTAGAATTAAAACATGTGTATCTTAGTCTTTTATCAGCTTTTCCCCTTTCAAAAGACAACATTACTTATCATGGTGATGACTTTTGCTTTCCGACAGCTTTACTTTTCACTTTAAAAATACAGATAAATATTTCATTTTGCTGAGAATTTTTTTTTTAAGATTTTATTTATTTATATGACAGAGAGAAACACAGCTAGAGAGGGAACACAAGCAGGAGGAGTGAGAGAGGGAGAAGCAGGCTTCCCACCGAGCAGGCAACCTGATAGGGGGCTCAATCCCTGGACTCTGAGATAGTGGCCTGAGCCGAAGGCGGCCACTTAACTACAGAGCCACTCAGACGCCCAGAGAATTTTTTAAGTAAGGGATTTTATAATGAAATGTGGTGGAGTTGAGAGTTTTTCATCATAACTATCATTAGTTTAACAACTTATGCAGATGTCAGGATTCTCATTTCTTGTTAATAAATTGACAGTTAATTTTTTCTTTTCTCTTTTTTCTCCATTCCATCTCATGAAAATCTATCTTGATTATGCCCTGTCTTCAGTTTTGATTTAATCTTTAACAACCACTGTAAATATAGTGGCAGCTTGGTTACCGATAGACCTTTTTAAAATTTTTTATTATGAAAAATTTTAAACATAAGTAAAAGTAGAGAGTTTAATGAACCTCATGTCCCTTCCCATTACCCAGATTTAACATTTATCAACATGTAGCCTATTCCATTTCCTCTTTTATCTTCGTTATGCTTTTGTGTGTCCTACCACTGGATTATTTTAACACAGATACCAACTATAATTTATTAAAAAAAAATACACTCAGAATGAGTCTTTAAAAAATAAGAACCCATCCCCTTTTTTTAAACATTACCCAATGCCATTCTCATCTTTAAAAGTTAGCAGTTTATTAATATCAGATGTCTAGTTAGTGTTCAGATGACCCTTACTATCTTATAATTTCTTTTTGCAGTTATTTTAATAAATCAGAATCCAAACATGATCTAATCCCAACAAGATCTATAGTATTTGGTGGATATGTGTCTTAAGTCTCAGTTTGTGGGCTCTTTTTTCCCTTCCTTTGTTTTTGCCTCCAGTAGACCTTAAAATCTTTCTGCAAGTTTCTTTTGCCAAATGTTCTATTCAAGTTTATTATATTTTACTTCAATGATCAGGTTTCTCTATTGTATCCTAATAATTTTTCATTATTAAAATATCTTTAGAAAGTAGTCACTTGGGCGCCTTGGTGGCTCAGTGGATTAAGCCTCTGCCTTTGGCTCAGTTCATGATCTCAGGGTTCTGGGATTGAGGCACGCATCAGGCTCTCTGCTCAGCAGGGAGCCTGCTTCCTCCTCTCTCTGCCTGCCTCTCTGCCTATTTGTGATCTCTCTCTGTCAAATAAATAAATAAAATCTTAAAAAAAAAAGCAGTCACTTAAAAAAAGTTTAAAAATTAATCATAGAGAAACTGACAGTGTTTAAAGATGGGAGCCTACGAGAGTGCTGCTTTTAGCAACTAATTTTTCTTCATCAGGTTACATTTGGTATATAAATCAGATAACCTGAAATACTCTCTGTGCTGTCTTTATTTATAAGGAAATTTACGCTGTGTAGTTAAATGATAATTCAGAATAAGAAACATTTGCTAATACTGAAGATGAACAATAAAATTGGTATTCCTCATAAATAGTATTTTGATACATGATAGGTAACAGAGAACTAGAAATACTTTTTCATATGAATTTGCCTACATAGTTGCAGCTGAGTATTTTCAAATCATGATATCAGGCTTAAATAAAAAGACCATATTGCAGTGCTTTAAGAGAACATGATGTTCTTCCACTTTAGCATAGGGAGTGGTATTTCAGGTAGAATCATTTTATAATATACTGAAAATGAAATAACATTTTAATGAAAATTAAAGTTACTTAAAATTTAAATAAAATTAAAATCTCATTTTGATGAATTTTAAAATTCCCAAACTATATTTGAAACTCTTGAAAAGGGATCTTAATCGATGTAGTATAGAACAGATTTACCAATTTTCCCCCAGTAGGGCAATATTTGATGTACACTAAATATATTTAAAATAAATTTGTCATAAAAAAAGATAGTATGTATTAATTTTCTAGGGCTGCTAGTACCACAGTAGAAAGTTAATATCTTAGGTTCTGAAGACTCAAATCCTAAGATCAAGGTATTGGCCATGTTAGTGCCTTCTGAGGTCAGCCACGGTGAGTCTGTTCATTCTTTCCCTTACCTTCAGTTGCTTTGCTGGTAATCTTTCACATTCTTTGGCTTGTAGAAGTCTCATCTGATACCTTATCTTGACTCAGTGGGCTCTCTGGGTGCATGTCTGTCTCCAGGTTTCCCCTTGTTTTAAAGACAACAGTCATTGGATTAGGGCTCACCTTACTGACCTCACCTTAATCAATTATGTCTGCAGTGACCCTGTTTTCAAATTAGCTCACATTCTGAAGTACTGGACATGTAGGACTTCAAATTAAGAATTTGTAAGAAGACACAATTCAATCCATAGCAGGTTTTACTAAATATATGTGTACATCTGTATCTCGGTAAATATTTATTTATTTATATTTATTTAGAATGAATATCCTGCCTTCTTCTACAACTAATTTATGGCCACTTAAAGTAGAAGTCACATATATAATAAAATCCTTAAATTAAGAAATAAAAATCTTAAGAACCATGTATAGAATGGAAGAAATAAGCCTACTAAATATGTAAATTAATATAGTTACTGAAATTGACTTTTAAGTTTAGTTGTAAAATTCCATAAAATTAAGGCATGATGGGTAAAAATTCTCATCTGGTTTTACTATAACACAACTACATTGTTTTATCAGTATAGATCATTTGCTGAAACCAAATTTTAAAAGTAACGAACCATATTAGTCCTTTGTCACAGCATAGAAAACAAAATCATAAACCATGTCTTTACTGATGGTTTTATTACACAGTACAGAGATAGTCTTCAAATGGGTCTTTCATACATGAAAACATAATAAAGTTATTATTTTCAGTGTTACATGACTATTAGGGTTCAAGTATGTAGTGTTATGGAGATGCAATTATTCAAGGAAAAATTTTAGAATAACAGATTTGAGAGAATTGCATGCATAACAGGACCTTTACTGTGTCCTCCTCAGGCATCAGTTTTCTTAGTCTTTATATTGATTCCTTTTTTCTCATTCTGTTTGGGTTGGGTAATAAATGAGTACAGACTGTGCTTAAACTGTATTATACATCTCTATATAAATAGGGTATACAAAGTGCATGATAAAATTTAAGACATTTTCCAAAATACTCTGTGATGACTTGAAAGAGATTTATAAATTATTGTATTTGGGGGGAGGCGCACCTGGGTGGCTCAGTCAGGTAAGCTCCTTACTCTTGGTTTTGACTGAGGTCATGATCTCAGGACCTAAGATTGAACCCTGGGGTGGGGCTCTGCGATTAATGTGGGGTCTACTTGTCTCTGTCCCTCTACTCCTCCCCCCACATCCCTTCGTTCTTTCTATCTCTCTGGAATAAATAAAATGTTTTAAAAAATTTATTGTATTTTTTAATTGTATTGTTTTACTTCAGTTTCTAATTTTATAATTATTCCAGATTTTAAGAACATTTTAAAACTGCTTTTTCTACTTAGGTGAGGAATGTTTTTCACTTTAGGTTGTAGCACTTATAATTGATGAAGTCCCTGGCATCTAGCCAAATTGTCAAGAGCTATAGGTCATGATGGGAGCACTAGATATTAGGCAGTAATAATTAATATAGTGATTTATTAATAATGTAATAGGAATATTGATGTAGCTTCAATGTGGCAAGCATTGTGATAAGTGTTTCACAGATATTAATTATTAATTCAATCATTATAACATTTATGACGTTTTTCATTATTATCCTGTTTAAGTGATGGCTAAATTGAAGTACAAAGTAGTTAAGCAATTTGAGATTGACAGATCTAGTAAATCGTGGAGCTGGGATTTGAACCCAGATACTCTGACTTCAGAAGTAGTGCTCTTCACCATTGTGATACTCCTTGGTTTTAAATAAATATTCAGCTGTTGATATGCTTGCTTTCAGAACATTTCTATTGAGCTGTCTTCAGGTTCACTGAACTCTTCCTTAGCTGTATCCAGTCTTCTTATAAACCAATAGGAAGAATTCTTCAGCACTGATACCTTGTTTTTTGTTTCTCCCATTTCCATTTATTTTTTATTTTTTAAAATTTTTTCTCTTAAGGATTTTATTTATTTGAGAGATAGCATGTGCATTTGTATATGTGGGAACAGAAGAAGGGACAGAGGAGGACCCGAAAGGGAGAGAGAGAATTCCCCAGAGACTCCTCACTGAGCTCAGAGCCCCTCTTGGGGCCAGGATACATGATCATGAGATCATGACCTGAGCTGAAACTGAGTTGGATACTCAAACAGCTGGTGCCCTTCCATTTAATTTAAAAAAAAAAAATTCAGGAGCTCCTGGATGGCACAGTCGTTGAGTGTGGGACTCTTGGTTTTGGCTCAGGTCATGATATCAGGGTTGTGAGATGGAGTCCCATGTCAGGCTCCCTGCTCAGCTCAGCATCTGCTTGGAATTTTCTCTCCCTTTCCCTCTGTGCATCCCATTCATGCTTACTTTCTCTCAAATAAATAATTTTTTTTTTTTTTTAGAATTCCATATTTTTCTGCTGAAATTCCCCAGTAATTTATACATTTTGTTCACCTTTTCCATAGATCTTTTAACATATTAATTATAGTTATGACAGTTCCATATCTGAGCCGGTATCTTGGTCTGGTTCTGTTGACTGCTTTATCTCTTCACAGTGAGTTCTTTCTCTTACTCTTTTTTGTGTATCTTGAAATTTTTGATCAAAGTCCAGATGTTATGAATAAAGAGCTGTAGTTATTGAGGTAATAGTATTTATAACTAGAAATAGATATGCCTCTTCTGTCAGGCCATTATTGGGTTAGATTTTTGCATGTGTCACCGAAGCTCTGTCTTCATGTTCATGGCATTCCCACCCTCCCTACTACTCCCCCCAAGCTGTAGGCTGCTGTTTGTTATTACTCAGTGCTAGGTTTGTAATGAGGGCAGAGGGGGCATTCATTAACCCAACCTCAGTCTTAGGCAGGCCCTGTTAGCCTGGGCCTTGGGAGTATGTTTTGTGTTGTTTTCAATGTTTTTGCCCCTTTTGTGAAAGCAAAACTCTGCTGTGTACTTGTGGATAGTCTTGGGTGAGAGTGAGCTTTCTCCTCTTTTTCCAGTGGTAGCAGAACATCTGCTTTGTGTTGGTGCAGAATTCTCTGTCCCTGCTTTAGTGTCTTTTTTTACTGGTTGCTTTAGCATATATAATATGAATTTTTAACTTACCACAAATATGTTTATCTCTTCTGTGCACCATTATTGCCATTCATTTCACTTTTAAGTGTTTAAACTCCACAATACAGTGCACCTGTGTTTGCTTTATACCAGGGGTTAGCAGACTTTCTCTAAACAGCAGATGGTGACTATTTTAGGCTTCAAAGGCCGTAAGTTCTCTGTCACAACTTCTTTATTCTAATGTTACAGCACAGAAGCAACCACAGACAGTATATAAATGAGTGAGTGTAACTGTGTTCCAGGAAAACTTTATTTATAAAAATAAATGGTGATGTGGGCCATAGCTTGCTGATCTCTGTCTTAGATACTTACCAGTTTAAAAAAAAAAAAAAGCTTTATTGAAAGAATTAATATACCAGGTAATTCACCCACTTAAGATATTTAATTGAATAGCTTTAATATTCACAGAGTTATAAAGCCATCACAACAACCAATTTTAGAACAATTTTAGTATCCTGGAAGAAGCCTCGCACCTGTATCCATTGCCCTCTAATTCCTTTGTCCCCTGATTTGCCCAAATTCCAGGCAACCACAAATCTACTTTCTGTCTCTATGTATTTGCCTACTCTGGCCTTTTCATACAAACAAAATCATAGCGTATGATCCTTTGTGACTGGTTTGTTACACTTAACATGATGTTTTCAAGGGTCATCCATATTCTACGTGTGTTAACATTCATTTATTTTTATTACCAAATAATATTCCAGCAGTGCGTAAGAATTCTGTTTTCTATACATCCTCACCAACACTTGTTATTGATTTTTTTGATTTAGTTATCATAGTGTGGGTATGATGTTGTTTCTCATTGTTTTGATTTGCATTTCCCTGAAAGGTAGTTAATGGTGTTGAGTATCTTTTATGTGCTTATTGGCCATTTGTTTTTCTTTTTTTGAGAAATGTGTATTCGGGTCCTTTTCACTTAAAAAATTGGATTATTTGTCTTGGGGATCCTGGATGACTTAGGTGGTTAAGCAACGACTTGGTTTCGGCTCAGGTCATGATCTTAGCGTCATGAGATCAGGCACTGCACTGGGGTCCATGCTCAGTGCAGAGTCTGCTTAAGATTCTCTCTCCCTCTGCCCCTCCCTCCAGTGCTTGGTTTCTCTTTCTTTCAAATGAATAAATGAATCTTTTTTAAAAAAATGGATTATTTATCTTTTAAAGTGTTTTAAGAGTTTTTCATGTAGGGGTTCCTGGCTGGCTTAGACAGTGGAGCATGCAACTCTTGATCTTGGGG
This sequence comes from Spilogale gracilis, assembly GCA_004023965.1. NCBI lineage: Eukaryota > Metazoa > Chordata > Mammalia > Carnivora > Mephitidae > Spilogale > Spilogale gracilis. Next base: position 60,466 of record PITA01001415.1, read on the forward strand.
TTGTGAGTTCAAGGTCCATGTTGGATGTAGAGATTACTTAAAAATAAAATATTAAAAAAAAACAAAAGAGTTGTTCATATATTTTGTCAAATATATGATTGGCAATTATTTCTTCCCACATGTGCATTGTCTTTTAACTTTCTTAATATTGTCCTTAGAGGAACATAAAATTTAAAATTCCAGTAATGTCCAGTGTGTTTTCTGTTTTTGCTTTTGTTTGTGCTTTTGATGTCTTATTTATATAAGAAACTGTTGCCCCATCCAAGGTGGTGAATATTTTAGTTTTTATTTGTAGGTCTTTGATCCATTTTGGGTTAATTTTTGTGTATAGTGTGAAATAAGGCAAAAGTCATGTTTTTTTGCATGTGGGTATCCAGTTGTATCAGGGAATTTATTAAAAACACTATTATTTCCATCTTGGCATCCTTGTCAAAGGTCAGTTGACCATAAATGTAAGGATTTATTTCTAGATTCTAAATTCTATTCCATTGCTCTATAGGTTTACTTTATAGTTTACTTTTGTGCCCATACCACACTGTTTTGATTACTGTAACTCTGTAGTAAACTTTGAAATTGGGAAGTTTGAGTTCTCCAACTTTATTTTCCCATTTGAATTTTAAGATCAGCTTGTCAGTTTCATCAAAGAAGTCAGCTTGGATTTGGTGGAGTGAGTTCCATCCGTAGATCAATTGGGGAAGTATTGGCATCTTAACAATATTGTCTTCTGAGCCATAAACATGGATGTCTTTCTGTTTATTTGGGTCTTTTTAACTTGTTTCAACAATATTTTATAGTTGTAGAGTATACATTTTATACTTTTTTGTTAAATGTGTTTGCATTTTTTTGATGCTATTGCAAATGGAAAGCTTTTTTTTTTATTTTTTATATCATTACTGATAGGAATGCAGTTCATTTTTGTATGTTGATAACTGTGTCCTGCAGCCTTGCCATCTTATTTATTCTAATAGGTTTTTAGTAGAGTCCTTAAGATTTTATATATATAAGATCCTGTCATCTGCAAATAGTGATAGTTTTACTCCTTCAATTCCAGTCTGGGTGTCTTTTATTTCCTGCCTAACTTCCCTTGTTAGATCCTCCAGTATAATGTTAAATAAAAGTAGTGAGAGGGGACATCCTTATCTTATACCTGGTCTTAGGGGAAAACATTTAGTGCTATAGGGTTTTCCTAGATGCCATTTAAGAATTGAGGAAGTTCTTTCTATTCCAAGTGTGTTGAGTGTTTTTGTTATAAATGGGAGTGTTAAATTTGTCAAACTCTTGGCACCTACTGAGATGATCATGCGGTTTTGTCTTTTATCCTATTGATATGTGTGTTTGCTTGATTGATTTTCATATATTGAACCAACTTTGCATTGTTAGGATTAATCCCACTTGGTCATGGTGTATACTTTTTAGAATATATATCCTTAGATTCCATTTGCTAGTATTAGTTGAAGTTCTTTGTATGTATATTTATGAAAGATTAGTCTCTTTGATTTCTTCTGATGTCTTTTGTCTCATTTTGGTATGCATTTTGGTATGAGAGTAATACTGCTCTTATATAGTGAATTGGGAAGCATTTCTTCATCATCTGTTTTTTGGAAGAGTTTGTAAGGGATTGATATTTATTTTTCTTTTAATGTTTGATAGAATTTATGTTTTTTAAAAAAATAGGGTCCAAGGTTAATAGTACCAATGCCCAGGGGCGCCTGGGTGGCTCAGTCGTTAAACGTCTGCCTTCGGCTCAGGTTATGATCCAGTAGTCCCGGGATTGAGCCCCTTCGGGCTCCCTGCTCAGTGGGAAGCCTGCTTCTCCCTCTCTCCCTCCCCCTGCTTGTGTTCCCTCTCTCGCTGTGTTTCTCTCTGTCAAATAAATAAATAAAATCTTAAAATAAAATAGTATTGGTCCCCAGAAATGTGCACACCTGTTACTTTATCAGGCCATTAGTGTCTGGGTAGTGAGTCTCTGATCAATAGTTGACTAGCAACAAGCCGCTGACTTCAAATTTTTTTTAGTGGCTTTTACCACCTTCTGTTTAGTGTAGGGTTTGGGGCCCTGAAGGTTGTTTTCCGTGTTCTTGCTCTGCTCTCAGCTTTCAGCAAGCCCTGCACACCTCGCAGCAGGGGAGTCTCTGTGCCCTTGCTCAGCGCTTAGAGATTGCTATTGTTTTGTACTCTGGTCAAGGCCTTGGTTGCCAGGGAGAAAGAATTTGGTTCTCCTGCTGGAGCCTTATTTTTAGGCAGTCCCTTCATACCTGAGAGCCAGAGTGGGTATTATTAATGTTTCTGCCCCTTCTACTGATCCCTACAGCCTTTATCAAGAAAAGGAACAATTGTCTTACTCCACTTCCAATAGCAGCAGACCTTTGCTTTGTATCAATGGAAGATCTTGGGCCCAACCTGGCTTCAGACTTGCCCCCCAGCATTAGATGGCTGATGGCTGGTTATTTTTCTCTTTCCCTTTGAATGGCAGCTGACCTTTGCTAATGACCAGAGGGTGGGCAGATTCCTGCCCCTTCTCCAGTAGTAGCTAGCTTTGTTTTACCCCTCCTTCAGTGAAGCTGGGTTGTTTTCTTGGGCAAGGATCATTTGGGTTTCCTTCTTAGGTGTTTAAAACATATTCTTAATATTTTTCTATATATCGTATTTCAGGGTTGTCTTTTTAGAAGATTAGTTCCTGATAAGCAGAAGGACATTGAGAGAATTTAGAGAAGGATGCTTATTATTTGGTTACTATTATAATATGCCAATATGTCTGTTCTTTTACAGCTTAGGCTTGATTTCCGACTCTTTTCACATGTTTTTCGATAGCACTGCCATTTTGGCTGGATTGGCAGCATCTGTTATTTCAAAATGGAGAGATAATGATGCTTTCTCTTATGGGTAAGACTTTTTAAAAACCTTTTCATTAAAGCATAAGAAACACAGAAAAAATACAAATCTTAAACACATGAATTTTCACAAATTGAACACATTTATGTAACTTGAACCTTTAACCCACCTCCCCCGCAAGATGCCTCCTTCTGGTTCCTTCCTGTGCAGTACTCCCTAACTCGGTGGATTCGTTTTACCTGTTTTTGAACAGTGTTTAATTGGAAATCTACAACATGTACTTTTTTTTTGCATCTAAGTTCTTTTGCTTAGAGGTAGGACATCTCGGTTTTACCAAAAATTTGTAAGTGAAATTTTTTGCTAGATAGGGGATTTTCTTAACTCTTAACCTATGTTTTTTTTTGAAGAAGAAGAAAGTTTCAGTATATAAAAATGGTCATGACTCTTTTTTAGAGGGATATTTTGCTATTGACTTATTTAAAATCATTATTTCCTAATATGATTTTTATATTACTTACCCTCTTCAAGCTCTGCTTTTATGAAAAATGCTTCTTTTCATACTCTTGCTCAATTTGGATAATTAATCAAATACTGGGGAGTGTTTTTATGTGGGAGAGACTGTATTGGAACATCTGGTCTCACTTCTGAGCCTAGTGCTATTTAGAGGCAGAGTTTACCTTTTGCCGCCTCCGATTGGGAGAAGCAGTGGAGTGGCCAGTGTTTGACTCTGCCTGAGCGTTTTCTTTTTCGAGTTCATAGAGTATTTTGCAGTGTAATTGTATTTATGTATAAGCAGCACTCACAGGTAATATCCTTCTCTCCTTCTCCACCTTCTTTCTGTTTCCTGTTCTTTCTCTTACCTCTTACTTGTTGACTCTTCCTGTTCTGTCCCCCTCCCTTGTGGGTGCTTTCTCACATTATCTCCTTTCTTCTCTCTTACCTGTTTTCTCTTTCACTGTCGTTTTCACCTTTATACTCTCTACCATCTCTCCTGAACTCCTTTCTCTCTTCTCTTGTTCTTTTTTTCCAGTTCCCTGTGCCTGTGCTCATGGTCTCTCCCTGTTCCTCAGCCTTCCATTCCCCCCTTCCTCTCTTTCTCCCACACATCTTTTTCTTTTCTCCTGCTCTCTCTCTCTACCCTCGGCCACTCTATCTCTCAGGCTCTTTCTATTCCTTCTCCCCCTCTCTCAACTTCTTAGCCCTAGTTCTTTCCTCTCTTCCCTCCCCAGTCTCTTCTTTTTCTCTCACTGATCCTCCTCCCAGAAGGTTCCCTTTCCTTTATAGTGTCTCTCCTTCTGTCCTGCCTGCTCACACCCACTGTCTTATGCCACAGCTTCCTGTTCTCTCTTTTACTCTTGTTCCCTCACCGCTTCTTCTTTCTCTCCCCCCTTGCTTTGTTCTCAAGCCAGCACGCATGCACTTTCTCTTGTATGTGCTTTTGTTCTCTTCAGATATTTATCAAGGGCCCACTATAAGGTTAGTTCTTTGCTACTTATAAAGATGAATAAAATATGGCTTCTGCCTTGGAGGAACTTGTCCTCTGATGAGGAAACACTGCTGTAAAAATACCACCAAAACTATACATTGTGACAAGTGCCAAAAGAAAGATATATGAAATTCCGTGACAGAACTTGCTGATTTAGGGTATAACCAAAGTGATGTGGTTATTTGTAAGATTCTAAAGAGTGAGACAAAAAAACACTAATTATACTATTTCTTTTGACTGCAGTGAGGGATCTCTATAAGTCCAAACAGCTTAGAAGAGAACAGAACATTTCCCATGGCATTATGCAATCAAAAGATTCTTAAGTGTATTTTGAATTATTAAAGAAAGATTGCATGTGAAGTTCTAATCTTGTGTTGGAAAACTAGTAATTCATAAAAACTGTATATCAAAAATATGATCAGAGTATCTTAACAAATTTTCAGAAGAAAAATTTAAAAAAAATTTCAGGATAAATAGTAGTGACTATAAAAAACATCAGTTCCTTAAATCTTAAGGTGCCTATTGTTTTCTCTTTATAATGCACAATCTCCCACTATAAGATGGTTTTTAGGAACAGCTTTGAATACCTGAGTACCATAGCAGCTTTTAACTATTCACCTCTAACTAGTTTTAGTTAGAATTTGCCACCTTTTTGTTTCTTCTTTTGTCTTTTCCTTGTTTGCTTTTTTCTTTTGAGAAGGGAAAAATTACGGAGTAAAGTCTGATGCAACATTTGAAACTATAATAGTTGCTCTAGTAGTAAGTAGTGGCAGTATTAAATGTAGGTACCAGTATATCAGGTGATACCAAATAAGCTAAGCCTGGGGATGAATCTCAAACCCCCCAGTTCAGTATCATCATAGCAGCAGACTGAGTGTAGTTAAAAAAAAAAATAAGAGGAGGAATCTGAGAAGCAGAAGATTTTTCAGTATTTCTTTATAGAAAGATCAACTTTGTGTCTGGTCACGCTCCTGTTTTTGAAATAGCAATGCCAGCATTAAAGTAATATGTCTGATAGGTAGATACATGCATATGTGCATTCCTTTATATGTATGTACGTATCCTTGTATCTTTTTTTTTTTTTTTGCCTTGACTAAAGAATTCAGATACCATCATACTTCATTAGGCAATAGCACGTTCATGAATGTGCTGTTTTAATTCCAGGACTCACTGTGTTCAATAGACATAGTCATTTATAAAGAACAAGTTTTTCACCTCAATCCTGCAATCAAGTTTGGCAAATGTATTAAGCCTACTTAAGTCACTTTAGTCCAGCAGTTTATCAGAATCTATAGAGCACCTATTAAGCTGGCATTAGAGACAAAAAGATGCCTGGAAAACATTCCTACCTTTGATCTTAAAATCTAATGGAACTCAAGGACAAAAGGCTTCCAGTCAGGTATTAGCAATGGGAGTAGAAGAGGGGGCTAAAAGAAAGTGCTTTTCATTTTGAGGTTAGTAACCCTGCTGATATATTAGATAAATTCCTAAGTGTTTTCTATGAAAAGCCAGCTAAATTTAATGAATGTTCTCTCCTAAAAAATGAAAAGGCATACATTTTGACAAATATTATGTAAATTTAATTCATTTGTATGTGTTAGAAGGTAAAAGTATGCGTTATCTCTGAGTGCAGAAATATGTACTATGTTGGAATGTAGTGACAGAGCAAACTCCAACAGGATTCAATGGAGTGCATTTTAAAGAGTTTGTTCTCGTTACTTCAAACATAGTTCTTATAGTAGAAATTGTATTACCTAGAACTTGACATAGAAAGCTGGGAAAACTCAGTGTTTTTGATTCTCCTATTATATTGTTTAAGGGGGACCAGAGTGATTAACTGCCGTCAGCACCCTTTGAATAATGTTAGGACATGTAAAACTGCCAAGTTAAAGTTGTTTCTAATGACTTTAACTAAGCCAAATAGTACCTTGTGGAAAAAATAAAATCTTTCCCTGATGCTTCACGCAGGTAGGAAGCAGAAAGCTTCAGAAGCCCATGGAGAAAAAGACAGGTATTTTTAACATAGTTCAATTAGTATTATGTGAAGTTAGAATTGATTCTAAAAATGGTAATTGAAAAGTTTTTCTTAAATTTATTTATCTTAAAAAAGAGCGATAGAAAGATAAATCTCAAGGTGTCTCTGGGGTAATTCAGAAGTAGTTTTATTTCTCTTCAGATCAAAGCTCCGTTTTCCAAATATTTGGAAGTAGAAAAGTACAAAACAAAAAGTGTAAGGAATTCTTAGAAAAAGCAACTAATAAGTTAGAAAAACCCCTCTTTCAAGTCCTTTTCTTCTCCTTTTTATTTTTAGATCCTTCCTTTGCCTACTTGTCTAATCTAGTTTTTCCTTCTCCAGGGGCAACTTGAGATTTACATTTCTTTGAAAGGTCTTTCCAAATCTACTTATTCTAAGAAGGTCTTTATTGGCTTGTAGAAATGAATGTATTTTGCAGTATTGTGCTGTTATACATAATTCATTATAATTAAATTCATTTCTGCAATAATGCATTATACTATAAATCCTAGGACTTTGCTGGCTGCTTATAACCATATGATAGGTTTAGAACCTCTGAATGTGTATAAATTTATGATTTTATTTTTAAGAAATAATAATTCAGTTGTTTGCTCTTCTTTAGGTATGTTAGAGCGGAAGTTCTGGCTGGCTTTGTCAATGGCCTATTTTTGATCTTCACTGCTTTTTTTATTTTCTCAGAAGGAGTTGAGGTATTGTAAATAATGATTAGACTCACTAAATTACATTTCTGTAATGAAAATGTTTATGAATTAAAGATACATGTTACAGAGCTCTTTCACACTATTAAGTATTGAGGACAGTCTTAGGTTAGATAAAATATCTACGAGGAGCTTACAAAGTAGTTGAAAAAATTAAATAGTGAAGTACCTGAAATTGAAAACAACTAAATGGTAGTGCTTTATAGGCTATAAGTGAAGTGTTGACTGTGTGAAAAGTTAAAGCACAATCGGGATAGTGAGGTCTGTTGGGAAGAGTTCTTCAAAAGAACCTGAAAGGTTTTGCCAATGAACCTTTAATATTTGGTATAATAAAAAAATGTAAGGAGCAAATTGAAAGATCAGTGAACTTAAAATGAATGGCAATATTATTTAAGGTACCAAAGAGAGGTTTTAGACCAAATAGTCATGCTTTTAAATACTTGTTTTTTAATTTATTTAAATACCTTAAATATTTAAAAGTAGTAATTATTACCTTGTCTGCAGTAAGTGAGCACTGTTGTTGGTTTTTTTTTCCCCTACAAACTGTCTTGGCATATATTTTTAGAATGCTTTTAATTTTGAAAGTAATAACAAATTTTTAAAGATTGCTTTTTGTTTTTACCAGTTGATCAATCAGAAATTATATCCATGCTCTTTGTTTGTATTATGTGTTTTCTAGAGAGCATTAGCCCCTCCCGATGTACACCATGAGAGACTGCTTCTTGTTTCAATTCTTGGGTTTGTGGTAAACCTAGTAGGAATATTTGTTTTCAAGCATGGAGGTCATGGACATTCTCATGGCTCTGGTATGATGGTTAGAACCCTGTTTCTTCATTTTTCTCTTTTCCAGCATAATTATCACTTTCGAAAATTGATAAATTTTAAAGTTAAAGCCTATGTTGATTTTTACTGAAAGAAGTAATATGTTAATAGACTCTTATTAATGTCTTCCTGAACCATCACTCCCCCTTCTCCATGTTCCTCCATCCAAGTGCCATCTCAAGATTACACATGTTCTCATTTTGGTATGGATCCTTCCAGACCTCTGTAGCAGATCTGTTTAGTATGACACCATTTATATAAAGCCAACAAATAAACATTAAAAATCACAAAACAAATGTAGTTACTAAAAATTAGAGTATATGTGGGTATGAAATCTATTATACCATCTGTCTTTGAGATCCTTCTATTTGGCATACATCAGTTCGCCTTCTCTTGTTAACATAAAACTCCACGGTTTGGGAAACCATGGCTTCTTTAAACTGGTCTTTTGTATATAGACTTTTAAGCCCTTTCCACGTGATACATATCCTGGTGAGCACATGCAAGTGTTTTTCGAAAACTGTGCTGACCCATTTGGTAGTCATTAGTCACATGTGGCTGTATGATTAAGTATATTTAATAAAATTAAAAATTCACTTCTTCAGTTACACTAGTGATGTTTCAAGTGATCTGAAGCCACATTGGGCTATCATATTGGATAGCAGATGTAGAATCTGTCCATCACCACAGAAGTTCTTTGAACTGCACTGTGCTGGAATATATGTAGAGTTGCTGGGACACAGGAAACAGTTTTTTAGTTTCAACAGACAATGGCAAATTGCCCTCCAGAATGACTCACCCACATTTACCCCAGCAATGAATGCCAGTACTGATTTCATCCCATTCACATCAAAACTTATTTATTATGGGTTTAAAACTGTTCTGTTAATACTTTGATAAAAATGTTGTCTCATTTTATTTATTATTTTTCTGATTAGTAGTGAGATTGAAAATCTTTCTGTATTTTTTTAGGCCACTCAAGTTTTTCCTCTCCTAGAATTCTCTATTTATTTTTGCTTGTTTTTCTGTGGTCTTCCTGTTAATCCATTTATAATATTTTTTTATATATTTTGTGTACTAATCATTTGTTTTATGTGTTGCAAACACCTTTTCCCAATCTATGGCTTATCTTTAAACTTTTATATAGGAGTTCTTAATTTGGATATAGTCTTAGTGTTTCTGTCTTACATTTTTTCTGGTATGTTTTCTACTTTGAGAAGTTTCCTGTTCCTGAGTCATAAACATATACTCTTATATTTTAATACTGTTAAAATGTCAGGGTTTTTTTTCCTCATCCATTTTGTTCCTTCATCTATATGTAATTTGTTTTCATGATGGGGGGTGAGTTACGACTTAACTTTTTTTTTTCAGTATGAATAAGCAGTTTTCCAAGCACCAATTATTAACCTGCCTTTTACCCCATTGAGGTAAAAGAACACTTTTAGCCTATATTAAATTGCCTTTCAAAGTTGTTTGGGCCTATCTTGCTCAACTTGTCAGGTTGTATGAAAAATCTTTTTGGGATTTTGACTGGGAATGCATAAAAGCATTTTTATGTCTTTTACTAAATTGTCTTAGCTATTTTGATAAAGATCTTTGTTATTTTTTTGGTCAGTTCATTTTTAAGTGTTGAATCTTTTTATTACTATTAAGAATAAAAACTATTATTTCTGCTTGTTTTATTGCATACCCAGGACCTTTAAGCACAGTGTTGATTAGAAATACTTGTTTTGTATCCTTGTGTCACTGAATAATCACCTGAGTAACTTAAAAAAATGCTAATTCCCACATTTATCCCAGAACATTTTTTATCAGAATCTCTGGAGGAAGCCCCAAACATCAGCATTTTTAATGCTCTCCAGCTGACTTTAATTTGCATTCTTCTTAAGTCAATGAAGAATGCTACTAAAGTTTTACCATTTGGTCTGATGTTTGTGGTCTGTTTCGGATAAAACTATTTTATCAAGTTAAGGATATTACTTTTTCTTCCTGCATCTATTGAAGTAATCCTTTTCCTCCTTAGTTAATTTAAAATTTGTAATTATATTGGTAGATTTCTCATAAGAAACCATCCTTAAATTTTATGGTTAAAGTGTATCCATTTGGGTCTGCATTTAGGTGTGTGATCCATTTTGCAGTCAATTTTTGTATAAGATATGAGGTATGGGCTTAATATCATTTTCTTATATAGAGATTTCTGTTTGTCTCAGCACCATTTGTTAAAAAGATTATTTTCCCCCCACTGAATCATCATGGCACTCTTGTCAATAATCAGTTGATCATAAATGTGAGGATTTATTCTGGACTCTATTTCATTGATCTATATGTTATGTTTATCCTTATGCTAGTACTCTGCTGTCTTGTTTAATGTACCTTTGAGGTAGGTTTCAAATTGGAACGTGTGAGTTATCCAACTTTGTTCTTCTTTTTTAAGATTACTTTATCTATTACTTACTGATTTAAGATTATTTCACTTATTTATATTTCTACTTAGGGGCTTCTGGGTGGTGCATCTAGCGAAGCATCCGACTCTTGGTTTAGGCACAGGTCATGACCTCAGGGTCATGAGATCGAGCCCTGCGCTCTGCTCAGGGCAGAGTCTGCTTAAACTTCTGTCTTTCTTTCTCTTCCTCTGCTCTTCCCTCTGCTCCCTCCCATGTGTGCGCGTGTATTCTCTAAAATAAATCTTGAAAACATTTTTTTTAAGATCAGCTTATCAATTTCTGCAAGAAAGGCAGTTGGGATTTTGATAGAAATTATATTGAATCTGTAGATCAGTTTGGTAATTACTGTCATGTTAACAATGTCAAGTCTTCCGATCCGTGAACATGGGATGTCTTCCCATTTATTATAGCTTATTTTCTTTCAACATGTTTTATTGTTATAGTGTACATGTTTCACATTTCTTAACTTTACAGTTAGGCTTTCTTTTTTTGTTGCTATTGTAAATGTGATTGTTCTTTTAATTTCATGTTTTGATCTTTACTAATGTATAGGGATACAGTTCACTTTTGGATATTGATCTTGTGTCTTGTCACATTGCTGAAGTTGTTCAATATTCTAATACATCTTTAGTGGATTCTGTAGAATTTTTTGGTATCATGTCATCTGCGAATAGAGATAATTTTACTTCTTCCTTTCCTATCTGAATGCCTTTTTTTCCTTAATTTTCCTAATCATATGCTTCAGTACAATATTAAAAATTTTTTTATTTATTTGACAGAGAGAGAGAGAGAGAGCATGTACTCATGCGAGTAGAGGGAGGAGCGGAGGGAAAGGGAGAAAGAGAATCTCCAGCAGATTCCCCACTGAGAATGGAGCTCAAGGCAGGGCTCCATCCCATGACCCTGAGTGAGATCATGACCTGAGCAGAAACCGAGCATCCTACATTTAACCAGCTAAGCCACCTAAGTGCCCTGCAGTACAGTATTAAATAGAAAGTGATGAGAGAGGACATCCTAATTTTTTTACCTGTCTTTAGGTTAAAGCATTCAGTCTTTCTTCATTAAATATGATGTTAGCTATGTTAGCCCTATGTTTTTCAGAATTGCCCTTTATCAGATTGAGGGAATTCATTTCCATTCCAGTTTACTAGGTGTTTTTATCATGAAAGGGTATTGGGTTTTGTCACAACTTTCTCCTTCATTTTTTGAGATGATCAGTTTGTTTTTATCCTTTATTCTATTAAAGATGATATATTGCTTGATTTGGGGCCATTAAACCATCTTTTCATTCTTAGGATAAATCCCATTTGGCCATGGTATATCTTTTTTATATATTGCTTCATTTGTTTTGCTAGTATTTTGTTGAAAACTGTCGTGTCTATATTCTTAAGGAATTTTGACCTGTAGTTTTCTTTTGATGTCTTTGGTTGGTACTGGTATCAGGATAATACTGGCCTTATGTAATGAGTTGGGAAGTGTTCTTTTTTTCTGGTGTTTTTTTTTGTTTGTTTGTTTTGTTTGTTTTTTTAAGGGGCAGGTAGGGAAGAGTGTGAAATATTGGTATTTTTTTAAATCCTTGGCAGAGTTCCAAATGAAGTCTTCCGGGCTTGGGCTTTCCTTTTTTGAAAGTTTTTAAATTATTCTCTTTCTCTCTCTCTCTCTTTTTTTTTTTTTTTTGCTTGTTATAGTTCTATTCAGATTTGTATTGCTAGGAATGTGCATTTGTCCATTCCATCTAAATTATTTGTTTACTTGTTTATAGTATGTCCTTTAAAAATTTTATTTCCATAAGGTAGGTAGTGAAGACCTCTCTTCCCAGTTTTAAAAATTTGTGCCTCTGTCATTTTTTGCTTGGCTAATTTAATTTAATTCAAGGTTTATCAGTTCTGTTGACTTTTTTTAAAGAATACCTTTTTGGTCATAGAGAAATCTTTTTCTAAGCACTGCTGAAATATAATTTCTAAGTTTGGTATGTCATGTTTTTTCATTTCATTTTTGTTCATCTCGAAGTATTTTTCAATTTCCCTTGTGATTTCTTCTTTGGACCATTAGTTATTTAAGGAGTGTGTCTTCATTTTTCTTCTGTTGTTGCTATCTAATTTAATTCCATTGTGATCAGATGATACACTTTGTAGGATTTCAGGTTCTTTTCAGTTCATTGAGTCTTATTTTATGACCTAGCATTTGGTGTGAATGGACAAATGTATGCGGGAGAAGAATATGTATTCTGCTGTGTTCTCTAGGTGTCTGTTAGGGCCAAATTGTTCATAGTTGTTCACTCTTCTGGGCTTTGTTGCTCTTCTGCCTAGGTATCTATTTATTATTGAAAGTAGGCATTGACGTTTTCAACTATTATTGTTGAATTGTATA
>PITA01001415.1:73252-196703 GCA_004023965.1 Spilogale gracilis
TTTTTTTTTTTTTTTTTTTTTTTTTTTTTTTTTTTTTTTTTTTTTTTTTTTTTTTTTTTTAACTTTCAACCTGTTTATTATGTCTTTGACTCTAAAGTATGTCTCCTGTAGACAGAATATAACAGGGTGATATTTTTTTAGATCTATTCTGACAATCTCTGTCGTTTGATTGGGAAATTCAAATAATTTACATCTCATGTAATTACTATTAAGGTAGGATTTACATCTGCCATTATAATATTTGTTTTCTGTATCTCTTGTTCTTTTTGTTACCCTATTCCCTGATTCCTGTTTTTTAAATAGATACTTTCTAGTGCACCTTTTAATTTTCTTGTTTCTTTTACTATATATTTTTGAATATTTTCGTAATTGTCCTGGGGATTACAAGTAGCATCTTTTTTTAAAAAAAAGATTTTATTTATTTGACAGAAAGAAGCACAGCCAGAGAGGGAACACAAGCAAAGGTTGTGGGAGGAGAGAGGGAGAAGCAGGCTTCCCGCCGAGCGGGCAGCCTGATGCGGGGCTCAATCCCGGGACTCTGCGATCATGACCTGAGCTGAAGGCAGAGGCTTAACTACTGAGCCACCCAGGCACCCCCTACAAGTAGTGTCTTAATTTAAAAGTTTAGTTCAGATTAATAGTAATTTAGTTATATGTAAAACCTTTGTTCCAATATACTTCCCTGTTCATCTCCCTTCTTCGTACTATTACTGTCATACAAATTGCGTGTTTCTATGATGTCCATCAGTACAGTTTTATAATTATTCCTTAATGAAGTTGTCTCTCAAAACATACAGGAGAAGAAACAAGTCACAAATTTAAAAATACATTTATCCTCTGTCATAATTGCCTTACCAGTGCTCTTTATTTCTCTATGTGGATTTTGGTTACTGTTTAGTGTTCTTTCGTTTCATTTGCAGGTAGCGTTTTTGTTCATGTGGTAATATCTTATTTCTCCTTTATTTATTTTTTTTTTTTCTCCTTTATTTTTAAGGGAGAAAATTGAATTTAGAATTCTTAGTTGAGTCTTTTTCTAACACTTTGTTTTTGTCATCGCACTAGCTTTTGACCTCCACGGTTTTTGTGGAGCAGTCACCGGTTAATCTTACTCAAGTTCTGTTATACTGATAAGTTATTATTATCTTGGTGTACAACTTTCAGTGTCTCTTTTACAGTCCTCAGTTTGACTGTGATGTTTTTAGATATGGCTGTGTTTGAATTTATTCTTCTTGGATTTTTCTAAGTTTCTTTAATATGCAGATTAGTAGATGAAAACTAATTTCATCTGAGCTGGGCAGTTTCTAGCCATTATTTCTTCAAATATTTTTTTCTGTCTTTTCCATTTCTTTTTGGAGGCCTCCTTAATACTTAATTTGGTACACTTGATCTTCCACAGGTCTCTAAGGCTGTGTTTCTTTTCCTTGATTTTCTTCTTTTCTGGTCCTCTGAGTGGACAGTCCCAACTGATCCATCTTCACGTGTGCGTGACTGAACCTCAGATCTGTTGTTGAGCACTTCTAGTAAACATTTTATTTCAGGTTTTATATTTCTTTAACTCAGGAATCTTTGGTTCTTTTTTGTAATTTCTCTTTATGGATATGCTCTCTTTGGGGAGTTATTTTTGTTATACTTTTGTTATTCTTTCGACATGGATTTCTTTATTTCTTTGAACATATTTATAATGGCTGATTTAAATAAGTCTTTGTCCAAAATCTGGGTCTTCTTCAGGAACATTTTCTGTTGTTTGCTTTTTTTTTCCCATGTCTGTGGCATTCTTTCATCTTTCTTCGCATGTCTTATAATTTTCGTTGTTGTTGAAAACTGGACATTTTATATTATAATGACTCTGGTATCATTACCCTCTCCCTTCAGAGTTTATTGTTGCTAATACTGCTGTTTTTCTTGTTGCATGACTGCCTTGGACTAATTCCTTTCCTGCAGTGTATGGCCACTGAATTTTTAGAGCTGACTCTAATATTCACCACATTGAGAATAGAGATTTTTCTAGGGAACTGTAGTTTGAACAAAACAGTTAACTGTGCTCTGGAGATGCTGCTTTTAACAGAGCTTCCAAAGAAGTCAGGTCTCTTCATTGTCTGCAGTGCTGCTGGCTTTTAGCTACTGTCAGCTGAGCTGGTGCAGGCGGTGAAATGGGAATAGCCCCCAGTAAAAAGAGCAGAAACCCTCTAGTCTTACAGAAGTTTGATAGTTTCTTCTTGGATGGGTGCTACTTAGTTTGTTTTCTGGTTTTGGTTAATTACCAGAGTTCTGAACTGGTTAATTTTACATGTGTTTCTTGTATTTGTGTTGTTTTAGAGAGAGATCTGATTTGCCAGTATCGCCTCTCTACCATTTTGGAGTTGATCTCCCCCTTATTCATGATTTGTCATGTAATGCAATGTGGGATTTGGTTTACTGGTATTTAGGATTTTTGTGAATATTAGTGATGTCTTTGAATTGGGTAACATCTGGTCTTTTTCTGTGCTTTGGAATGTCTTGTGTAAGATGTTTCTTTGATGGTTTCGTACTTTTTAAAAAGTACTAAAAAGTCTGCTACTGACAGAGGATATTGCATGATTCTGTTTTCGTTTTTTCTAAATAGTTTACCTGCTATAATGTAATTCTGCTCTTCTTTTATCAAATAGAGTGGCTTCCCTGCCTCTGCCTCAAAGTGACCATATGCATACGTTTTGTTTCGTCTTTGATTGTATATATAATAGTACTTCACAAAGTTTTAGCTAAAATTTTTGTCTGTGGTCTTCGCTGCTTTATCCCCACCCAGTGCCTAGAACAGTGCCTAGAACATAGTATGTTCCAAATACATATTGCCTGAATGAATGAATAACATTATCTAATCTCTAAATATTTCTTTATACTTCTCACTTATTTTCATCTCTAGTAAAGTCTACCACTTCCCTCCATATTTCATTTCCTTCCCGTATTCCATGGTAGGAACTGAGTCAGTTTTAAAGAATCTATAACACTTTTTACAAGTAAATCTTTATTTAATTGAATCTTTTTAGAGCTAATTCTTTTCACTGATATCAGTATTATTGTAACCATTTCTATAAGGTATATTTACATACTTTTTGTTTTAACTACTTTTTAGGCCATGGACACAGTCATTCCCTTTTTAATGGTGTTCTGGATCAGGCACATGGCCATGGAGATCATTGCCATAGTCATGAATTGAAACATGGTGCTGCACATAGTCATGATCATGCTCATGGACATGGACACTTTCATTCTCATGGTGAGTATAGCCAAAATATTTTCAAATGGACAACCTTCCAAAGAGACAGAAATTTTGTATAGATTACTGTCTTAGTGGAATTAGTCTCTTGAAAAGGTTTTGTAATCAACTGCCTTTCTAATGAATCAGACTAAATGGTTCCAAGGGCTAGTTCATTTTTAGTATATAATGAAATTAACTCAGTAGAATGCCATGGATATAGCTTTTTTCAGTGAGTGTATTACACTGTGTGCCATTATTTTAAATGAGTGTCAGTGAATAAGAAACAATTATATTTTAGCAGATGAAAATTACAATTTTTTTAAGTATGATAAGGCCTTTTTTACTACATAAAGGCTTATAAAAATGCAATAGGGGTTTTCAGTTTCATACATTTTCATTATAATTTTTGGTGAATATCACCTGATATTTCCCTTCCACATCTTCTTTGATCTGTCGATGGACACTTGGGCTGCTTCCATAATTTGGCTGTCATAAATAATGCTGCAATAAATAGTAGTACATATATCCTTTCAAATTAGTGTTTTTTTTATCTTTTGGGTAAACACCCAGTAGTATAATTACTGGATTATATGGTAGTTCTATTTTTAACTTTTTAAGAAACCGTAAAAAACATACTGTGAAAAAACAAGAGTCAAATGCTTAACCAACTGAGCCACCCAAGTGCTCCTAAAATGGAACTTCTGTATTACTCTGGAATATGCTCAATGTACTCCAAATAACTTAGTAATTTGAGAACCACTCTCACCCATTCAAAAACTTGTAAGTAGTTATAAATTTAACAACATCTTGTTTCTCCTTGAATTTTTATTTTCATTCCAGAATTTTATAAAAATGGATTATATCTGGGTTATTAATTGATCATGTGTTCTACTTCTTGGCAATAAAATGTGTATATAAATTTAAATTTTTTATTTCCTAGAAACATAAGATCTAGCATTTAAACATTTCTTTTGGATGGAGTTATTGTAGTTATTACTAAAAATCAAAGTAATTCTATTTGAAAAATGTTGATACATGTATAAACATAAAAGGCAACATTTTACTTAACATACATGTCTTGAGGGGCGCCTGGGTGGCTCAATTGGTTGGACAACTGCCTTCGGCTCAGGTCATGATCCTGGAGACCCTGGATCGAGTCCCACATCGGGCTCCCTGCTCGGCGGGAGGCCTGCTTCTCCCTCTTTCACTCCCCCTGCTTGTGTTCCCTCTCTGGCTGTGTTTCTCTCTGTCAAATAAATAAAATCTTTAAAAAAACAAAAACAAAACATACATATCTTGAAGTAATTTGAGTTCTTTCTTTTTCTCAATTAGTGTACAAATAAATGACATCAACATAAAAAAGTTTTGGCAATAATTCTGTTCCTATTTTTTAGCTTTATACTGGAAGGACTAAGAAAACTTAAATAGGAGATATTCTGTTTATAGCAGATTCAGCCAATCCTTTGAACACCTTCACAATTACATTCCAAAAGTTTCAGTGATCTGTTATCAAAAATTATTTTTGATCTATAAATTGGCAGTTTCATTAGCTAATCTTTGCATTCTATTAAAAACAATTGGAAACTGTTGCTTACAAAAGGATTTGCTGGTTAGTCAATAGAGTCACTACTTTTGTAGTATTACCATCAATATTTGCAATTGACCCCTTGTTTTTTGACCTAGAATTTTTTTTATACCTTGAGCAATGCACTGTAGTAGGATTCTAAATAAGTGAAAGGTTTTTTTTTTTGTCCACGAAGGAGAAAGATAGGTGGCAAAGAAGAATTTACATGACATAAGGGAATGGAGATCAAAGAACTAGTAAAAGAACAAGAACTAGTAAAAGAAAATGCTAGGCTTCCAACACAAGGAAATCTGACTCTGGAGTGCCTGGGTGGCTTAGTATGTTAAACATCTGCCTCTTGGTTTTTTATGTCATTTGAGTGTCCCACTCTTGATTTTGGCTCTGGTCATGATCTCAGTCAGGGTCAAGGGATTGAGCCCTGCATAAGGTTCCTTGCTCAGTAGGGAGCCTGCTGGAGATTCTTCCTCTACTTTCTGCCCCTTCCCCCTGCTTGGTCTCTAAAGTAAATAAATCTTTAGGGGAAAGAAAAGAAAAAGGTAATGCAACTCTAGAATCTTCTCTTTACTATTACTTCTGCCTTCACTATATATCAGCCCATCTGAGGATACACAGGTAATAGGACCATGATTCCATTTTGCCCTTAAGAGGCATCATAGTCTCACTGGGAAATACTGTGAGCTTTATATTCATTGAAATGCTACACTGTCAGTAAAGCTAGCTGTTTTTTGTTTGCTAGGTTTAACTGCTCACATCTCAGTGACTCAAATAGTAAAGTTTATATATTGCTCTTGAGTTAATGGGGTAAAGGAGGGTGGATGCTGTTTCTCATTCAATTCAGAGATCTAGGTTCTTTTTATCCCTGGGATTCTTGACCCTTGGAACCTCCACTGAATTCCCTGCATCTTCCCGGAGGTGGAGTACATAGAAGATCATGTGGGACCTTTTATGAGCCTAGAAGTGGTTTACCTGTCATATTTCTTTTTTTTTTTTTAATTTTATTTATTTATTTGACACAGAGAGCACAAGGAGGGGAAGTGGCAGGCAGAGGAAGAGGGAGAAGCAGGCTCCCAGCAGAGCAGAGAGTCCCATGTGGTGCTTGATCCTAGGACTGGGATCATGGCCCGAGCTGAAGGCAGACACTTAACCAACTGAGACATCCAGGCCCCTTATCTGTCATATTTCTTCGCTTAATACGGTGACATATTTCACATAACTCAAGAGAGCCTGGGAAATGTGCTTTCTTTGTTTACCAAAGAAGAAGATGTGGGTGATAAACAATTAGCCAGTCTCTACCTTAGATAACAAATTTTATGCCAGAAGGACTTTTCAGATTTACATAGCTGGGTGGGAGTTATATTGTTTTACACAACCATTATATTAGTAAGCAAATACACGTTTCCAAATAATTATGTCAGAAATTACTGTCTTCATCTGGGCCTGCTACCTATAGACAAATCTCTTGCCTTCATCAGGAGCTGGATTTTTAGAACAGTTAACATTTTTGACAGCATGATTTTTTTAAGGTGGCTGCATCTTCCTCCCCACCATATGCAGTGCCATATCACTGGGCAGCCTCTTCTGGCACTGTTATAGTCTCTGTCAAAACTGTAGTAAGGCTGTGTCAGCTGTTTGGTACTGTGGGCCAAGAACCATGACCCCCCGGCAGGCTTTCTGTTAGACATGTTCAGAAAGCTTGTCAGGCCTCCTGATGATCTCAATATTGCTGATCTTTTACGTTGTTTACCTGTGTTTTCTGCTTTGATATTAAAGCTGATAGTTTCTTCAGAGTCAGTGTAGAAATTACAGTATTTTTAAGTTTTTTCATCACAAAGGTAAAATGAAAAGTACTTTTATCTCTTCTCTTTAAAAAACTTGCCACATGCATCTAGAAGCTATTGGGAAACTCCTGTTTGCCACAGTCTGGTTATCCTAGATGCTGTCCTGGCGTAATTTCTTGGCCTTCTTGTGACTTTTCAGCGGTGGATTTGTTTTGTCTGAGTTTTCCAATTGTAAAATCAGTGTAGCAAACTGTAGTATAAGGTATGTTATGAATAGCAGGAGACTTTCACAATGTTTTTAATTTACCATTTTTTACCAGATTGTTTGATGTAATAATTTCCTAAATACTGTGTACCACTCATGCATTTTGAAATTGCCCATGTCTGTCTCCATTAAATTATTATATTAACTTGAAAAAATAATTTTGTAAGTCTGATGTGGCTGTGTAGTCATGCATCCTTCATGACATATTTGAATGAAAAGTTCTTTGAATTGCAAAAATTGAATTGGTAATTGAAGATGTATTTTAAAATGACTTGATTCTCTACAGATGGTCCCTCCTTAAAAGAAACAGCAGGACCCAGCAGACAGATTTTACAAGGTATGACAAGCCATTTGTATATTTCTCAGTTTTATAAAACAGGTTGTTTCATTGTGTTGAGCTATCTGAAATTTTCCTTTAAAAAAATAACAGTATTTGTGTCTAAAGCATTATCTTGTGACTTTTTAAATATATACTGTTGATATATTAGCATACATTCTTTTAACTGTACTTGGCTATTTTGTTAGATATAATAACTTTACAGTACTTAGATACTATATTGTTTAACTATAAATAATAGTCATGGCCATGACTATAGTAATATCATAGTATAATACATTTGCCTCCAAAGGACTACTAAATATTTTTTCCAAGTTCGGTATTTAGTATGTATTTATACTGTGGAAAGATTTAGAGGAAAAAATATAATGCATTCAAACCCTGAGAATGTATAACCCCAATTGTGAGCCCTAATGTAGTTGGATTTTGGGTGATAGTGATGTGTCAGTGTAATTTTATCAGTTGTAACAAATGTACTACTCTTCTAGCGCATTTTGACAATTTGGAATGTTATCCCCAGGACAGGTGTACATGGGAAATCTTTACCTTCTACTCTGTATTGCTGTGAATGTAAAATTGCTCTAAAAAGTTAACTCTGTTGTAATAATATAAATATATATATAATAAAGTGAGACCTGTGTCATATCCATTGGCATCAAATGGTGATGGCTGAACATGAGCTTACGTGCCATGTAAAATGATACATTACAAAATTTTATAAAGCAGAGAAAAATCAGTTTTGTTTGTGAATTATGATAGTTTCTTTTTGGGGTAGGAGTCGATCTTTGGCTCTTTCTGTGTAGACTTCATCATCAAAATTTCCAAATTCCCAGCTCCCCATCTTCCTACTTTTATTAACTTTTGACTTCAATCTGACTTTCTCAGTAGCTTGTGATTCTCTACTGTGCCTATTTTTCTCCACTATTTCTTGATATAGTTCTTGCTTCCCCCACCCCCCCACTATGAATGTGCTCCTCCATATTGAGGAGTTTATTTCAGGAGGCTTAAATGTGTCTTCCAGTCACTAGTTTTCCATTTGCAAAATATATAGAATTGGTTTAGAACAGCATTTGCTGAAATAGCTTGTAATCATGCATATGTAATGCATCTATATCCAATGCTAAAAATTAACCTTGATAATATGAGTTTATTTTTAGTTTTGGAAATCATCACAAGTTGAGGGAAGGGAAGTTAGATTTGCCTTCCTAATTACCTTTTATAGAAGCTGTTATGAAAATTACTTTATATTTTCTGAGTATCCATCAATTTATGGTAGCTGCGGCAACCCAGCAGATATCTCAAGGAAACTTTGAAGTTTCCTTGTGGAAACTCTGAAAGTTTCCATGTGGATACTCATACATGAAAACTGAGTTAACTGAATTTTTCAGTTATTTGCAGCATCTTCAGTATGACCTCTGGCTAGAGGAAAAGATCAACAACAACAACAAAGCAAAGATTTAGAACCCAAATGACTTACATATTAAAATTATCAGATACAGAGGGGCACGTGGGTGGCTCAGTTGGTTAAGTGTCTGCCTTCAGCTCAGGTCATGATCCCCAGGGTCCTGGGATCAAGCCACACATCATTGGTCTCCCCACTTGGCAGGAAGCCTGCTTCTCCTTCTCCCACTTCCTCTGCTTGTATTCCCTCTCTCGCTGTCTCTCTCTATGTCAAATACATAAAATCTTAAAAAAAAAATAAAATAAAATAAAATTATCAGATATAAAACACAAAAAAATTAAGAAAAAAAATATATGCCCTCTGGCTAGAGTGTTCTTAGGCAGTTAAAATATCCATATCCTACCAAGTCTTCTAAGACTTTCAACTTTTATGTCAGTTAAACATATTAGTTGAAACTTTTTTCTTTAGTGATTTTTCTTCTTGAAACAGTTACTAGAAAGTAAGAAGGGCTTAGGTAATCAGTGACACTTGATAATAAAGCCAATTTTCAGGTCGGGGACTTTTCAGTTAGAAAAATCAAGAACAAATGATTCTTTTCCTATTCACTATTTAGAGCTGTTTTCACATCTGATCCTACTAAAACACTGATTAAAGAATATAAAGATTTGAAATCACATGTCATTTAAGAATTTTGAAGCTTAGGTACCTTCAATCTACTTTGATGGATATTTTTCTTCAGGTTTATTTTTTAAACTTAATGTGGCCTCGACATTTAATTCCTTTGAAATACCCTAGAAGAGTTTTTTCCTCTAAGTATGCTTTGTCATAATATTTTTATTATAGGAAATAGAGCCATTAGCTTTTTGAGGAATAGTTATAAAGGGCAATACTCCATATGAATAAAAAAGTGTATTAAGTACTGCGGGATGAATTATATTTGGTGTAACACTTGATATAATATTATATAGTAGTCGATGAATCGAAACATATTTTCCTAGAGCACATTAAGATTTGATTGGACTCAGTAATAGTCTGTTTTAAATTATTAGAAAGTGGTTTCAAGTTTTAGTAAATCTATTTTTTATATCTAAAAAATAAGTGGTCTGCCTTTAATTGTCCAGTGAATAATAAAGAAGTAGAATACCTATTTCTAAAGTGGACACAGTGCTTTTTACACATTATTTCTCTTCAAATAGAATAAATGATATTTTTAAATGTTCTGTTTTTAGTAACATGATTTAAATTTGTTTCAAAGACAATGTTTTGCTATATAGTAGATTTTACCTATTAAAGATCTAAATGTTGAATAATTTAATGTCTTAGTTAAGTCTGTTTAAGAAATAATGTATTTTAAACTTGATTTTTTTAATGGTTTCCCAGTCAATTATTAAATGTTAATATTTAATGGGTTCTGGTTCTGATCCCACTTCTGCCCATGAACTAAGATTCTGTGCCCAATTCCAATGGGGGAGTGAAGAATGCACTGTCATACCCACAAGTAATTGTCTGATACCTGGAGGTCGGAGGGGTCTGGGACTGAAAGAACCATATGATTGGTTCTCCTGGCAGCCAGCGCCCATCCTTAGGTGGGGTCCAAAAGTATATTAACATTAATGAGAGACACCTTTGTCCCTGTCACTTAGGAAATTCCAAGCATTTTTCAGAAATCAGGATGAAGACCAAATA
Organism: Spilogale gracilis; assembly: GCA_004023965.1. NCBI lineage: Eukaryota > Metazoa > Chordata > Mammalia > Carnivora > Mephitidae > Spilogale > Spilogale gracilis. The sequence goes on from PITA01001415.1 coordinate 83,541, forward strand.
TGTATTTCTTATTATAAATCACCATCTCACAATATTATATCTGGGTTTCAAGACAGAGTTATCAGTATTCTAACAATTTAATATTTATTTAGTAAAAGTTATTAAAATATTTTATGTTTGTTTTTAAGTATTCAGAACTCTACAGGTTCAAGCTTAGTGTATAATTTTAGGTAACAAAACCTTCAGGGTAATAAGTATATCAGGATTTATAGAGTTGTAGTCCATAGGAAATTTGGTCTCAAGTAGAAATAATTTTAGTTACCAGCAGAGGGCTCTGTATGTACACATATTTGTAGTTATAAACAATGTTTCTTGAACAATTCTTTCAGCCTAATACCATTTTCTTCTAACAAATTATTAATTAACTTATGGAATCTTTTAACCAGAGATGAATGTGCTTAAAATCAACTTATTTCTGTTATTCTTCATTTATGTTATACCAAAATATTAAGGGTCGTTAAGAACAAGTATAATTATGAATCAGCTATTTTAACCTCTGCTGATTTGAAAAAGGAAAGATTATTTCAATTCCCAGAAATACTGTTACTTCATTCTAAGCAGTGAATCTGCATTCTCCCTAGTTCAGATTGGTATTTAGTTTTTAATATATAAAGTCAAGAATATAGTTTAAAGAAATAATTGTTTTTTCATTGATCAGAAGATACTGTTTTGATTCTGATTATGCTTTGTTTCCAGGTGTATTTTTACACATTCTGGCAGACACACTTGGGAGTATTGGTGTAATTGCCTCTGCCATCATGATGCAGAATTTTGGTCTAATGATAGCAGATCCTATTTGTTCAATCCTGATAGCCATGCTTATAGTTGTAAGGTAAGTGTTATATGTTACTTTCAGGTATTAAAATGAGAGGTGAGAAATGTGGTATTTAAATACAGATCTACAATACAAATTATGATTGTGGTCACTTCCTTTTGGCCTTTAACAAATTCCTATGTGGATTATTTCTCTTTTCGTTTTCCTATTTTTTTTTTTCCTGTTTGCCATTTATTTCTTGTCTAGGTTTTAATGTTTCTTTTTGGTATTTAGCAATTAATCTTTTGGGTTTGTAATCCAAATTAGTAGGATTTTTTTGAATCCAACATTCAATCTGTAGAATAGAAGACTGATGATATAAAATGTTTTAACTATACTTAGAATCTTAGTCTATATTTTACAAATGCAAAAGAATGTTAAAGTCTCTTCTATAAGTATTTAATTTATAAAGTTACATTATTATTGAAGAAGTCTTACAAAAATGTTTATTGAAGTATATAAGTGTCTGTCTCCCTATATAGTTTTGTGAAATTCTTGAGGAAGAGTCTGTCTCTTGGTATAGTTTATCTCTAGTGTGCTAGTGTGTATGTAAAGTTTGTGTGTATGTGTGCGTGTGTGTATAAATTCTGTATTTGCTGAATTAGATTAAATATCTCAGATTTCTCACACTCTAAAATACATTTTATCATTGATTTAATCTTTGTCAGAATAATGAAAGAATACATGCCTTTCACAGTCTTGAATTATTTTATATTATATATACATATGTCTTGATTTGACTGTTTTGTTTTATTTATCCATAGTGATTTTACTGTCAGCAAAACTAGCTTTCTAATGAAAACTAGAGGGCAGACTCTAATGATTTTTACAGCTTATGGTTGAATAGAATACACTTAATTATGAGGAATTATAATCTTATAAATTAGTCATAAATATAGATTTTGAAGTTCTTGCTTTAAAAAAGTTATACATTTTAAACATGCAGATTATTTTTTAAGTTTCTTCAAATTATACTAGAAAGCAACTGTACTATGTAAAAGTCTTACAAAGTTTGGAACTTTCATCATCTTTGGAAACTTTGTTTTTGTTTTTGTTTTGAGAGAGAGCATGTGAGTGGTGGGGAGAGGGAGAGAGAGAATCTTTTTTAAGATTTTGTTTATTTATTTGCAAGAGAGAGAGTGTGCCTATGGGGACGGAGAGGGCCCTGCAAAGGGAGAGGGAGAACCAGACTCCCCGCTGAACAGGGAGCCTGCTATAATTTGGTCCGAGGACCCTGGGATCCCGACTTGAGCTAAAGGCAGATGCTTAACTGATGGAGTCCACTGAGATAGAGAATCCTAAGCAGGCCCCATGCTCAGCTCAAACTCATGACCCTGAGATTATGACCTGAGCTGAAGTCAAGAGTTGGATGCTTACCATCCTGAGCCATTCAGGCGCCCCTGTCTTTAGAAATCTTAACTATACTTTCTTGAAAGCTTGGTTAACATGTCACAGAATTCTATAAAACTTAACTCCTGATAGATTTAGTAACTTTTATATCTTTCTCTTTGCATGTTAATGTTTATTTTATTTTGCATTATAAGTTTTGGTTGCTTCTAATACTTAGAGTAGGATCTTAATAATTGCTTTTTTTTTTTTCTTGGCTCCACTATTACTATCCTAATTCTCCTATCAATTGTTGCTTGGAAGAGATTGGCTTCTCTCTGTCTCTCTCTAAACTCTTTTCCACCCATGGCCACAGTGATCTTTCTTAAATGAAGATTATGGTACATGGAAACACTATCTTGCTTTAAATTCTTTGGTGGCACTTCCTTACCCTCAGGAAAAGTCTAAAGTGCTCAGTGGGGCGTTGTGATGGTTTACTTCTCAGTATTTCTCTCACCCCTTCTCAATTTATATGCCCTCCAGTCCTGAAAATGTGCTCTGAGCTGCCTGGATTCTGGGCTTTGACCATGTATCCTTTCCCTTAAACACTCTTAAACTGAGCACCTGTCTCCCTCCTCCCACAATATGTCCATCGTAACTGCTCATCCATCAGATCAGATTTCAGTTTCAACAGCCCTTTCTTACAGGAAGCGTTTCCTGATTGTTTACCTCTCAGGCTGCGTTAAATAGATCTATAACACTTCTTACTGTTCTTCTCATGGCATTTACTTACCAAATTGAAATAGCCTGTTTCTTCTCTCTTAAGCTCCATGAGAGCAAGTTGTTTTTCCATTGTTGTAAAGTCCACCCAGACTCTGCCAGGCAAAAAGTTTGTATATTTTGGATTTGAATCAAAATAAATTCATGTTTTTTCAGCCTTGGAGAATTCCTTTCTCTGTTTCCAAATAGGGAATTCTTACTAAGTTCTATTCCCATTCATTTAGTCTACAAATATGAAAAAACATATACAACTCTGTTACTGAAATATGGCACATTAAAAATAATTTTCAACAAATATTTATTACATAGACCCTCTTACCAGAGTGGTGATATGATACTGTTTTAATCTTACATTATAGTAGAAGAGAGAGACAGACAACAAACACTAAATACACACGTATCAAATGGCTGTTTATAGTATGTAGAGAGTTAACATAGGATGTAGGATTGGATTACTACTTTAGATTGAGTGACAAGGGAAGTATTCTGAACAGGGGGCATTTAAACTGAGATCTGAATGTCACAAGAGAGCCTGTCAGAGGAAGTGCATTCTGTAAGAAACAAAACCCTATAGTATAAACAGTGTTGGCCAATATGGCTGAAGTGTAGGGACTAAGAAGAAAGTGGTTTGAGATAAAATTAGAGAGACAGACCTGGGGAAATTAGCCAGGATTAAGAGTATGGGTTTTATTTTGACTGCTGTGGGAAACCATAGGGAAGTGACATTATTTGGTTTGTATTTTTAAAAATTGCTTTGGCTGATTTGTAGGTAATGGATCATAAGGGGGCAAGAGTGCAAAAAAGCAGAGCAGCTAGAAACCTATTAGAGTCCATGAAATGAAAGGCCTTAATGATTTGGTTTGAGATACTCATCTAGGAGCTGGAGAGATACAGATAAAGTTAGAAAATGCTTTGGACTTAGAGCTAATAAGATTTGCTTATAGGTTATCAATGTTTAGGTCAGGGTTGAATAAAAGAGAGGAATCAAGGATAATTTCTAGAGTTTTTACCTGATCAACCTAGTGAGTGAAGGTGTCCTTATGAAAGAGGAAAAGACTAGAGGAAGAATAATGTTTGTTTCTTTTTGAAGAGCACTGCAGATCTAAAAGGTCTGTTTTGGTTGTGACCAAGTTTGAGATCTCTGATTAGATGTTTGTATAGAGATCTCACATAGGCAGGGATGTACAAATAAGGAATTCTTCCTTCAGCTGAGTATAAAGGATTGGAAATGGTACACATAGAGATTTAAAGTCATGGAGTGGCATTTATTTGGTGTGAATCACAATTCTCACCCCTTCCATTTTCCTGGAAAACATCCTTCTTTTCTGCAGAACCCAATTTAGCTTCAGGGTTCCATTCAGTATAGTGTTTTAAGCGGCCACAATCAATCAACTACAGTTGGCTTTCAAGATAAAACCTATATATCATCCTTATCTAAGTCTTCCCAGTCTATTTATAAAACTTTTTCTCACTAGTTTACATAAATATATAATCTCAAAGTCATATAAATTGATTCTTTTTCATTGTTAAACTTTAACATTTTTATGTTTTTTCCATTGTTCCGATGACAAAAATAATAAATTTGATTGTAAAAAAATAACTCAAACATTACTGAAATGTATAACTTATCTATTGAAATGTTCTCATAATCATATCTCTTGGAGATAAACCAGGGAACTTTGACATATCTAAAAATCATTCAGTAACAGGATGCCTGGATGTCTCAATTGGTTAAGTGTCTCTTTCTCAGGTCATGATCCCAGGGTCCTGGGATCAAGCCCCGCAGTGTACTCTCTGCTCAGTGGGAAGCCTGCTTCTCCCTCTCCCTCTGCCTACTTGTACTCTCTCTCTGTTAAATAAATAAATAAAATCTTTAAAAAAAATTCAGTAAATGTTTTAGTGCATACTCTGTGCTGAACAGTAAACAAACAGGCAAATGCCCAACCCCTGCGGAGCTTGTAGTCTAATAGGGGTTACAATCAATAAAGCAGATAAACATAGAGATAGATAATGTAATATATTAGGGTGGTGAATGCTATGAAGCAGGGTAATGGGGTGCTATTTTAGAAGGGCTTGGAAAATCCTCTGCGTAAGGCGACAGAGCCCTTAATAGTGAAGGAGAAGGGCAGGGAACTGTTCAAAGGAATATTATTCCTGGTAGAGGGAACTTCCAGTAAACACACTCAGGTGGGAAGCTACCTGACATGTGTAAGGGGCAGTGAGGACAGTATAAATGAAGTGCAGTATTCAGGGCAGAGTGTAGACTAGAGTTCAGGGAGAAAGTTGGGGTGGAAGATAAACTCTGGTGTCATCTGCTAATGAATGGTACTTAAAGCCATGAGATTGGATGAGTTTTCCCAGAGAATGAGAGCTGGTAGAGAGGAGAAGAGGTCTGAGGACTGAACCCCGAAAGGCAGGGCACAAGAAGTAGCTCCAGCTAAGGAGAGTGGCCATTGAGATGCGAGGAGAGAAGCAAATGTACATGTCTTAGGAGCCCTGCAAGGAAGTGTTTCAAACTGGAAGGAGTGATCCACCCTGTTAAATGCTGCTGTGACTGATATTTGGTAACTTGGCCAAGACGCTCAGAAGAGTAATGAGAAGGAAAACCTGTTCAGAGGAGCTTCAGGAGAGAATGGGAAGGAACGAAATGGGGGTAGCAACTGTAGTCAGCTCCTGTTTAAGGATTTTTGCTGTAAAGGGGAGCAGTGTGGTTGCCTGTCTGCGCCCAGGGGCCCACTTTGAAGTCTGTGGTCATGAATTTAAAGTGAAAACCACTAGCACTGTTGGATGTTTTTCTCTAGTCTTTTCAGTTACTTGATAAAAGGTATGAAATAGACAGATTGAGCTCCTTTGGGCTTTTGTCAGAGGAGTACTGACAGAGTGAGAGAAGGAGCACAGCTGGGATTATAGTGGTGGGAAAGGTGGTGATAGATGCTGAGGAGACAAGTGAGAGGGTTTTAGCAGGTTGGAACTCTGGCAGGAGGGTGAGTGCAGCCGAGTAGCGGGGGCTCAGGCTGTGAGACGCTTGAACTTGGCATCTGCAGGTCTCAGGTGTGGCTATAGGGGTGGAACCAGGATAAACTCATAAGATAGAGGCCACAGGTGCTAGAGGGACTGTCCACATGGGTATTTAAGCCAAGAGTCATGAAAAAGACAAAGGTGGAAAGAGAATAAGCCCATGGCTACACTCTTTAGTGACTGAGGGGAGCTATCCAGAATCATAGCACTGGGAGTCAAATGTGTAGAGGGTGGAATAATCTGATGGCCTGGGCCTTAAAGGAACTGTTTTCTGCGGGGGAAGTAGGTAGAGCAAACATATGGAAATAGTACTGAGGACATTTACCTCGCCACAAACTCCAGTAGTACTGGAGTGTAGGAGAGAAAACAGTGCTGTAGGAACAACAGTGTCCTCAGGCAATAGGCAGTTTCCAGGTAGAGCATGAACATGCTCTGGCTATTTAGAGAAAAGGCTGAGGATTTAATGAAAATTACGTATTTAAAAGTATTTTTTTTGAATTATGGAAATAATTGTATCGACAAAGAAACTGATATAGAAAAGGACAAGGAAAGAAATTACTTACAACTCCACCAGCCAAGAGAACCATGCCAATATTTTTGTGGATTTTCTTTTGCCTTTTTTCTTTTATTCTGAGCCCCTTTTTTAAAAACCATTTTTGTTTTTTAAATATTTTTGTTTATAGTATATATAAAGTTACATTGTTAAGAGAAGTTTTTTAGTTTTTTTTAATAATATATAGTCATTATAGAGAACTTGGAAAATGATGTAAAATAGAAAGCATAAAGAAAAATCAGTTGGGATCACAATACCTAAAGGTCACATTACCGCTGTTAGTAGCATTTCTTTACAGTTATTTTTAAGTGGTGTTTTGTTTTATTTTTACATTGAGTTTCTACTATATATGCTGATTGTTAAACTTGCTCAGCATTAGAGAATTCAAAGGTTCAAGTAAAAATATAGTTATTATTGTAAGTCAGTAAAGTTTCCTAATGATTTATTTATTAGGTAGCAAGTCTTTCATTCAATGATAATAAAACGAGGTACAGGGCAACGCATAGGATGATTCATTATTATAAAGAGTCTCTGTCTAAAGTATATATGTACCAGGAAAATATCAGAGTGCATATATATACATATATACGTTATTTGGGTCTCTCTGGGTGATGCCATTGTATTTTATTTTACATTTATTTTGGGTGGGGTGACGCATTTCTAAAATTGTGCTTCTTTCCTAACGTCTCTAAGGCAAATCAATATTTCTGACTTTACCTCAAAAACATAATTTTTTAAAAACAGAAGATAATAAAAAAGTAATAGCTCTGCAATACAAAAATAAATAGACAATTCCAGTTGTCTATTTTTATGTTAAGGCAGCAAACTTAATTTACTTAAATGTTCATTTGATAATGAAATATTTGTAAGCAGAGTTTGCCTGGTTAGCCAAAACTGATTTTAGGAAATAGTGTGTGAAAACTCTTACCAGCTCAACAAAACAGAGTATAAAGAAGTAATTTTCCTTACCCTTAATTTTTATATATATTTGCAATTCACCAAGAGCAAAGGAAATAATAGGGCTCTATATGTTTTTCTGGATCTAAATGTTCCTCGATTGAGAACATGCTATGGAAACAGACGTCTCTTCTTATAGGCTGTTCAGTGTTCCATTTTCACTTTCACAGTGAAAGTGATTTCTTAGAAAAAGTTTTTCTCTCAGCATTTTCTAACATAGGCAAAGGATGCTTTAAATTGCTCAGTAAAACAGAGTGTGCTGTGATAAATTTTGTTTCTCAATGAAAAGCAAGAGATCCAGTACAACAGTAAGATTGTCATTTTTTTCTTCTGAAAATACACTTCTTGTAAGAGATTTCAGAGTCGTTTTCTCCTTTTTTCCTTAGTAGTTGAGTTGGAATGGAAAGTGGATTCATAACTTAGCATGCAGAAATCTGAACAGTTAGTTGTAACTTTGAATCACACTGTGATTTATTTAAAAGTGATGCCCTTTACATAGATCTGTAGCTTCATTTTTGATTCACTTAAATAAAAGAGGTACCTATGCGTGATGGGAAAAAATACATAAACAGGATGCAGAAATAAGCTTTGTTTCTGGTGTGGTATTTTTGAAGCTGTGCTGGAATTCTTTTTTCATTGGTCTTCTATAACTCACCAGTTCCCATCTTGTGGTACTTTGTACCTTTTTTACCATAATCATTTGTCAACACAAAGAAAAACTTTTAAATGAAAGACATCATCTTTTGTTAGGTATAAAAGTTTTTTAAGTAATATAGTTATTTCTTATCAATTTGAAGAAAAAATAACCCAACTAAAGTACCGACTTTAGAAATGATAGTAATCATCATAAACAGAGCTAAGAAATAGAAAGAATATGCATTAATGAAAACAAAATTATATTCTTGAAGTTCTAGATCATAGATGATCATCGTTAATGAATACAGGACTTGGACCAGATACTGATTTTGATAAATCTTGTTGATTCTGTGGTTAAATAGATAATTATTTGTGATAATAGGTAATTGTTATTATTTTTTTGAGATTTTTATTTATTTATTTGATAGAGAGAGGGAGAGCGGGAACACAAGCAGGGGGATTGTGAGAGGGAGAAGCAGGCTTCCTGCTGAGCAGGGAGCCTGATGCGGGGCTCAATCCCAGGACCCTGGGATCATGACCTGAGCCGAAGGCAGATGTTTAATGGCTGAGCCACCCAGTTGCCCCAATAATAGGTAATTATCAACTGAATAGATAAATAGATAATTATTAAATAAAAAGTAGCATTTTTAAACATGTAAGAAGCTGCCATATCTTCAAATAGTCATATACATTAGATATTACGGAGTTTTTGTTTTTGGGTTGTTTTTTTTTTCAAAATCGTTTTGCCTAATAATTTTCTTTGTGGCTCATCTTTCAAGTATTACAATTTATGAACTGCAATTCTGCAGTAAGGTAAGCAGTTGCTTAAGATTTTTACTTGTTTGTATATGTGTCTATATTGTAAAACTGAATAAATGGAATCATTGTATAATAATTTTCCATATATAAAACCATCATAGTGAGAGCATTTATAAACACTGATACAGCCTGACAGCCTTTCTCAACCAGCATTCTGGGAGAGAATTCTGAGACATTTATTTGTTTGTAAGTATTAACCTCTCACCTAGAGGTTATCTAGAAAAGTACTGGTTCTAGAAATGTACTAGATTCTAGTATGTGCTTGATTCTAAAAATGCATCTTTCTGAAAAGTGCTGAATCAGAAATACTCACTATTCAGAAATAGTCACTCAAATTATTTTGTGTGTTTGGTAGTACAGAGGATGAATCCTAGTTAAGAAAGGGTGACAGAAAAGTCTTAGAAATATTGGAAAGGGGGCACCTGGGTGGCTCAGTATGTCAAGCGTCTGCTTTCAGCTCAAGTCATGATCCCGAATCAGGCTCCCTGCTCAGCGGAAAGTCTGCCTCCCACCCCCCACTCATGCTCTTTCTCTCTCTCTTTCTCTCTCCCTCTCTCAAATAAATAAAATCTTAAAAAAATACATTGGAAAGAGCAGAGCAAGTATGGTAATGTAGTAATGATCATTAGCCTATTAGACAAGAGAGTATTTGAGATTTAAAATTTGAAAGATTATTTTATGTAAAATCTATCATTTCTGTAAAACTCATGAAAAATGTGGAAGAACTGGCAAGCATAATTTAGTACAGTTACAGATGTAAAATTGATGTACAAAATTAAAACCCTTTATATATAAGCAAAATCCAGTCTATAGATAAAATGTGCAAAACTTGGGTGAAGAAAAGTTTTGAAATACTTCTAAAAAAAATGGACTTGAACAGAGCCTCTTTTGTTTTTGAAGAATCAACATCATAAACATGTCAACTCTTAAATTTATTTATGAACTTAAAACTATTCTAATAAAAATACCCAACAGGTTCCCCCCCGGAGGATGATAGTAAAAGTTGATTTTAAAGCTTACAAGGAAAAACAAACAAGCAGGAAGGAATGCCCAAGACGACCCTGGAAAATAAGATACAAAAACGGGGAGGTGCCTGAAGAAGCAAATGTATCAGAACAGATTAGAAAGTCCAGAAAGAGATTTTTTTTTTTTTTTTAGATTTTATTTATTTGACAGAGAGCACAAGCAGGGGGGGCAGGAGAGGGAGAAGCAGACTCCTTGCTGAGCAAGGAGCCCAATGCAGGTCTTGATCCCAGAACCCTGGGATCATGACCTGAGCCAAAGGCAGTTGCTTAACTGACTGAGCCACTTAAGCACCCACAGAAATAGATTTATGTGCAAATATAAATTTAGTAAGAATGAAGGTGGCATTTCACATCACTGGGGAAAAGATGGGCTTTCTAATAACTGGACAGCTATTTGGAGAAAGATAAATTTGGTACTGTAGCTAATACTGTGTATACATGGATGAGTTCCAAATTGATGAGAGCTCTCAAAGTACAGCATGTACATGCTAATACCAGGAGAAAGCATGCCTGAATTATTTTATATTAGGTAGGGGAATAACTATGGCTCAAAACCTAAAATCAGTAAGAAGAAGATTGGTGAATTAAGTTACATGAAGAAACTTTGGCATAGAAAAGAAAGCGTCAAAAGGGAAGTCAGGGTCTTTTCCTCAGCAGGGACACAACGGGAGCAGCTGTGGTGCTAGTCTCTCTGAGCTATCCAACTCCATTCTTTTTTTTTTTTTTTTTTTTTTTTTTTTAAGAATTTAGGGACATCTGCGTGTCTCAGTCGGTTTAGTGTCTGCCTTTGGCTCGGGTCATGATCCCAGGGTCCTGGGATTGAGTCCCACATTGGGCTCCTTGCTCAGCAGGGAGCCTGTTTCTCCTTGTGCCTGCTGTTCCCCCTGCTTGTCTTCTTTCTTTCTGACAAATAAATACAATCTTCTAAAAAAATAAAATAAAAAAGAATTTAAATATTTCCATAGGTACAACAAAATTAACAAGTAAATCACAATAAATATTATCCAACTCCATTCTTGTTGCCACAGTGACACCTGCACTTTGCTGCCACCATAATTGAGCAGATGGTACTTGGTGGCACCCTTAAGAGCCACAATGACTAGGTAACCCAGATCACCACCACTCCCCAGTTCCCAGACATGATACTGTCTGCCTCTTGAGATAAGACCATCACCATGTGGAAGCCAACCAGAGAGGAGACTGACCATGGCATCCTGCAGCATGCCCTTTAGGGTCATTCCCACTTTGTTAGTGACGTGGTCATTTCCTCAGGTGGCCAGTTTGCCCTCTCAGGCTCCTGGGTTGGAACCCTTCCCCTTGGGATCTCACAATAGGTACCTATGGTACCACCACATGCAGATTTGTAGGCTGTACCAAGGATGTGCTGAGTATGGCCTTCTCCCAACAACCGGCAAGTTGTCAGTGCTCCGGAGATAAAACTCTCAGGCTATGGAGTGTATGCAAATACACTGTCCAGGATGAGAGCCACCGGAATGGATGTCTTGTGTCTGCTTTCCATCCAGTAGCAGCAATCCCATCATTATCTCCTGTGGCTGGAACAAGCTGGTCAAGGTATGGAAGCTGGCAAACTATAAGCTGACGACCAGTCACATCAGCCACATGGGCTACCTGAGCACTGTGACTGTCTCTCCAGATGGATCCCTCTGTGTCTCTTGAGACAAGGATGGCCAGGCCATGCTGTGGGACCTCAATGGAGGCAAGCGCCTTTATATGATAGATGATGAGGACATCATCGATGCTGTGTGCTTCAGTCCTAACTGATACTGTCTCTGCGCTGCCATGGGCCCCAGCATCGAGATCGGGGGCTTGGTGGGCAAGATCATTATAGAAGAAGTGCAGTAAGAAGTTATCAGTACCAGCAGCAAAGCAGAGCTCCCTTAGTATCCCTCTGTGGCCTGGTCTGGTGGCCAGACTGTGTTTGCCAATGACAGAGAAAACCTGGTGCAAAGGTGGCCAGTGACCATGGGCACTCCCTAGAAATATTTGGCAGAGTTTTAGAAACGAAACATTGGTTTTCTGACCTTAAAAAACAAGCAAAATTAGAAGGGAAGTCGAAGACATAATAAATTGATAAATATTTGCCACTGAGAACATGAAAGGCTAACCTTCCTAATATAGAGAGAGCTCCCAAAAAGAAAAATTAAAAGGCTAAGAGCCTGATAAACAAACGGACAAAGTGTAAGTTCATTTAGTTTACAGGAAAAGAAACATAAGTTACATTTAAACATAAAAGTAGTTCAAGCCTCACTCATAAAAAAGAAATGCAAATTAAAATTACATTGAGACACTGCCTCTAATCTATCAGGTGGATAAATATCCAAAAGTTTGCATAATTTTTGGTCGAGGCTGTATGTAAAATAGGCAGAATATTGCCTGCAGAAATGAGAATGGTACTATCTCTGCAGAAAGAATGTTGACAGTATCTAGCATAATTAATTGTTCATTTATCTTTGACTAAGGAGTCCTACTTCTAGAAATACTTGTGTTCTGGAAATGAACTCGCAAAAATATAAAAGAATATATATATAAGATCATTCTTTGTGGCTTTATTTGGTATAGCCAAAAATTGTAAAGAACACAAATGTCCATCAGAAGGAGTTCTGTGCAGTCCTAAAAAAAAGAAGTTGGGGAAAGAGAGGTAACATCAGCAAGAGGGAAGAATAGGAATCCCTAGATTATCTTTCCTTCATGAAGGACAGAAATTTTACACAACAAACTGACAAAATAGATCTGTAGAAATCCTGGAACTAGTTCAAAGATTCCTCAGGCTAGCAGGAAGCCAACCATGAGGAGGCTTGGTAGGAAATGTGTGACACTTCATACTCCCTCTATCGTTAGAGCCACTCCCACCCCCAACCCCTGCACAGGGTGGAATGCTTGGGTGGAGTACCCCAACTCCCACATTATCCCTAGAGAGGGAAAGGAGTTGAACATATCTCTAACAGACTTTTGGGGGTGCTGCCTGAGAAATAGTGTCCTTCTTGCTTGTATCCAAGCATGGACAAACAGGATGCCCCATTGAGCATCCCTGAGAACATTCTGCACTAGAGTCTGCAGTACCATAGGCAGACACTAGATGGAACCCCAGGACTGGATTTACTATACCCTAGCTGGATGCACTATTACAGATACAAGCTCCTGAGTAGAAGCTCAGAAGCTCCTGAGTAGAAGCCAGTAAACCTCTTCAAACAGGACAGATTACTTGCAAAAAAGCACATAGAAGGTGCATACCAAGAAAAGACTTTTGAGGTCCCCAGAATCTCTAGCCTAGGCTAGGTAGAGGAGGTCATACTTGTATGAAACCAGACCACAAAGTTGGGAGAGTTGCTTGATTCTTCAGATACCAAAATCCCAACAACAAAAAGTAAGACATACGAAGAAACAGCCAACTGTGATACATTTAAAGAAGTAAGTTAGATCTCTTAGAAACCAAATCCTAAAAAGGAGAGGTGAATTGCTACATAAAGAATTGAAAATTACCATAAGGATACTTAGTTAACTAAAAAGCATAGATTAGACCAGTAAACAAAATTAGGAATATGATGCACGAATAAAATGAGAATATGAACAGAGAGGTAGAAACTAGGAAGAAGAGCCAAACAGAAATTCTGAAACTGAAGAATGATAGTACTAAATTGAGAATTTTACTGACAGGACTCAGTGAGTTTGACCAGAGAGAAGATAGAGTCAGTGCACTTGAACACAGGACTTAACAAAAATTACTGAAGCAGAGAAGCCAAAAATGAAAAATGAAGAAAGCCCAAGGGATTTATGGACAAGAACAACCTATGAATATGGAAGTGTAGAAAGGGATGAAAGAAAGGAACAGAGAACCTGTTGAAGAAATAATGGCGAAAACTTTCTCAAATTTGAGAAAAGAAATGGACATACAAATTCAAGAAACTTAATTAGGATAAATCTAAATAGGCATACACTGAGACACATCATAATTAAACTGTCACATGTCACATATGAAGTGAGAATCTTCAAAGCAGCAAGAGGAAAGTAACTTGTCACATGCCATGATAACCACAAAGAAAATGTGTATAGAATATATGCAAAGGGAAATGAGAAGTGAATCAAAACATCGCTACAGAAAAATCAATGAAACACAAAGCGAGAGAGGGAAAGAGGAACAAAAAACTATAAGACAGAAAACAATGAACAAATAGGAATAGTAAGTCCTTCATATAAGTAATTACTTTAAATGTAAACAGATTAAAATACCTATTAAAAGACATAGGCTAGCTGAGTGGATTAAAAAAAAATGCACGGGCGTGGCTGAGCAACTGAGTTGTTCAAATGTCCAACTCTTGGTTTGGGCTCAAGTCATGATCTCAGAGTTGTGAGATTGAGGCCCACCTCCAGCTTTGTGCGGGGTGTGGAGCCTGCTTAAGATTCTCTCTCCTTCTCCCTCTGCCCCTTGCCCCTAAAAAGCAAAAGCAAAGAGAACATGATCCAGTTTTATTCTTTCTATAAGAGATAGACTTCAGATCCAAATGTACAGAAAATAAAAGTGAAAAGGTAAAAAAAGGTATTCTATACAAACAGGAATCTTAAAGAGATCGAAGTGACCATACATCAGACAAAATAGGTGTATCAAACAAAATAGACTTTAAGACAAAAACACAAGACACAAGAACAACCATGTAGAGAATCCATAAGAAAAGAGTAATCTTAAATAATACTGTTGATTAACTAGGTTTAACAGAAATATGTATACCTCTCTATCCAATAACAGCAGAATACACATACTTATCAAGCAAACATGGAATTGTATCCCAGATAGACTACATGTTAGGTAACAGCAGAAGTTCTAACAGATTTTAGACGACTTAAAGTATACAAAATATTTTCTCTGATCAAAATGGAATGAAACTGGGAATAACTAGCAGAAGGAAAACATGAAAATCCAAAATTATGTGGAAATTAAATAACATTCTTTAACAACCAATGGGTCAGAGAAGAAATTACAAAGGAATTTAATAAATATCTGGAGATAAATGAAAGCAAAAACACAACACATTAAAACTTATAGGATACAGTGAAAGCAGTATAAGAGGGAAGTTCATAGTGACAACCACATTTAAAAAAATGTCAGCATATTCACATGACTTTATCTCATTTTAGTTTTGTGAAGCAAAGAAATCAAATCAACAACCTAACTTTTATGTTAAAGAACTAGAAAAAGAAAACTAAAAAATTAGAAAGTTAGCAGAAAGAAGGCAATAATAGAAGACTAGCGCAGAGACAAATGACATAGGAAATAGAAAAACAATAGAAAACAACACAGTCTAGTCTTGGTTTCTTGAAAAGATCAACAACACTGACAAACCCTTAGCTAGACAAACTCTAAGAAAAACAAAGGTTCAAATATCTAACATTAACAGTGAAAGAAGAGACATTACAACTGATATCACAAAAGTAAAAAATTTAAGGAACTACAATGAATAATTACTTGCCAACAAATTGGAAAACTTAGAAGAAATGGATGTATTTCTAGAAACATCTAACCTACTAAGACTGAATCATGAAGAAATAAAAAACTCTGAACAAACCTGTAACAGTGAGGAGCCAGTAGAGAATTGAAGCTCTTACTAAAATACTTTTAAACAACAACAAGAACAGCAAACCACAGAACCAGATGAATTTACTGGCGAGTTCTACCAAGCATTTAGAGAAGAATTAACACCAATTCTTTTTGAAACTCTTCCAAAGAATTAAAGAGGAGAAAAGACTCTTAGTCATTCTGTGAGTCAAGAATGACCCAGGTACTGAAACCAGACAAAAACATGACAGGAAAAGAAAACTGTAGACCAAGGGATACTTGGGTGGCTCAGTTGACTAAACTGCTGCCTTCTGTTCAAGTCATGATTCCAGGGTCCTGGGATAGAGTCCCACAATGGATGGGCTCCTTGCTCAGCAGGGCCTTCTTGCTGAGCAAGGAGCCTTCTTCTCTCTCTGCCTCCTGCTCCCCCTGCTTATTCTCTCTCTTTCTCTCTGACAAGTAAATAAAATCTTAAAAAAAAAACAAAAACAAAAAAAACCCCACTAGAGATCAGTATTCCTCATGAATATTGACATAGAAGTCCTGAATATTTATATTTACAAAATATTAGGCAAAATGAATCCAACAGCACATTGAAAGTCTCTTGCATCATGACCAAGTGGAATCTACATTTGGAATGCAAGGATGGTTCAACATATGAAAATCAATTGATGTTATATACCAAATGGAAAGCAGAGAGAGGAGGAAGGGAAAAAGACATGGTCATCTCAATCAATTGAGAAAAATCATGTGACAAAATTCAACAGCAATGAAATGGTAAAACACTTAACAAACTAAGAAAAGAAGGAAACTACCTCGACATAGTAAAAGCCATATATGAAAAACCCGCAGTTAACGTCATACTCAGTGGGGAAAGACTCAGAACTTCCTCTAAGATCAAGAACAAAGCAGGCCTGCCCAATTTTATCACTATGGTGTTCACCATAGTACTGAAAATCATAGTCAAAGCAGTCAGACAAGAAAAAGAAAGGCATACAAATTGAAAAAGGGGGACTAAAATTTCCTGCTCACACATGACACATTCTTATATGTAAAAAGCCCTAAAGATTCCATTAAAAAGCTGTTAGGACTAAAAAAAAGAATGTAGCAAAGTCGCAGAATACAAAATCTACACTTAACCTTTGTGTTTCTATATATTAACAATGACTGATCTAAAAATAACATTTAGAGAATGATCCCATTTAGTATAGCATCAAAAATGATAAAATACTTAGGAATAAACTTCACCAAGGAAGTGAAAGCCTGGTGCACTGAAGACTACAAAACTAAGACTGCAAAACTACAAAACTTTCATTGCTAAAGGAAGTCAAAGAAGATATGAATAGAAGGAAAGACTTCTCTTGGTTATGGGTATCATAACAATATTGTTTAAATGTATATACTATTCAAAGTGATTATAGGTTCAGTGCAATCTCTGTCAAAATCCCAATGATGTTTTTCGCTTTAAAAAAAAAATCCTAGGGCGCCTCAGTGGCTCAGTGGGTTAAAGCCTCTGCCTTCGGCTCAGGTCATGATCTCAGAGTCCTGGGTTCGAGGCCCATGTCGTGCTCTCTGCTCAGCAGGGAGCCTGTTTCCTCTGCTCTCTCTGCCTGCCTTTCTGCCTACTTGTGATCTCTCTCTCTCTGTCAAGTAAATAAATAATTTTTTAAAAAGTCCTAAAATTTGTATGGAATCTCAAAGGACAATGAATAGCCAGTACAATTTGAGAAGGAAGGAGGCCTCACACTTCCCAATTTCAAAACATATTACAAAGCAACAGTAATTAAGATGGTGTGGTCCTGGCATAAAGATAGGCATGTAGGCCAGCAGAACAAATAGCCCAGGAATAAATCTTTACATATATAACCAATGATTTTTGGCAAGAGTGCCAGACTATACAACAGGGAAAATGCAGTCTGTCTTCAACAAATGGTTTTGGGAAAACTAGATATCCACATACAAAAGAATTAAGTTGGACCCTTATCTCATAACCACATGCAAAAATTAACTCAAAATGAGTTATAGACTTAAATATATGATCTAAAAGTCTTAAACTCCTAGATGAAAACATGGGGGAAAGCTTCAGGACATTGGATTTAGCAGTGATTTTTTTGCTATGACCCCAAAGGACAGGCCACAAAATAAAAAACAGAAAAATGGGACTTAAAAACTATTGGTGTGTCATAAGAAACAATCAGCAGAGGGAAAAGGTAGCCTGTGGAATGAGAGCAAATAATTGTATATTATATATCTGATGGGGTTAATATGCAGAATATATAAGAAAAATCTACAACTCAAGCAGCAATAACAACAAACATAATCCAATGAAAAAATAGGCAAAAGATTTGAGTAGACATTTCTCCAAAGAATATATACAACTGGCCAATAAGCATATGAAGAGATGCTCAAACAGCACTAATTGTTAGGGAAATGCAAATTACTACAATAAGATATTACCTCATTCATCAGAATAGCCATGATCGAAAGAATAGATAATATGTGTTCATGAGGATGTGGAGAATTTGAAACTTTTGTGCAGTATTGGTAGACATGGCATGGTACAGCCATTATGGAAAATATGGATGTTCTTGAGAAAGTTAAAAATAGACGTGCCAGCAGTCCCATTCTGGGTATACATCTAAAAGAATTTAGAACAGGATCTCAAGGAGATATGCCCATACCCCTGTTCACTGTAGCATTATTTACAAGAGATAAGAGGTGAAAGTAACCCAGATGTCCATCAACAGATGGATGGATAAAGGAAATGAACACATATACGGTGGAATATTAGGCAGTCTTGAAAAAGAAGGAAGTGCTGTCACATGCTAAAACATAGGTGAATCTTGACATTACGCTAAGCAAAATGAACCAATCCAAAAGGGACAAGTACTGTATGATGAGCCCATTCAGGTGAAACAGGTAAAGTAGTCAGAACTACAGAAAGTAGAAAGGTGATTGACAAGGGCCAGAGATAGGAAGGAGGAGAAATTAGTATTTAATGGGTATAGAATTTCACTGTTACAGCACAAAAAAGTTCTAAGAGATCTTTTGCATAAGAATGTTAACACTGCTGTTATTAAAAAACATTTAAGACAATAAACTTAACGTTACTGGTTTTTATCACAATAATAAAAAAATAGAGAAGACCTCTGTATGGTAATATGTGATTTTCAAGGTATATTATTTAAAAAAACACTTGAGGGGGTGCCTGGGTGGCTGAGTGGGTTGAGTGTCTAATTCTTGGTCTCAGCTCAGGTCTTGATCTTGGGGTCATGAGTTCAAGTCCTGATGAGTTCAACTCCACACCTAGTGTGGAGCCTACTTAGGAGAAAAAAAGCAACACCTTGATAATACAGCACATGCTATATCGGTGCATAGCATAAGACATGTAAAAGGTAGCACTGCCAACTTTTATAGAAGCAGAAGAGATACACATGTTTTCTTATAAATTTCCAAAAGAAATTCTAAAAGAATAAATGAAAAGCAAATATGTTTACCTCTAGGCAGTGGGAAGGGATTAGAAGTGAGGCTTAGAATATATATATATATATAATAATATATAATATATATATATATATTTTTTTTAAGGTTTTATTTATGTATTTGATGGAGAGATCACAAGTAGGCAGAGAGGCAGGCAGAGAGAGGAGGAAGCAGGCTCCTTGCTGAGCAGAGAGCCCGATGCGGGCCTCGATCCCAGGACCCTGAGATCATGACCTGAGCCAAAGCAGAGGCTTTAACCCACTAAGCCACCCAGGCGCCCAAAATATATGTATTTTTTGACTTTGGAACTGTTGACATTTTTGGCCTTTAAAAAAATAAAAGGGTGGAGGATGGGTAAAAGAGGTAAAGAGGATTAAGAGTACACTTACCGTGATGAGCACTGAATAATATATGGAATTTTGAATCATTATATTGTATACCTAAAACTGCTATATCATAGTATGTTAGTTAACTGGAATTAGAATACAGTATTTTTTTTTAATATAGTGAAAAGTGGGGACACCTGGGTGGCTCAGTCAGTTAAGTGGCTGCCTTCAGTTCAGATCATGATCTTAGGGTCCTAGGACTGAGCCCCACAGGGCAGGGAGCCAGTTTTTCCCCTCCCTCTGCCTGCTGCTCCCCCTGCTTGTGCACACTCTCTGACAAATAAAAATCTTTAAAAAATACAATAAAAGATAAACATAAATCTTTAAAGGTGGAAACCATATTACATTTTTTCAACTCTGATTCACTTATTCACCCTTACTCTTAAGAAAAAAAATAGTCCCTCTTGGTTCTTCAGTTTTAATATTCATTGTTAAGTTGTGTCTAATTAATTTCAAACACTTCTCCCACTAGCTATAGCCTGCACATAAGTTACTCTGTTCTCTTGCTTAATTAATCCTTGGAAAACATGATTTCTACATGTATCTCAGCAACTGAGTATTTTCATATAGTCAGCATCCGGTGTAATGTAGCAGTTAGAAACCTACCTTGAGATACTCAGTAAAAAGATTTGGGTAAATAATGTAGTAAAGGTCCTTTTGCCTTTACTTTGTATTTCCCATGTTTGGTTTACTTCTCACAAACATGTGACTTTGGAAGTTATCATTGAGGATGGGCCCATAATGGTAACTAGGTACTAGGGATTTGCTTCTATTCAAGTTTTCACAGTATTAATAAGCTCTCAGATGGTGGAAAACATTTATATCATTATTACTGTTCCTCTTTTTCTGAGCTTTTAAATTTTTTTTTTTGTGGTCCAGGCTTCTATACACTTTGAAGATCAGCTTTTTCTAAAAGTCAGACCTGTCCGACTGAGGTAGAAGTGTTTTGTGAGCACTAGCAAAGCCATATTGATGACTCTGTTGGAAAAAATATTGCAATGTGCTTACGAGCATTTGCTGTGGAGCCAAATGCCTGGGTTCAAGTCCGGGTTTCACCATAGCTGTGTGACCTTTGGGCAAGTCACTTAGTCTCTCTATACCTTCGTTTTTCAACTTTAGAGTGGGATTAACAGGAAAGCCTACCTCATAATTTGTTATATATGCATTAAGATAAAGTCTAGCACAACTTGGCAAAAAAAATGGGAAGCACTGTGTAAGTGTTAATTGCTTGCCTACCTTCTGTCCCAAAAGGAATGCTTTGGGAAGGCAGGCACCATTCACTTAAATTGTTTCTCACATGCTCCCCTCCCCCCCCATTGTCAACTGACCCTCATTCATTTGTTATCTAGTTGGGGGGTGGGGGAGAGAGAGAGAAAGGAAGGAAAGAATAAAAGAAATACAATATGTTGGTGACTGCCCCCATCATTTAAGCGGTCAGATGAGTTGCTGCATTTTAACAATGCCCTGTTGCCACTGGTCTCTGCCCTCCTTCCTGGATACCGGATTTCTTCACAGGAGCACACTCAGCCATCTAGAGGCAAAGGTCTCTTACTATCTGATGTGGAAATGTTATGGTTTGAATACTGCATAGATTCAATCAGTTACAGGTATACAATTTTTTAACTTTCACCAGACAGATACAGTTTAGCGCAGATTCCTAATAACCTTGTTGAACTTAAAAGATTAATCAGCACTTTGGTTTCATTCCTTTTGGATTTTTCTTGCTGACCTCAAGGCCTTTTTGTTCTGAATTAAAATTTGTGATCACTGAAGCTATGTAAATGATAATTTGATTTAGATAGTCATGGTAAATATTTCTTGCCATCTTATATGGTTTTTCTAAACAAGATCCTTCTCAACTGTTTTCAGAATGCAGATTTCCTTAAAGAACTTTATCTCTTGCTTTTGTCTATCCTACTCCAGCTACTGCTTTCAGATTGGTTACAGAAGTAGTGGGGAGGTTCTTCCAGGTCTCATTATCTTTTCAATACAAATGTTACCATATTTAATACAAATAATGTGAATTCATTCCTGCCCCATCTTCTGAAAACTATATCTTTTATGGAGCTTTTTGCCTTCTTCCTTCATTGATTCCATCATCTCTTCCCAATTCCCTACATCTTGACAGGATATCTGTGAATTTGCATTCATTTTTTTTTTTAATCTATACCTTTGTTCTTTATGGATACATAATAAATCACGTAATAATTTTTTCTTATATTGCTGGTATGATTTTAGTTTCTTATGAGAATGAAGAAAAGAGTTCTTAGTAAGATAATAAATTGAGGGGCACCTGGGTGGCTCAGTTGGTTAAGCAACTGCCTTCGGCTCAGGTCATGATCCCGGAGACCCCGGATCGAGCCCCACATCGGGCTCCCTGCTCGGCGGGAAGCCTGCTTCTCCCTCTCTCAGTCCCTCTGCTTGTGTTCCCTCTCTCGCTGTGTTTCTCTCTGTCAAATAAATAAATAAATAAATAAATAAAATCTTTATTAAAAAAAGATAATAAATTAAAAATCAAGAATTGGAAATAACGATTGCTCCTTCCTGAGTTTAATTGAATAGAGGATAAGATACTTTTGCTTCTTTTTATTAGAAATTCTTTTTGGAAGGGCACCTGGGTGGCTCAGTTGGTTAAGCATCTGCCTTTGGCTCAGGTCATGATCCCAGAATCCTGGAATCTTAAGCCTTGTGTTTGGCTGCTGGCTTGGCAGGGAACCTGCTTCTCCCTCTCCTTCTGCCTGCTGCTCCCTGTGCCTGTGCTTTCTCTCTTGCTATCTCACTCTCTGTCAAATAAATAAATATTCAAAAAAATTCTTTTAGGGGCGCCTGGGTGGCTCAGTTTGTTAAACGACTGCCTTCGGCTCAGGTCTTGATCCCGGAGACCCAGGATCGAGTCCCACATTGGGCTCCCTGCTTGGCGGGAAGCCTGCTTCTCCCTCTATCACTCCCCCTGCTTGTGTTCCCTCTCTGGCTGTGTTTCTTTCTGTCAAATAAATAAAATCTTTAAAAAAAAGAATTCTTTTGGGAAGTGACTATATTGAGGGGACTGTTACTGTTTTTCTTTTTAGCTATTACTTTGAAGGGTTTAAAGTCACATCAAACAAGGGCTATTCTATATTCTTAAAATCTTCCACAGTGTTTGAAATTTTTCAGATTTATTCTACGTTCAGCACACATGTGCCAAGTGCCTATTATACTCCCAAGTCCTGTACTGGGCACTGGGAATAAAAAAGAACATGCCATGGTCTCAGACTCTAGAGGACTTAATCGTGGTGAGACATTGGAGTGTAGTGCAGAGAACTTTAGCATTGGAATCAGTGCATCCAACTCCGCCTCTTACTAGTATGTAACAAAGAGCAGGTTGTGTTAATCTCTCTGAGGTAGTTTTCTCTTCTGCAAAATAAAGGAGTTGGCCTAAATATCTCTTAAAATCTTGCCTACATATGACATTCTGTCATTTCAGAATGGAATGTTTTTCTTAAGGTTACTTAAGGTTGGTGTGAGGATCAAATAAGAAAAATTATAAAAGCACTTTAAAAGCTATGAATTAAGTGTTGTCTAAACAAAGATATTTCTAATTGCTTACTAATTTGACATTATTTACTTATGCTTTTGGTCCAAAGACCAGATATATGAAGTGTTATAACTAAGTTCCAGAAGTTTAAGGAAAAGGGTGGCCTTTTCATGACTTTGGCTCTGAGTTCTAGGGATATTTTAGGGTATCTCATTATCACCATTATTGACTAAAGTTAGGTACTTTGTAAATGTGCATTGATTTAAACTGTAGGTTTTGAAACTCAGTATAATTATAATAAGTGTAACAAGTACAATAAGGTATGGAGTTATCTTTTCTGTATTAGCCATATGTGGGGCTTGATCTCACGACCCTGAGATGACCTGAGCCAAAATCAGGAATTGGAGGCTTAACCGAATGAGCCACCCAGGCGCCTTCTTGAAATTCTGGGTTAATCAGTGATTGTTCATCACTATGAAATAATTGTATTTATGCAAATATGACCGCATATTTACAGCTTGCCCCGGGACTGCTGTGTCTAAACGTAGAGAATATTTCAACTTGGGTCAGTTTTCTTTGGCTTTTTATCCTCTAAACATTTTCAAGTATATGACATATACTGGACTTTCAAATTTTATGGGTTCTTCAAAAAGTACACCTACCTTTTTCTAGGTTCATAGATTGTAAGAACCCCTGATTATATGCCGAAGGATTGAGCCCATGAGCCAATTCAAAAAGTTGAATCAGTAATTATGTTTGAAGTATTATTATCGATGTTTATTCTCAGATCTAAGTAATAGTTTCAGCTCTCTGAAATTTTTTTATTGCTAAGCATTACGATTATCACTAGTCTGTTCAGAAGTTTTCATAACGTATACCCTTTTCTTTTGTTTGGCTTGTTTGTAATTATGGCTAGATAATTTACAGTTAAAATGGTGAGACTTTTTCACTAAAAGTCTCTTCTCAAGTAAAATTTGAATGTTTTCATTTGCAAAGTTACTGGCAATAAAGAGTAATAACTATTGCTTATTTAATCTGTTAGCATTTAAGCCTACATTAAGTTTATGTTTATGACTAGATGATTATAAATTTGATTTACCTTCAGCTTTTGAAGAATAAAACCATTACACTGTTTTACTGGTAAACTCATATACCTAATGACTCATGCCTTTTATATATGCTAGGAAAATGGTGTTTCATTGTTAAAGTTAGAATTGAGTTAGTCAACCAGAAGTGAACCTCTAATTGTTTCCAAATGCTTAGTTTTTGGGTTTGGATTCAGCTGAGTGTTAGCTCAGTCAGGAATTTGCTAAGCTTGTCTTTTCCCCCATATCCTTTCATTATGGGTAGATAGATCCATGCTAAAATCTGTTTTATGATTTCCCATTACGATAGTTAATCGGAAAAATATGGACACAAACTCCTGAGCTAAACACAATTTTAAAAAGGCAAAAATAAAGTTTCTGCCGGTTTCTTTTACATTTTATGATCTTTGAAATTGTTATAGAAATTGACTTTGGTTCTAAATTGCTATAATGGCCATGCAACTTAGCAAGTACCTTCTTCCACCACAGTTTCACGACCTACTTACGACAAAATTAGTGTGACACATCAGTGTGCCTTGGTGAAATGCTTGCTGTGTTGAATGTAAACATTTTATTAAAATTCCGCTGAAGCAGGCAACCATTTTGAATTTTATAATATAGCAAAATCAGTAAATACCTCATTGAACCTTACCAAAAAAATACTGTTCTAATTATATTCTTTTATCAATTATGATAACTTTTATTTAGTTGTTTTAAAATTAATTTTATTAAAATGTTTGTGTTATGATCCTTTTTTTGTTTTGTTTTTGAGAGAGCACAGGCACATGCTTGTGCAAGGGGAAGGGGTAGGAGGAGAGGAAGCAAATCTTAAGCAGACTCCCTGCTCTTGCCGTGCGCAGAGTCCCAGGCAGACTTGATCCCACCACTTTGAGATCATGACCTGAGCCAAAATCAAGAGTTGGAGGCTTAACTGACTGAGCCAATCAGGATTATGCATTATAGTTCTTGAATTGAGTGTTACAATGAGTGATCTCTAAATTCCCTATTACTTTTAATAGTTTGTTATCTATGATCATGGAAATTCTTTACGAATTCTCCAGCCTTCAAACTAAGGGCCACATATGAAGATAAATTTTACAGGAAAAGGAAAAAATACTAGAGTTTCTTTCTTTCTTTCTTTCTTTCTTTCTTTCTTTCTTTCTTTCTTTCTTTCTTTCTTTCTTACAGATGAGGTGATTAAGAGTAGCTGGCTTTGGGAAGCAATGTACATGGAATATAGACATAAAAATAAGAACAAACGTTTGGATAAATCTATAGATGGTTCTGGGTGACTTATTAAGAGACTGTATTAGGGGAATGTCCTTAAGGTTTGAAGGCTGATCTCTTCAAGGATTATTATAGCTTGGAGTCAGTCATCTGTTTTTTGTGTTTTAACTCACACACAAATTAAAAAAATTAGACTATGCCTGGGATATTCTAAAACATTAAGTATTTTAAAGTTGTTTGCAAAAAGATGTTTTATAGCTGTTGCTTAATAGTATCACTGTTCATTGTATGCCTTCTGCTACAGTAGTGTTATAGGGTGTGCTCAGTGAATCACCGCCAACACCATTAAGGGTTAAACAGTGAGAGGTTTATTATACCTGGCCAGTGACCACTTACTAGAGTCCGGTCTCTTCGAGGGCTCCGACCCTAGGGCGGTTTGGGTTTTTAAAAAGATGAAACCTGCCCTGGTGGGCATGTTTCCAAAGAAATGAAACAAAACCTGCTGGGTATGTCTCCAAAGAAACAAAACATATTCAAGTGGACATGTCTTCAAAGGAACAGAACATATCCAGGCGGACACGTCTCCATCCAGTAGCAAAGAGACAGCAGTAAGGCAATAAGCTTATTCTTCTACAGAAGCAGAAGTAGCTGGTTCTGCACGATAGTGCAATGGGGTGATTTATTAATCCTTTGTAATCAGTCCGGGCTGGTTTGGTGCTTTCCAGCTCTGAGTTCTGGGAAATGTTTATATCATTGGGCTCACCTAGGGTCAGATGTCCTAGTTAGCCTCACAACCGCCATTTTGGGTATCTGGTGACCATTTAACAGTAGGTTTCTTTTCCAGTTTTCCCAACTTTTCTTTATTTTTAAAGGTAGATTTAAAAGTAAGTTAACAACATAGTAATACAACTGTCACCAGAAGTTTATGGGAAATGAAAATGGGTACAGGCATCAGCTCCAGTTGTTTTACATGTATCAGCTCCAGTTGTTTTACATTACATTCATGTTTTTACATTCATGAACAGAACATTCACTTGTTCTTCCAAGTGGTGGGCCCTGAATTAAGTGTTTGTTGCCTGTTTTCCAGTCACCTCTATAGACTTTTTCAAAAGTTGTGAATCCCTTTGGAGTAGCTATTATATATTATTTAATATTTTTATTTTCAGTGCCTAGCACATGCTTGGCAAATAGTAGGCATATAATAAATGTTTGTTGACTTGAACTTTTCAAAATTGAAGTTAGAGTCAAAAGACTTGGTCTTATTATTCTGGCTCTCCTACTCACTAACTTTGTTCTTAGGCAAGTTACTTTGGTGTTCTAGACCTTCATTTCCAACTCTAGAGTTAGATTCCATCTGGTTTTAGAAAATCTAATACCAGTCAGAGAATACAGTAGTGCTCAATAATTGCTTGTTCAAAGCGATTGCTTGATAAAATTCATTTGCAGGATTACCTAATTAGTGATGGAGTAAATCAGTTTGCCAAGTATATCTCATCTCATTTAGTGATGCTTTTATCTTTTGATATATAAAAGTAACATTTTCTTTCATTTCCAAATACATTCTTGCACTAGTGTTCCTTGTAGTAGACCTTTGATTTTATTTTTTTAAGATTTTATTTATTTGACACAGAGAAACACAGCCAGAGAGGGAACACAAGCAGGGGGAGTGAGAGAGGGAGAAGCAGGCTTCCCACTGGGCAGGGAGCCCGATGTGGGACTCGATCCCGGGACTCCAGGATCATGACCTGAGCCAAAGGCTCTTAACCAACTGAGCCACCCAGGCGCCCCTAGACCACTTTTTTTCTTACTGAATGAAAAATGAAGATGGAAGAAATTGCCTATTTAATCCACTTCCTCATTTTATAGATGGGAAAACTGATGCTCTGGAAGGTTATACAAATAATACACAATAATCCAAAGTTATTTAATGGCAGAATTAGAACCCAAGTATCATGGTTTCTATGTAGTGCATTTTCCACCTCAGATATCTTTAGGCATTATTAGCAGTTCCTTGCGGTAAAGATTGAAGAAGAAATGATCAAAAGCTAAATTTTTCTTTTTTTTATTATGTTATGTTGGTCACCATATAATACATCATTAGTTTTTGATGTAGTGTTCTAAGATTCATTGTTTACGTATAACACCCAGTGCTCCACGCAATACGTGCCCTCCTTATTAGCCATCTCTGGACCAACCCATCCCCCATCCCCCTCCCCTCTAAAACTCTCAGTTTGTTTCTCAGAGTCCATAGTCTCTCATGATCCATCTTCCCTTCTGATTTCCTCCCCTTCATTTTTCCCTTCCTTCTAATGTCCTCCATGCTATTCTTTATGTTCCACAACTAAATGAAACCATGTTTTAATTGACTTTCTCTGCTTGACTTATTTCACTCAGCATAATCTCCTCCAGTCCCATCCATGTTGATGCAGAAGTTGGGTATTCATCATTTCTGATGGCTGAGTAATATTCCATTTTATATATGGACCACCTTCTTTATCCATTCATCTGTTGAAAGGGCATTTTGGCTCTTTCCACAGCTTGGCTGTTGTGGACATTGCTGCTATGAACACTGGGGTGCATATGGCCCTTCTTTTCACATCTGTATCTTTGGGGTAAATACCCAGTAGTGCAATTACTGGGTCATAGGGTAGCTCTATTTTTAATTTTTTGAGGAACCTCCACAGTTTTCCAAAGTGGCTGCACCAACTCGCATTCCCACCAACAGTGTAAGAGGGTTCCCCTTTCTCCACATCCTCTCCAACATTTGTTGTTTCTTGCCATTTTAATTTTTGCCATTTCAACTGGTGTAAGGTGTATCTCAATGTGGTTTTGAATTGAATTTCCCTGATGGCTAATGATGATGATGTGTCTTAGCGATTTGTATGTCTTCATTGGAGTAGTGTCTGTTCAAGTCTTCTGCCCATTTTTTGATTTGATTATCTGTTTTTTTTTTGGGTGTTGAATTTGAGTTCTTTATAGATCTTAGATATCAACCCTTTGTCTGTAGTGTCACTTGCAAATATCTTCTCCCATTCTGTAGGTTGCCTCTTTGTTTTTTTGACTGTTTCCTTTGCTGCGCAGAAGGTTTTATCTTGACGAAGTTCCAAAAGTTCATTTTCGCTTTTGTCTCCCTTGCCTTTGGAGATGTATCTTGAAAAAAGTTACTATGGTGGATGTCGAAGAGGTTATGCCTATGTTCTCCTCTAGGAATTTGATGGATTCCTGTCTCACAGTGAGGTCTTTTGTCCATTTGAATTTATCCTTGTGTATGGTGTAAGAGAATGGTCAAATTTCATTCTTCTCTATATAGTTGCTGAATTTTCCCAGCAGCATTTATTGAAGAGACTGCCTTTTTTTCCATGGGACATTTTTTCCTTTGTTGAGAATTATTTGACCATAGAGTTGATGATCCATATCTGGGCTCTCTACTTTCTTCCATTTTATCTGTATGAAAAGAGCTAAATTTTTCTGTGTGCCTCTTAGAGGAGGCATTAAAAAAATTATTTTTTTTTTTTTAAATGAAACAAGATTGGACCGGGGAGGGATAGAAACAATAAGAGACTCTTAATCTCAGGAAACAAATTGAGGGTTGCTATGGGGTTGGGGAAGGGATAACGTTGCTGGGTTATGAAAAAAATAAACAAACATACATACATACATACATACATACATACATAAATAAATACTCAGGGGCACCTGGGTGGCTCAGTCATTGAGCGCCTGCCGTCAGCTTGGGTCATGATCCCAGAGTCCCAGGTTCGAGCCCTGCATTGGGCTCCCTGCTCAGCGGGAAGCCTGCTTCTCACTCTCTCACTCCCCCTGCTTCTGTTCCCTCTGTAGCTCTATTTCTCTCTGTCAAATAAATAAATAAAATCTTTAAAAAATAATAAAATAAAATAAAAAATAAAAACTCTTTTTTCTCAAACTTTTTTCTTATTCTAGGAGGACCATTTTGGTGCCTTACTTTCTGAATAGTAGTACAGAAAGTAGGAAAACATAAACATTATAAGTTAGGTATATAAAAATACTCTTTAGCGAGCCTTTTCCCCTAAAAATGATGGAAAGAAGAAAGAAAAATGTCATAATGGTTCCTCACCTGTATAATTATACCTTATGAGTCTACCATCTTGGTTTTTTTTGCCTTTTTTTTTTTTTTAAGATTTTATTTATTTATTTGACAGAGAGAAACACAGCACGAGAGGGAACACAAGCAGGGGGAGTGAGAGAGGAAGAAGCAGGCTTCCCACCAAGCAGAGAACCCGATGCGGGGCTTGATCCTGGGTCTCTGGGATCATGACCTGAGCCGAAGGCAGTCGCTTAACCAACTGAGCCACCCAGGCACCCCTTTCTTTGCCTTTTTTATAAACCCAGGGCATTCTCACCTGTGTAATAACTGCACAGTAGATAGAAACAGATACTGCTCTTCAGGTTAGATGAAGGAATAACCAATATTCTTTTACTGTCAAAATCCTTAACCCCACTTCCAATTACTTTCCCTCTAACACTACCATAGGTACTAGATTTTTTTTTTTTTTAATAGGAGCACAGAGAGGACATTTCATATAGTTTGGGATCAGGAAATATACCCTAGGAGAGAGCATGAAAAGAAGAAACAGCCAAAATAAAGTGCAAGTATGTTTATTTAGATGAATGAAAATGTGAAGCAAGTATTGATAGAAGGTGAAGCTAGGTGGGGCAGATCCAAAAATATACCATGTTAAAGAACTTACATTTAATCCCCAAGTCACTGGGGGGCTTTTAAGGGATTTTCTTTTAATAGGGAAGGGACAGAATCAGCTACTGATTTTAGATACATTACTCTAATAGTTTTACAAAGAATGGTTGTATTAGTTATCCAAGGATGCATAACAAATTATACAAGAACCTAGTAGCTAAAATAACAGGCATTGTCTTATCGTCTACTTTGGTTCCGGAACCTGGTCATGGTCAGTGAGGTTCTTTGGCTCAGGGTCATTCACAAGGTGACAGTGAAGGTGTCAGCGAGGGTTATGGTCATTCCAAGGTTCATGTGGGGTAGTATCCACATCTAAGCTCACTGAAGTGGTTGTTGAAAGTATTCAGTTCATTCTGTACTATTGGGCTGAGGGTCTCAGTTCTCTCCAGAGGCATCCCTCAGTGCCTGGTCAGTTGGGCCTCTCCATAGAATAGCTCACAGCATGGTAGCCATGAGTGAAGAAGTGAGAGAGCAAGAGAGCAGGGTGAACAAGATAAAAGGCAGAGTCTTTTAATCTCATCTGAGCAGGGAACCTGATGCAGTGCTTCATCCCAGGTAGGGATCATTACCTGAGCTGAAGGCAGACACTCAATCACTGAGCCACCCAGGGGCCCCAAGAGAACTTGGTGATTTAAAGCTTGGGGGTTTTAAGGGAGAAGAAGGAATTAAGGGTGGTATCTAATGATTCTTAACTCTTACTTTGACTAAAGAATATTTTCACTTGAATATGACTTACCCTCTTCTCTACAGAGATTTTCATCTTCACTATTGCCATCCCCTCCATACTTTTTGTCTTTGGGGTATGTCACTGATGTTGCTTCACTATTTCTTCACTATATCCAATTAGATACTGGTTATTTCTCTCAGTATCTGTTTAATTTTCCTAGTTGTCTCTGTTCCTGTCTTACTCTCATTATCCAAGTACTTGTCACTGTGCACATAGAGTGTGGGAAGAATGAACTTGTCAATGCTTCCCTGTGGCTATATCCTGTCTTTAATGGAGATTCTAAAACATCTAATATTTGTAAATCTATCATTGATTTAACCAACATGTGTTTACTTGCACCCACTTTGTGACAAGCATTTTACTAGGCCTCCTTGGGAATATGATTGTAAACAAGATTGTCTTTGTTCTTTTAATGTCTTCTCTTCCTTTCCACCTGTCAGAAATATCACCAGTTTGGGGCGTACCTGGCTCAGTTAGAGGAGCATGTGACTCTAGATCTTGGGGTCCTGAATTAAAGCCCCATTTTACTTACTTAAATAAAAATAAAACTTAAAAATGAAGTATCACTAATTTTTAAGGTACATCTCAACTTCTACCCTTCTTGAAATGTATATATGTTCCTTTTATCTCTGTTTCCTATAGCTATAATTAGGAAGGGTTTTACTTTAGAAAGTTTGAGATTCTCCACTTAAAGGAGACCACTGGCTTAAGCAATAAAGTGTAATGAAGCTGTCTGACCTCTCTCTCAGTACGCTGCAAGCAGTAGAGCAGGGTCTTGCCACCCTGATTCACTGGAATCATGTGGACAGCTGTTTAAAAACAGATGCCCCGACCTTCCCTCAAAGATTTTATGTCAGAAATGAAAACAAATAAGACTCTAAGATAAATCTGATGTCTAGATAAGAGAACCATCGCATTGAGTCGCCCCCATCATTATACTGTTGTTTCTGTACATTTAATCATCCAAATAGCTTAAAATAGTAATGGGGGACTAGCTACATCAGTACACACAGACATTTGGGCCTGTCACTAAAGGTGTTGACACACTAGATCTGTTGTTATATCCAGGCTTCTGTATTTTTTAAATAATGAAAGAAGACTGATATATAATTGGGTTATAAAAATATTAGATGAATGGACTAATGTACCATATTAATTTTTTGTATATTTCTTTACAGTATTATTCAGATACATACATGTAAATATTTGATAAACATTAAGGACCAGTCAGCCATGATATGCCTTATAGATTACTTTGGAAGATTCTGGCTGATTGAAATAATATTTTAAATTGTAGTTGAAATACTGCTATGCTTAGATTTTAGATGCTCCAGTACTATTCAGCAGTAGAGCGTAGTGTTTCATACATTGGTGCATTTTGTTCTAGCTCTTTTATTTTATTATTATTTTTAAAGATTTTATTTATTTGACAGAGACACAGCAAGAGAGGGGGCACAAGCAAGGGGAGTGGGAGTGGGAGAAGCAGGCTTCCTGCTGAGCAGGGAGCCCAACACAGGGTCCATCCCGGGACCCTGGGATCAGGACCTGAGCCAAAGGTAGATGCTTAATGACTGAGCCACCCAGGTGCCCCTAGCTCTTTTATTTTAGATAATAACTTACTGATCACATGGAAAATTTAGAACAACTAGATTCTTTTTCCTCATATTATTCTGATAAATCTTGTTATAGTCTAGTATAGAGAGTTACTACTTTCCTGAAGAATGGGATTGTCAAAATGTGTCTTTAATAAACTTTTTCTTCCTTTTCTTTAGTGTTATTCCTCTTTTAAAAGAGTCTGTTGGAATATTAATGCAGAGAACTCCTCCAGTATTGGAAAACACTCTGCCTCAGTGCTATCAGAGGGTAAGTTTCAAAGCTTCCAAACTATTAGATTTTATGTTAGTTCCAAGCTGTTAGGGTTTTTAACTTTTACAAATATGGGTAGCACATGTGTATAATTTAGTTAATTCTTCCAAGATTGAATGCTAACCATGAATGCCATTTATACAAACCAGAATAAAATCTTTGGAAAATATTGAACTTTACTAAAGAAAATGTGGCAGAAATTGTCCTCATTTAGAATTTAGCGTTTCTTTTAAAGTATAGATATGAACAGCAGATGATATAAGCATTTATTCAACATATTTTTTAGCTCCTACTTTGTGCCAGATATTCTAATAAGGTACTAAGGATATAAGGGTAAGCAAGACAAGCGTCTGTGTTCAAAGAGATTGTGGTTCAATGGGGAAAAACAGGCACTAAACAATAAATTGATAAATAAGAAAATATTCATGATAGTTGCTATAACAGAAATAAAAAAAAGTGATGTGGTAGACATGGGTGATTACCTTAGATTCACTAAGGAAGTCGTATTCAAGGAAATTGAAACCTTGATGACAAGAAGGAGCCAGCCTTATGAAATACCTGGAGAAGAGTGTTTCAGGCAAAGGAACACTTTATGCTAATACAGAAGATCTATGGCTGGAACTAATTTAGAGTTGTGAAGGCCAGAAGAAAAGGCCACTGTGGCTAAACCATAGTCAATAAAGGGATGAGTGGCTGGAAAGGCTGGAGAGAATGGTAGGGCCCAGATCATACAGAGAGTTGGGTCTTAATAAGAGGTTTAGATTTAATTTTAATCCAGTGGAAAGTATTAGAAAGTTTTTAGGCAGGAAGAGTGTCATAAAACTTAATGCTTTTAAAAGATTATTCAGCTTGCTATTGGAGAACAAATTCTAGAGAGTATGAAAGCAAAGAAAACCAGTTATGAGGTTGTTGTCATTTAAGTGGGGAGAAATGGTGGTTAGGAATACTGAAGGAGCAGTGAAGATAGAGGTAAGGACACATTTGGGGTACATTTTTGGAGATGGATTATATTAGTGGAGAGGAGAAAAAGTGTTAACTCTCAACTAGTTAGATGCTGGTACCATTTGTTAAGATTAAGGTTGTGTTGATGCAGGTTTGAGGATGGAAAATCCCCTCAAATCAAGAGTTCTATTTTGGGTATGTTAAAGTTGAAATGCCTTCTGGACTCTTAGGGGAAATGTCAGTAAAGTAATTGGATATGCAAATCTGGTGTTTTAGGGAAACATTAGGACTAGGAAGAGTTTTGAGTCATCCATTATATGAATAATATTTAAAATATCAGTGAGATTGCCTTTGGAGAATTAAGCTCTTTTCTTTTTAGCTTTACTTTCAGCTCCAGGTTTCCAGCATAGGTGGTGGAGAGCCAGGAAAGTGAGTGGTTAGGAAGGGAACTGGAAAACCAGAAAAGCGTAGTCTTTCAAAGCTGAAGAAGGAAGCAATGATCCACTTTCTGTAGGGCAAGCAAGGTAGGAACAGAGAAATGATCATTGATCGGCATCATGAACAGCGCTAATAACCTGGATGAGACCAGTTTCAGTGGAGTTTGGAGAGGAGAACACGATTTGAGTAGATTACGAGGAAATGAATTGGAGAAGTAGAGATAGTGGCTGCAAACAACTCTTTTAAGAAGTGTGGCTGTTAAAGGGAGCAAAGAAAGGAGTTGAAAGCCTGAGTATGGATACAGTATCAGGGCAGGGACTGTTTGTCTGTTTTTAAAATAGGATATTCTGGAATAGTGCTTCGCATAGAACTTTCCCCAGTAATGGAAATACTATATAATCTGCAGTGTCCAGTATGGAAATCACAAGCAAAATGTGACTACTCAGCACCTGATATATGGCCAGCACAACTGATTTCTTAATGTAGTTTAATCCTCCTGTATTTAAATGGCCACGGGTGTCTAGTCATTTCCGTATTACACAGTGCAGTTCTGGAGCATGTTTGTTATTGATAGGAACGGGTCATCCTAGAGAAAGAAATCAATGATACGGTAGTAAAGGTGGTCACTGCAAGAATGAAGTTCTTGAAAGATGAAAAAGTATCAAACCATGGGCTCCTGGGTGGCTCAGTTGGTTAAGAGTCAGACTCTTGATTTCGGCTCAGGTCATGATCTCACGTGGTGGACTTGAGCCCTGCTTAGGGGCAGAGCCTTTAAGATTCCCTCTCTGCCCCTCCCTCCTATCTTCCCTCCTTGCTTGCTCACATTCTCTCTCTCTCTCTCTCTCTCTCTCTCTCTCTCTCTCTGTAAAGGAAAAGAAAAAAAAAAGGATAGAATCAGAAGCACTATGGAGGAATCTAGTGTAGAGGGGAGCCAGGAGTACCCATATCCTTGGAGGGGAGGCAGAAAGTACTAACATAAATGAGGGTCAACTGATCCATTTGATGGTACATCATAAGGGATTTTTATGTACTTTTATTTTATTGTTTATAAGGCAGTGTAATCAAACAGATTAGAATGCCAGAGGAGGGATGCCAGGGTGGCTCAGTTGGTTAAGTATCTGCCTTCAGCCCAGGTCGTGATCCCTGGGTCCTGGGATTGAGCCCTATGTCAGGCTGTCAGCTCAGTGGAGAGCCTCTTCTCCCTCTTCCTCTGCCTCTCCCCTTCCTTGTGCTCTCTCAGTCAAATAAATAAAATCTTTAAAAAAAAAAAGCCGGGGCAGGGGGCAGTACCTGCATGGCTCAGTTGGTTAAGCATCTGCCTTTGGCTCAGGTCATGATCCCAAGATCCTAAATCAAGCCCTGCATAGGGCTCCTTGCTCAGTGAGAAACCTGGTTCACCCTCTTCCTTTCCCTCTGCCTGTTGTTCTGCCTGCTTGTGTCCTGTAAAATAAATCTTGAAAGAAAGAAGGAAAGGAAAGAAAAGGGAGAGAGAGAAAGAAAGAGGAGAAAGAAAAAAGGAGAATATGTAAGAGGGTTTTTTTTAGATAGGGAAAGTGAAATGTTACTCATTTGACATTTGTGGTTATCATTTTAAGGTAGGGTAGTCATGATAACTGTGGAAGAGAAAGGGGCAGTTTATTGAATGCCTACTATAAGCTCATCCCTGTACTAATTGTTTTACATATATGGTTTCTGGTCTTCACTGTATCCATACAGGCTAAGTTTTATCTTCCTTTCCGTAGGTAAAATCAAGATTCAGAGAATTTAAGTAACTCAGCCAAGGTCACAAATGCTAGTGGCTGCACCAAAGTTGTAATCCGTATCTGTCTGATCCCGAAGCTCATGCCCTTTATATTATACCGCACTGTCAGAGTAGGAAAAGCATCTGTGACTATGCCTTCCCCATATTGTTTAACTTGAGGAGAGTTAAAGCCAGTTGGTATAGGAATATTCCTTAGTCTTAGCTACAAGAGTACTAGCATTCTTAGAGGCAGAAGAGATCTATTCAGTCGGTGGTTTTATTCACAGTAGATCGTCCCATGAGGATGCCATTCAGAAACATGTAGAGTGGTATCAGGTTCAAGACACTATGTCATCAGAGTCCTGAAAGAGGAAGAAAAAGTCCATCTTCTTTTCCTGGTAAAAGCAGTTTTTAAAAGGGCCACAGTTAGTATTGTCTCAAATTTTTAGAGTTTATAGAAAATAATGCCTGCATTAATCAAATTCTGAAAAAAAAAAGAATATTTTTGATAGCTCTAAGTTCAACTTTTTCTTAATTAACATCCCAAAAGGTTACTTAAAATTCAGAGAATCTCAGAATTGAAAAATATCTTGTCTTTTTGATAATCGGCATTTTAACAGGTGTGAGGTGGTATTTCATTGTGGTTTTGATTTGCATTTCCGTGATAATTAGTGAGTTGAGCACGTTTCACTCTTGGCCATCTGTATGTCTTTTCTGGAAAAATGTCTATCCCCATCCTCTGTCCATTTTTTTAATCAGATGGTTTGGTTTTTTTGCTATTAAGTTCTATGAGTTCTTTTTATATTTTGGATATTAACCTCCACCTTTTCAATTTTTTTAACCTATTCAATTTTTAATGGTCTTTTCACATTTTCTATTTTTTCCTCATATTATGGCATTTTCTTTTTTTTTAATTATAGCATTTTCTATATTTCCAGAAACTTAACCATTTTGTCTAGATTTTCAAAATTGTTATTTTGAAAAATAAAATACACACACACACACACACACACACACACACACACACACAATTTACTAAGCACTTACTTGGACCAGGTACTATTTTAGATACTAAGGCAACAAAACAAAACAACAACAACCATATATATATATATATATATATATCCCTGCCCTTTTGAGCTTAAGTTCTGTTGGAGAGACAGGCAATAAAAATTAATACATAATGTAAATGAATAATGTAGTATGTGATATTATGCTCCAAAAAGTAAAACATAGCAGAGAAACATAAAAGTGAAAACATTATTATTTTACATAGAGTAACAGGAGACCAAGAGTACAGGAGCTGTAGTAGCTTACTGAGAAGATGTCATCTGAGTAAAAACCCAAACAAAGTGGACCAAGTGGAAATCTGGAAGGTACACTTCAGGCAAAGGGCATAGCAAGTACCTTGCGACAGGAGTGTGCCAGACTTTCCAGCCAGTGGTGAGGAGGCTGATTGAGCGGAGGAAGAGAGGGCATGGGGATTCCTAGTAGGAAAGGAGGTGATTAGGTAATAAGTGGGCCATGTGACATGGGCCTAATATAAGTCATTGTAAAAGCTTTGATTTTTATTCAGAGTAAGGTGGGAAGCCATTGGAGGATTTTGAACAGCCAAGTGGCAGGATCTGACCTAAAGAAACAGGATTGCACATGGGATACAGTGATGAGAATAGGTGGAAACGGTACAAGGCCAGAAGTAGAGGGACCAGTTATTATAATACTCTATTATTACACTTATACT
This sequence comes from Spilogale gracilis, assembly GCA_004023965.1. NCBI lineage: Eukaryota > Metazoa > Chordata > Mammalia > Carnivora > Mephitidae > Spilogale > Spilogale gracilis. The sequence continues at coordinate 120,923 of PITA01001415.1, forward strand.
ATTATTATAATCCACTTAGAGGTAATGCTGTCTTCAGCTATGCTGATAGCAGTAGAGATGGTGAGAAGGGTTTGGATTCCACTTAGTGGCCATACTCTGTATATTCACAAGCTACACATTCATCTAGTATTCCCTTTTATGGTTTTGAAAATTGGTTGGTTGTAGTAGTTCTTTTTCATTCTGTTTTGTTTTGTTTTGTTTTTAAACCTCCATCAGTTTGTCTTACCAGTGGTTGTCAGTTGTAGGCTATGGAAACCTTAAGGAGCCATTGGAAAAACTGAGAGACATCCTTCTCTTTTTTGTTGTCACACAATTCAGAGAAGAGTATATGTTGGCATTTAGCTCCTTGAGGGCTTAGAGATGCAAGTTTCTGTAGTTTCTGACACAAGGAAGAACCATCCTGTCCAAAATCTGCCCCTTTTGAGAAACGCTGACTTCTCTATTTACTAATTTTTTGATATTGTGATTTCTAATAGTTTCTAAGTCTCTGGACCATTGATTTCTGTACTTTATTTCCTTCCTTCTTATTTCCTTAAGTTTACTTTATTGTTGTTGTTATAGTTTCTAAACGCAAATGAGTTTATACTTGTTTGTTGATCAGTGAACTTGAAAGTGTAAATTTCCATCTAGGTGCTCTCTCAGCTGTGCCCTGCAAATTTTGGCATGGGCTCGTTCACGTTTTCCAAACAGCAGCCACGGCACATAATGAGTACTCAATAAGTAATTGTTAATTAATTCTAATAATCTCTGACTCCTCCTTTGAACTAGAGAATAGAATCCATGTTTACTGATATGTTGTATAATAACAGTATTACAGTTAATCTAAATAGCAGTTTACTGAACTGTTGACTAATAAAAATAATAAAACAGCATACATAACAAAACAAGGGGGCCCTTATATTTGGTTATGATGTTGATATCCACCCTTTCTGTTTCAGGTGCAGCAGTTGCAGGGAGTTTACAGTTTACAAGAACAGCACTTCTGGACTTTATGTTCTGATGTTTATGTTGGGACCTTGAAATTAGTAGTAGCGCCTGATGCTGATGCCAGGTGGATTTTAAGCCAAACACATAATATTTTTACTCAGGTATGACTTTTTCATTAACTTCTTAAAGATCTTTGACTTTATCTTATCTACTAGTTTAAGAAATATTTACTACTTAACATGTTAAATATGTATGTATATAAATATATATATACACACACAATACTATAAGGAAAGCATAACAGTACTTTTTTTCAACCATATAGTCAAAATTGGGAGTTCTTATTTTAGTTAATACTCTTCAGGAAGATAGTCCTGTTCTCTCATTATATATACTGATTTAAATTCCTTTAAGAAAAAGTAGATTCTCCTTTACCATATACTCCTTATGAGACATATTGAATGCTGTTTATAACCAAGAACTAAAGTAGCATTTGGAATAAGAATAATGCCTTGTCAGTGGCTTTAGCTAAAAGTAGGCTATATTAACATTTATGAGTGGTAGCAAAACCGTGGTTGTGTGTGATTTGAAAGCTTAATGTGCTATTGTATTTGGAATCGGAAATCAGTCAGCGCCTGCTTGCAGCCACATCATTTCACTTGAGGCTTAGGCTGTCTGGAGTTGACGTAGTCAGGTGACTGATAATCAACCAGGGTATCTGTTGGGAGAGTAAGAACATCATGTAAAGAACATATAAGGAGGGGCGCCTGGGTGGCTCAGTTGGTTGGGCAACTGCCTTCAGCTCAGGTCATGATCCTGGAGACCCGGGATCAAGCCCCGCATTGCGCTCCCTGCTCGGTGGGAGGCCTGCTTCTCCCTCTCTCACTCCCCCTGCTTGTGTTCCCTCTCTGGCTGTGTTTCTCTCTGTCAAATAAATAAATAAAATCTTTTTTTAAAAAACGAACATCTAAAGAGAGAGTGAGAGAATGCAAATTTCCTTTTTCATTCTAGTTTGCTAGAAATATTTGGCAAAAAATCTAGATGTCGACACTGCTGCCAAAATTATCTAACACATCGATCTAATGAGGAACAGTTTCCATGCCTTAAAAATGTGTGCTTAATGACTAGCCTATGCCTCCTGGTGTGATGCAGTGAGAATGTGTGGTACTTCTGCCGAAATGGTTAATGTGAATCTAATCACTAGCAAACTACCAGACAAACTGAGCTTGTAGAAACTTCTACGAGAGTGTTACTCTAGATTCTTACCAAGTGTCAGTGTCATGAAAAGGGGGGAAAAACAAGAGGGGTTATGCTAGATTAGAGGAGATTTCACAGTTAAATACAATGTCTTATCGTTGATTGAATCTTAGATGGGGGAAAAAAACAGGCACAGAGGAAATTATTGGGTAATTGGGAAATTTGAATATGGACTGCATAATAGTTCATAATAATTGTGTAGGTGTTAGATTCTCTTGTGTGCGATAATGGATTGTGGTTATCGAACAATGTTCCCATTCTTAGCAGATCCCTGCTGAAGGATTTGGTGGCAAAAGATCAGGATGTCTAATTTTCAGATGTTTCAAAGAAGTAAAAAGATTATAAATAGGGCTCCTGGGTGGCTCAGTTGGTTGAGCAACTGCCTTCAGCTCAGGTCATGATACTGGAATCCCGGGATGGAGTCCCGCATTGGGCTCCCTGCTCAGTCGGGAGTCTGCTTCTCCTTCTGACCTGCCCCCTCTCATGCTCACTCTCTCTTTCTCTCTCAGATAAATAAGTAAAATATTTTTTAAAAATAAAGATTATAAATAGGTGTAGAGAAATAAAGCAAATATAGCAAAATATTAGCAATTGGTGAATATAGGTAATTTTATTTTTTCAAAATAAAGTTAAAAAACAGAAACTTTGGTTCCTCATTGCCACCAGGATAAAACCCAAACTCTCTAACATGGCCCCATTAACTTTTCAAGCCTCCTGCTATTCATTCCCATATTCTTTATACCCCTCTAGACTATTTACTTTTCAATTGTTACTTTCTCTCTGAAGCCTAAAGATGCCCCTAAACTGCATAACTTTATCTTGTGATATACATATTTATCTGCAGGTTTCTTCCAATCGTCATGATTTTGCATTCTCAATGCTTAGAAAAATGTACGTGTATAATAAATTTGTTGACTAAACAAATTCTTAAAACTGTATTTGACCAACACCATCTTTACATGTGCTAAGTATGGAAAAATATAGTTGGGTTCCCATTGGTTTGTTTAACCACAGCATGAAAAAGTGGTAATGATATATAGAAATAGAGACAGACACACACACGGAAAGGAGAGAAAAAGGATGGAGGAAGAGAAACAGATACATGGTATCTTCAGACATGGAGAACAGAATATAGTATGCAGTCTAAGTTCAGGATCCTAGCATAAATTAAATCATCTCTTTAATAATGAGAAACGTATGGTTATTTTTCTTTGGTGATAAATAATGAAATAATTTTATGTGTAGGCAACAGCAAGACTTACTCTACTAGGGAGCAGTACGCTGGTACCACTTACTCCAGAATTCTAAGAACTAGATCTCTCTTTTTTTTTTTTTTTTTTTTTTTTTTTTTTTTTAGAACTAGATCTCTTCTTTAACAGACACTCCCAAGTCTGTATGACTTCCATGTCGTAATGAGGCATGCAAGACCTTCACAGTATGTCTGAATCCTTCTCATGTCTCAAAACAGGAGGTGGTCTAGAGGCAAAAGGAGAACCTTGCTTTTTCACTGTCATTTCTAGATCATCACTCTGTCCTTTACGCTGTCTCCTAGTTAGACTGCATCCTTCTACCCTCCTAGTGTGAGCTTCTGTTGACCTCCAGGACATGCTGCAGTACTCTCCTAAGACTTGGGCACTTAGTCACGGTTTTCCCTCTGAAAAGAAATGTGCAAGCAGCTGTGTCTAGGCTGCAGAACTGCTGAAGTTGTAACTGCAGTAGGTGGAGGAGGCTTCTTCTGGTAACCTTAGACATCTTGGTTTTTAAAATGGTTGAAGCTGAAAGTTTATTCAGCTGCTTCTTTGGTTTTGGAAACTGTATTTGGGTTTTGAAAGTTTTAAGCTCTGAAAAATATTTTCAGCCCTTTCATCAGCCAAGGTCAGGCCCACTCTATTTCATTCCTTGCAGAGTAGAACCTTGCAGTGAAGAGGGTTCAACACATTTTTTTCCAGAAGGGAGGGAGTATCACCCTCCTAATGATTTTATTCCATACCTTTAATGATTTTTCAAATTGTTTGGTGATCGGTGTTTTAGTTCTTACATATGCAGAATTGAAGTTCCAAAAGACTAAAAGAAGGGTTTCCTCAGTAATAAGTTATACTTTTTGGTTTTATGACATTTTCAGGTATCTTTTTTATAACTGATTTTTTTTAAGATTTTATTTATTTGACACAGAGAGGGAACACAAGCAAGGGGAACAGCAAGCAGAGGGAGAAGCAGGCTCCCCAACTGAGCCAGGAGCCTGATGCAGGACTCGATCCCAGGACCCTGGGATCCTGACCTGAGCTGAAGGCAGATGCTCAACCAACTGAGCCACCCAGGCACCCCTTATAACTGATCTTAAATTGGAATTTAAGTGATAGTTTTGGTTAAAAAAGTTGTTCTTATTAAAATATTTGTGAAGACAACTTTAAATGAAAAGACCAACATCAACTTGAGAATTATAGCTTTCTATTTTGTTGATAAACTCTAAGCTTCATGACTATTTCAGAACTGTATATAGGCATATCAGTTTTATTTTAATTTTCCATGGTATGTCTTTAATGGCCAGCTAAAGCTGTACATGGAAAATGGAAAATAAGTGACTTGGTGAATTTAGATTCCTTAGGGATTATTAGGTAAGGGATAATCCAATTTTTAAACTATAAGGTTTTCCGTTGGCATAGAAAAAGTTCTCTCTCCCATTCTCCCCTGCACTAACTTTTTTAAAAATCAGTTATCATTTGGGAATTGATGAAATAGAAAACATATATTTTATATTTAGTGTATGAATAGGAAGATTAAGATGGCAATTTAACATTTTATGTGTCTTTTAAACTTGTCGATATCCTGTTAATTTTTTAATATACTGTTTGTTAGAAATAATGTTTGAAGAAAAATCTAGAATATGCTTGTTATGTTGCACTCTTTAGTTCCATACAGCACAGACGACAAACCTAAAACATGCCATCTACTTCTTGATAGACAAGAGGAGCAGTATAAGGAGGGGGAGAAGCAGGCTCCCTGCCAAACTGGGAGCCTGATGTGGGTCTTGATCCTAGGACTCTGGGATCGTGGTTGGAGCCGAAAGCAGATGCTTAACCATCTGAGCCATCCAGGCGGCCCCCTGATAGAACTTATATCATGATTTCTTCATCTTTTCTTCTCTCCTGCCTATTTCTGTTATGCATGTTAAGTCCTGAATCCCCAGCTTCCTGCTTCAGCTTTTGGTGCTCTAGCCTGTAGCCTCAAAATAGAAGTTCACACTGATACCCAGGAAGGAACCAGAAAGCCTCCTCACATGCCCAAATGGGAGCTCCCCAAGTTTCAGGAACCTCCCCGGCCTCCATGCTCCTGATCCCTTCCTGCCTGACCGCTGACCTGGCCCAGCCTCCTGTCTGCTGGAGGGTAAGGGCGGTGAGTGGGAGAAGCTGCTTACCCCTCTCCTGGGGCCCAGCTAGTCTTCCACCCTTTCTGTTTGTTTTCCTGTCTGTAGAAGGTTTCCTCTGTCCTAAGTGTCAGTTGCTTGCCAACTCTGCAACATCGCCTTAGCCAGCTTTCCACTTTCTTCATCTGTGTGCTTGATGCCCACCAGAACCTAACCTCCTGAGCAGGTTGGAGTAAACAACCACGGGATGGGAGGCCAACAGGTCCCTGGGTTCATTGTTTTTAATTAATCCACAAGGTTTAAGCCCTCACTGGTTGGTTGGTAGAGGGCAGAACCAGCAGCGGCAACAGCAGCGGGCCTTCAGTGAGAGCCTACCTCTTGCTAGGCGCTGTGACAACTGCTTAAAGCTCCCCTCCAGCCTCCTGCAAAACAGGTGCTGTTACTCGCAGTTTATAGAAAAAGGAACCCAGGCCCGACTTACTGCTCATGACTTAACCATTTCATCATATTCACTCACTGTTCACTAATTCTGAAATGATTTAGGTTTCACAGGGAAGACTAAGGCAGTTTTCAGGACTTCATTTTAAAAGGATAAAGATTAATATTATATTTTCAGTCGAAAACTAAAGTAGAAAGTTTCTGTGGAATTGGTACAGAATACAAACAAACCAGTAATTTTCTGTAGCCATATTCCTGTGTGTTTTTCTCTTTCTTCGTTTCTTTTTTCTTTTACTACTGATTTGTTTCCTTTCCACAACAATGAATATTGATAATGAGGATATTCTAAGTCTATGGCACCAGTTTCACATTTATTTTCTTAGGAGCACATTGTGTTAAAAATGTCTTAACAATTTTTTAAAAAGGGTTGACTGAATTGTGGTCACACGACTGTCATGATATAAGACACAATGAATATTACATGGTTTTCACTTGTTAAAGACAGAACTTTTAAAGTACCATCCCCATAGTAGAGTGCTTGATGCAAGCCCTGTTTTGACCTGCTAGAGTATTTGTCTTTATGGTGTGGATAAACTGTATAGAAAACCTAGTTTGCATTCAGGAGGTAGGTGACTCACTATAGCATTCTTTAGAATTCTGCTTTTCTACTTTGAAGGAAATTGAGAAAGGAACTTGGGAAGCTGGAAGACTTGAAGCCCTCCCTCTCAGGACAGCTGGATGAAGCAAAATGACTTTTTCTGTTAGACTGAGCTTTTATGTAAAGCTGTTGCCCCTCAGGGGAAAGATATAAGCTTGAGTAATTAACTCATGATTATGCAAAGATCAATTTGCCTAGCCTTTTTGTTTTTCCTCTTTTTTTATTGCCTTGGGCTAACCACATTTCTTATTACCATTCGCTGTATTGGGCTGGGGCTGAGGAAAGTGGCAGGGATTGTAAGGAGCCCAACTTATTTTGACCATTTTACTTTCATTAACAATTTTGTCAAAAGAGGAAAGGAATTAAGCCAATTTACTTGGACAGTATTTTTTTTCTTAAGGTTAGATATACAAGAATTTTGCAGAAGAGTTCCTTAGTTATTCCGGAGACAATCTCGTGGAGTAAATCAGATATACTTACAATGAATCATAATAATTTGATAGCCTCTGCAGCATATGAAATCCTTTCTCATAGATTTGCATACCATCCTTATAGTAGTACCTGGGATGTAACAAGGGTTTATTAAATACTCGTCAAGTATTGGATGAACATATAACAGTTTTGTGGGATAAGTAGACTTCACATTTATCAATGCTTTTAAGATGAGAAAAACAGGTTTGATTTTAAATCTTAGCTCAAAATCATGTAGCTATTAAGTTCTTTATTCTGCCATAAACCTCTTTAAGGAAAGGTTGCTATTAAATGTAATTTCCACAAATTTGAGTAACAAGTAAACAATTTTGAATTACAGAACTTTAACCACAGCAAGGATTTTTAAATTTTATTTCATTATCAGGATTATTACTATAACTTTATTTTATTTTATTATTTATTTTATTTTATTTATTTTATTTTTTAATGAGACAAGAAAGCTAAAACCTTTCCTGTGCTGGTAAGCTTCTAGGGTCTAGTCAGCTTTTCATGGCATTTGAATAGGTCCCGCTCCTCTCACACATTGATTGGTATTGTGCAAAGTCCACCTATTTGAATGCTAGGAAGAAAAGCCATTTTAGAAATATATGCGTGAATTCCCACTCTGATTTTTTTGCCCTTTCCATTAATATTCTAATTTACGTTTCATTCTTTGGTACTGACAAGAAAATGCTTATTGTAACTACTGTATGCTTTAATTTTAAAACATCGTTTTTATTTGAAAGAAGGAATTCAGTAGAATTTCTGTTCATCCAGTAAACATTATTGATCAGTTACTGTGGGCCAGGCACCACCTGAGGTACTAGGAATCAGCGATGGAAAAAAAAAAGATGAAATCCTTGTTTTGTGGCGATTACGTTATAATGGGTAAGCTATAGTAAACACGGCAAGGGAGGTTTAGATCAGGTTCTGGGATTGGGCTGCTTTGAAAATAAGGCAAACAGGTTTTCCTAATGGTTTGGGTGTGAGAGAAAGAAAGGTCTTTAAGTTCTAACATCGAGGATGGCACTGAGCCATAGAATATACAAGATCACCAGGCTTTTAGGGAAGAAGCAGTGTTTTATTTTATTTTATTTTTTTTAAAGATTTTATTTATTTGACAGAGAGAAACACAGCCAGAGAGGGAACACAAACAGGGGGAGTGAGAGAGGGAGAAGCAGGCTTCCCGCCGAGCAAGGAGCCCGATGTGGGGCTCGATCCCGGGTCTCCGGGATCATGACCTGAGCCGAAGGCAGTCGCTTAACCAACTGAGCCACCCAGGCGCCCCAGAAGTAGTGTTTTAACACTTGTCAGACGTCCAGGTAGAACTGTGAAATAGATGGCAGGTAGGTTCCAGTGGGGGGAATACAATGTGGGAGGTGAGAGCATGTAAATAGTACTAGAAGTCTGGATGCTAGATGAGATCAGCTAGGGAACAAATGGAAAAAAAGAAGGAATCTGAGGACCTGAGCCTTTGGGTATTTCAGGATGGTAGATGGGTGGATGGGTAACCTCACTGTTCCAGATTTCACTTGGACTCAGTTTGTAATCAAGAGCATAGCTTTCTTCTGTAGAGGTAAATGGAGGATCTTCTTGCAATTATGAATATACTTATTTCTAAGATAAGATTACTGGCCCTTTCTGTTGAAGAATGGAGAATTATTTTCCAAAGGCAGAAAAGAAAACTAATGCTTTCCTTTTTTTAAAAAAAATGAGATTTTTTGTTTTCTGTTACCTTTCTGAAATGTATAGTCTGCCACTGGTTTGTCTGATCTTCTGATTTTTTTTTTTAACTTTTCAGGCTGGAGTGAGACAGCTTTATGTACAGATTGATTTTGCGGCCATGTAACGAATGAAAAGAAATTATCCTTTTTGTGGGACCTAATATTTCTGGTACTGTACAATCCAAAATGTTGTAGCTAGCTTTTTAAAACTGAAAACTTGTCACTACAGTTCCCCAGCACCAGTAGACCAGGTAGCCTCCGCAGTTGTGCTCGGCCAGGAGTGCACAGCTAAGGGAGCAGAATTAAGAGGATATCTCCTGGACTTTTGGTCTTGTCTTTTGTGCTCTTCCCTCCAAACCATTTTGATTTCTAACATTCGTAGTTTTGTCCCAGGATGTTATTTTTTGTTGACTTTTTTTTTTTTTCCATTTCATAATTGCCCTCATTCCCAGTCGTCATCCTAGCCAGTATGAATCCAGAGGCTGAGCTTCTTCTAGTCATCTGGAACATCTTCACTGAAGCTGCTGGAAACCACTGCTTTCATTTCCACAAAACCAGTGTTATTTAAAAAAAAAAAAAAATGGAAATCGTTTTATATGTAATGTCACAAATGGTTGACATTCTTCAGTATAATCATATGTTTGTAAAATTGTTTGTACCTTGCAAACTTATGAACCAAACCATATTGGGTTTTCAAAGTGCCTTTGTATCAGAAAATGTATTTGCCAGCATAAAAATGTACCATCAAAGGTCATGCATATGGCTTTTTTATATGGATAATTCTATAATCTCTACAAAGTAAGACTCTTGTAAGTGATGTATACAGATTGCCTTTCTGTGTACTTCTAGCCTAGGTATAAATATATGAAAAGTTTCCTCTTATTGCTCTGTCTCATCAAAAAATAGGTATTATTTTGCTTTTTAAAATCAAATTCAGTTATCACATTTGTGAACTATGTTTTCAAAACTTTGCAAATGGATCTGTTATATAGACAATTGTTTTGACTTCCTTAAACATCTGCCAAATCCCAAATTTCTCTGAAAGCTACTGTGTCTGTGAAAACTTCCCTATGCGTCTCCTTGCTGTTTTTACGGGTTTTATTTTTTATTTTTTATTTTTTTAGAGAGGTGGGGGGAGGGAGGGAGAGAGAGAGAGAGAGAGAGAGAGAGAGAGAGAGAGAATCTTAAGCAGGCTGCAGGCCCAGGATGGAGTCTGACACCAGGCTGGATCTCACAACCCTGAGACCGTGACCTGAGCCAAAATTAAGAATCAGACACTTAACCCACTGAGCCACCCAGGTGCTCCTGTGGATTTTGTTAGTGAAAAGCAATGTAGAGGGAAGGCAGAAATGGTTGTGACAATGTTACTTTGTTTTTTCAGTCTTCAAATGCCAGGTGATACAATTTGTTTTCCTGTTTGCACAGTTACTTTCAAAAATCCTAAAAGCAACATTTTATTGAGTTGGAACTATTGAAGATACAGATCAATTGTGATAAAAACAGGTGTCTTAGAAGTTAATAAGTTGATTTCTAGGTTTTTGTGTATTTGAAAAATAAAATTGTGATTTAAGATGACATGCTTGAACACTCAAATATTGTCTTTGTTTTTAAAGAAATACTGATCTGGATAGATATTTACCCATTGTTCATTTTATCACCGTGTATGTTCCCTCTTAACTTTAAAAAACTGGAAATTCTTGGGGGAAAGAACTCTGTAGGACGAAAATGATTGTTTAGAATGTAGACCAATAATAAGCACTTTTTCATTGATGGGGCAGAAATCGCTATTGATTTTATCTAAGTTTTAGAGTATCTTTCTCCTTATTTCTGATCTACAATTTATGAGCTAAAGTATGCTAGGAAAACTGGACTACTTTCTTTATGCTTTCCCAAAATGCTGCAGATTGCTATGAGCTGTTGACATTCCCCTTTTTGCAGATTAAGCAGTATTTTCAAAACATTTTTACTTACTGCCAGGCAGTTCTAAAGTTAAGAATTCCTGTAGTAGAATCTGTTTAACAGTTGTTGAGAGTTTTAGGAGGGAAAGTATAAAAGGAAATGTCCTGATAATGTACCACTTTTTCATTACAAGTGCAAGTGGCCATTTGGAAGTTTGTATCCACCACCAAGCCTGGGATATTCTATGGGATTGGGCATATTGTGGAAAATGTCAGATCTAAATGAAGGCAGGAATTTTGGATTTGTACCTTTAAAAGCTAATATGTGTAATTGTACTGATTGTTCACATATGAAGACAGTATTTGCACTGGCCTGTAAACTTGACCAGTGCATTTTGAGGGTCCAATTCTGCCCTTTCATCAGGCTCTCCATTCCAAGTGAAGTTTTTGTCAAAATATGCATCATTTTAACTATACTGTGAATACATAAGTGCATGCATATGTGTTTTTTGATAAGGCATTGAGCATACAGATTATAAGACTGATATGGAACTGTAATTTTGCACCTGTTAAAAGAGATTTCCAGCTCATAGCATTTGGCAGGTTGGCATTAACATTTATGCTTTAATTAAATGTCCTTAAACCTGTGTGTGCAGCAGTGACAAAATCAGTGTAAGAGAAAGCAATTTTGTTCTCATTCTAACAGTCTGTCTCACCTGTGTTTTTGGCACCGATCTATGGCTAAAGTAGGTAATTTCACTGAGAAACACTACCTGATCAGTTGTAATAGATTGGAGATGTCTTTAAGGTTTAACTCTTGGGGCAAGTGGGGGGTTGGACAGTGAGTCTCTTGAGTATGACTTTGCTAGTATTTTAAAAATCAGAATATTCCCTGGAGAACAAATTTGTTTTGCTCTGGGAAAGTTTGCCTTGTTCAGTAAACTTCTCCAAACAGAAATATACCTATATTAGTTTTGTGTTTTAAAATCTAGATTATATCACTCAAAGGGCTTATCGTATGTATGGCTTTATTTTCCCGACTCCCTGTGCACTTTTGTGAAGGACGGTGTGTAGTTAATCTGTAGCTCTGTATTCTTCTTGTCACCAAGCATTCTTCTGCTGAGGCATAAGGAAGTAGCAGCAGGCGTTAGTGGCATCGGGATGCCCCTTGTCTCCAGATGCTTCACTTTGAAAAATGCTGTGTCAATACCAGTAACCAAAATACTGTGACTTGTGCACCTTTGTAAAGCAGCCCAGCCAGTGACGCCAAATGCAGTTGATCAGAGTTCTGTAATGTTTTTACCTGCTATGGAATAATCAGTTTTATAAAGATTATTAACATGGTAGCATCTCCTCGTATAACGCTGGGATTTAAGAACAAAAATATATCGTTGCTCAACACAGAACTTTACATCTAAAGGACTGTTCTTAAAAGCAGTCTCGTTCTACCTCTCATTTTACAGATGAGAACATTGAAGCCCAGAAATGCTGTCATTTACTCAAGGTCACAGAGATAATTAGTGGCAAAGCCAAGTCTAGAACCCAGGTCTTCTGACTCCAAGTCAAGTTCTTTATACTCTACTGTGCTGCCTCTCTGGTGTTAATATTTGCCTTTCTGTAAATGTGATGAAAAAGCATTTGTAAATAAAGGAAAGCTGACCTCCATTTTTGGTACATTAAGGCACTTTATAAATGGAGTTTTATTGTCTTATTTTTCATAAGTAGTAATGAAGTTTAGAATATTATTTCCATACTTCCATTATGAGGTTTAGAATATTCTTTATGGAAAATATAATTTTTGTACTTTTACTTTTTTACTCTTATGAAACCAGTTCCTGATTTTTAAAATATGATGACATCTGTGCTTTGGATACTTTTAACTTGTGAGTGAATTTTTCTGTTAATTACCCAAGGCTAAATCCAGTTTAAGGATTGCTTAGTTTCTTTATTTTGTTTATATTCTGTGAGCTGGTACTTTCTAGAAACCAGGCTAATTCTCACAGGTCCTATCATTTCAGTCTTGATACTTTAGTTTTCACTTACTGGGGACCTTTTTGGATTTTTAACATTTATCCTCAGAGCCACACAAAATTGGGCATTAAATGAAATATACAACAAGTCATTTAATTCAATAGGGGGAAACTTAAGTCTTACCAGAACCCCAAATGTTAAATTGATGACTCTCAACATAAAAGCATTATCTTGATAAAATTGAACTTTTTTCTTTCTGTCACCATCTTCAAAACAAATTATTTTCCAGTTCACAAGAACTTTGGCAAAAGAAAAAAGAAAAATTTTATTTTTTGAAGAACACTCATTAAAAGTTTTATTAATGGAAGATTTTTTCAAGACATGACCCACCAGAAGCCTTAGTGATCCAGATCTCTACCATGAAGAAAGACTTACATACAGAGAAAAACTGTGTATCAAAAAAGATACCTGCCAGGAAGTATTGTTATATTTAAAGGCCAAATGGATGTGAGTCTTTTTGATGAGGGCATCTTTGGTTTGTATTTAACCCAACTACAATTTATACAGAAAGGGTGGGATCCAGTGTTTATTAAGTATTTCTGTTGTCTTTGTGTGGCCTTTTCCGTGTTGTCACATTTGAAAGCCTCACATTTCAATAAAGAAAGAAATTTTGCATGCTTTTATGATTGACAGCATTTTCAAATTCCCACCCTAGGGAAGGAATTCGTAACCATAAACACATTTTAGACTGGGAAGCTGTTGTGGGAGAATTTAAATGACTTGCCTGAGGGCGAGCCAGTGGTAGCGCACTGACCTTAAATCCAGTGCTTTTTTTTGATGACTACTCTGTTTTATGTGTATCAATCTACTGTGGTTTAAAGATACAAGAGGTTGTAGCAGATTTGAACAGACTCTCCAAATAAAATCAGTGAACGATTACCATGACAGAATTGATTATGGGGTAGCAATTGTTACATATACATTGCTTACTCATTCCTTCATTCAGTGCTCTCATGCTTATTTCCTGCCTTTGCCATTGAATTTGAACTGCAAACTAAAAAGAATAATCAGAACTCCTTTAAGTGTTTTTAAAATCTTTAAAAGTTTTTGATGCTCAGAGAAAGCTGCTTAAAAAGGGACTGACTCTGAAGAGAGTCCTTGCCAGTGTGTAAGTCAAGAAAAGCTGGATTTTTTCTGGCTCAGAGAGGGCAACATAACTGATGAGGGAATTATCTTCCTAGAAGTACAGATAATTTGTGCTGTTTGAGAGGGATCTGAGGATGTACAATATTACATTTTATGGACACCTTTCCAAAGAAGAAATCTATTTCATAATTAGTAGCAGTCTATGCTTAATAATAGTATTGAACTTTGATCTCTTCCCGTGATTTTGAAATTTCGTACTTGGCAATTCTGATGATGTTGGAGTTTGTAAAAAACAATGTCGTTGTCTCATCATCTATCCCATTATCCCCAAACTTAGTATGAACTTACACTTACATGCTCACTAAATGGTTAACAAGTGAGTAAATACTGTAGATGGTAGTGGATACAAAAGTAATGGCTGGGGACAGATAGAACCAGTAATTTATTATTATAGAAGACACCTCAGCTTTTCTTTGGTATTTTTGCACAAATAAGTGACTTTGTATCCACTTTGGCCTTTTTTTTTTTTTTTTAAGGAGCCTTGTGAGCTGCTTCTCGATTTTAATCCAGGAACAGTAGACAAAAAGAGACATTATCCATGTTGTTGGATAGAAATTTGGCAGAACTGAGACTGTGGAAGCTGGGTCACTTGAATTTTTCCATTATGTATTGCCAAATGAGAAACCACATCGCCTCCTTGGTTTCTATGGAAAATTACCGTATTCGTATTACTTTAAGGGTCTGTGCATAACATACCTTGTTTCATTTATCTCCAGATATAATTATCCAAAACTCTTTCAGTGGTATATCCTGAAGGTGCTTCTGTAAAAACAAACACTGTGTATATTCATTTAGTGATTTAAATATTTCAAGAATAGTGGGGTTTTTTTCTCTTTTTTCCCCTCTAAATACCAAATTTTAGTAGGGCTTCTCTGTATTTCTTGTTTTTCATCTTTTAATTGCTGCTGCCACAGTAAATTTTCCCTTTATTACTAGTGAGGGGAAAAAAGCTTTATTTTGAACTTTAATATTTGAATTTTGTTTAGGTACCACATACCATGTATTGGTTAGCCTCAATGAAGATTCTGTTCTGAACTAGATGTATCCTGTCAGGACATTGCCAAGTAATCCCATTGCTTCCTCTAAGAGCAAAAATTCATCGATATTTCTTCCCAAGTGATATTTTGCCCCAACATTTGTGAGTTTGATCAATAAACAGAATGGATCTTTTATATTAGAAATACTGTGAACTAAAAATTGCTGAATCCTTTCTCAATATATTCCAAACACCCCTACAACAATTTACCTCCCTGTCTTTAATGGTTTCTAAACACATGGCCAAGTTTGACTTTGGATTTGATTCCTGTATGAAGATTATGGCACCAAAACATTTCTAAGCAAATGTTTAAGGCTAGATTGGAATGTGAAATTTCAAGGACTATGTTATAATTTGGTTTGAACGTGCTAAAATGAGCAATTATGATTTGTCTAAATATACAACGAATCCATCATGTGTATTTCATTTTTTTCTATTTGAAGACATTAATGTATATATTTTTAACTTCAGGTGTATTTTAAAAGAATAAACAATTGTATCAAAATTATTCCAATAAAATTTGTTTCCAAATTTACACCTGATTTGTGTCTATCAGTTTGATAAATTGAATGGAACATTGTGAACATAACAATTACTGGAGTCAATACTAGAGGACTTAAGGAATGTAAGGGAAAGATGGGTGTTCAAGATCAGAAGATGGGAAAACTTAACAGAGGGAGGAGCTGCTAGGAGATTGGAAAGGTCTTAATATGTGAAGGTCCTCTTGTGGGTCTTGTCCATTATTTTACCTTAAAATCCATACATTTGCATTAACCCCAAATTGTTCTTTCAACTCATTCTCTATGCATGACCTTAACTTATAGGAAATGAAGACCAAAACCGACATGAGCCCTCTGTTATCTTTCCAAATTTTTCCCCTGTAATCAGAAACAATAAAAAAGGTTATTTTTAATTTATTACTACTTCTCCACAAAAGCCCAGATGCCATCCATCCCACTTTCTCAAACATCTTCTACCAAAGCAGCCTCTTTAAACCCTCAATAAGGACTTTGTATTTAGTGTGTCTGCTGTTGAATGCCTTATACGTGGTCTGAATGTGCTTCTAATGTGTCCTTTTCTCACCATTTCCATAACTCCTACTAATATGGCTTCAGTCTTGTTTTGTAGAAATTAATCAAAGGGCCTTAGTGGCTCACTTCTTGTCCCATCCATGGCAGAACTACTAACATCTCAAAATCAACAGAGAAAGTAATTTATATTTCCCTCTCAAATCACTTCTCAGCTACCGATTTCTGTCGAATCCCTTACATAATTCCTGGAAATCTAAACACTGCCCTTTGTCCCCCCCTTCATTTCCTAAATACCCTATTGCAAAGTTCTTCCCTTCATTCCTTTGAAATCTCTACATTCACCTTATCCATTCCCACTGCCTTATTCTAGGATGTCACTGATGCCTGCATGCAGTCACTGTGGAACTGTCTAGCTTCCCCTGCCTGGCTTGAGCCATGTCCATTGCACCCCCTCCCCCAACCCTCAGCATAAACAATTCTGGTTTTCTGAAGTACGGAGGAATTTCTGCTGAATCAGACTTTTGCCCAGGCACTCTGAAAACACTTCCTCTATCCTGGCTTCCTGATTACCTTCTGCAGACTACTCTGCACACTGGACTTTGACCTGGAAGATCTAGAGCACCTGTGAGGGACTCCTTACCTTTCCTGTGTTCTCTAGAATTAGCCTCTGGCCGAAGGGAACTCTGCAGTGGCCCAGCATCATTCCCTCAGAGCAGCCTCTTCTGTTTACATTCTGGTTTAAGCAAGCTATTATAATACCTCACTACCTAATCTTTATCTACAGTTCTATTTCCTTCCCCACAGAAGCCACCCGATGTTGTACTGACAGACTAGGTAAGTCTTTCCTAGTCATTTCCACTTCTAGTCCTCCAGGTCAGGAATTGAGCAGCTCCTTAAGGCTCATCAAATACAAATTCCTCTGAACTATAGAAACTGTAATGCTTTTCCTCTCCTCTTTATCCAATCTCAGTACCTACAGTATGACCAAAAACTTAAAATTACTCTAGACCACAGAAAGAGCAGACAAGGAGAGACCAACTGGTCCAACAGATGCAGAAAGGAAAGATACCAATTTAGTATTTTTCATTCTGTAAAAAGGAAGGAAGGAAAGAAATGGGGAAAAAAAGAAAACAGCATTTCAGTGGGATTCCAGTTCATCCAAACACTCTATGAGCTCACCCAGCCCTATTTCCAGGTTTAAAAAACCAAACAAAAAACTCTACCACAAAGTTCAGGCTTAGCACATGCTACTAACATTTAAATGTCTATTTCAACTTTATCTCTTAAATTCTTGTAACCAAGAGAAGTAGTAAAGGTAACAGTAAGATAAGACTCAAATGCTTCTAGTCTGGCACACTTTAGGCAATCAAAATTTTATTGGAAAAATGATGACTTTAATATGAAGTTTAATTCCTCCTTAGAAAATGGTTCTGTATGCACTGTTGAAGTAAACTGTTCTTTTTGTAAGACAGCCACTGCTGAAACAAAAAAATACAAAAACAAAAGCATTCAAAAAAGGGAACTCCTCAATGAAGGCAGATAGTAGTATTTTAATAGGGTGACATTGTACAAATAAACATGAAATTCAGATTCACATCTAATCATAGTACAGCTTCACAGCAATTAAAATCCTATCATTTGGCTTGGACTTTTGAAAATATCATACCACTTCCAAAATGATAAATAAAATAGTATCTGTCTGATGAGCCATCACTGTTTTCCCACCACAGGCATTAAGTTAGATCAAACTGTTGTTCAACTTTACAGGTGTTATCTGTCTTGCATGTATCTCAGACTACTTCCCCTTGAGCAGTAATTTGTACACAGGTCATAGATTTCTACAGAACTTCAAAACAAGACAAAGCAACTACATTTGTAGTTCTGTTGGTTGGAGCCAAGACTTCCTATCGGCTTCCAAAGACTTCTGAAAGCAATTCTTCAGTGGCGGCCAAAAACGATGAAAACCCACAAGAGGCTACTTCCAAGAGGAGGGCATTTTTCTCTACCTATTTTTAGCTATGGTTTCAAAAGGGTAGAACAAGGCCCTGTGTTTTTCTTTCTGTTCCTCCACATGGGGCAGGATATAGGTTCACTCATGAAGGTATGAGATAGAGCAACAGTGTAGATTAATAAGATCCACAACTTTATGGCCAGAGGACTGAAAAGTTGAGCTTAGGGAAGCCGGAAGCAGCAGAGAGATCCTGGAATGGGAGGAGCACAGGAAAGCAACCTCATACAGTTGTTTATGAACCCTCAAGTCACTAAATGCTTGGATCTGATCCTACTCAGCATATCAAAACATCTTCAGAACTAGACTATCCAATCAACTAGGTCCAGACTGTCTAGGTCCCTTACTGAGGGGCACATACCTGAAACAGATCCAAAGAAAAAAGCAATCCTTGAAAACTGAACTGACACAGGAACCATAGCCCACAGAAGTTAGATTAGTAATTACATTCTGAACCTAACCAGGCTGACTGCCTACTAGAACAAATAGACTGCCATTCTCCATGGAATCTGAACAAGACCCAGAATCTCATAATATTCACAATGTCCTCACTATCATAAAAAATTACTCCACAAAGTGCCACAAAAATTTCAACCTGTGGAAGAAAAACAGGTGAGGCAGAGATGACATCAATATTGGAATTATTTGAGAAAGACTTAAAAGCAGCCACTATAGGGCGCCTGGGTGGCTCAGTGGGTTAAAGCCTCTGCTTTGGGCTCAGGTCATGATCGCAGGGTCCTGGGATCGAGGCCCGCATCGGGCTCTCTGCTTGGCAGGGAGCCTGCTTCCTCCTCTCTCTGCTTGCCTCTCTGCCTGCTTGTGATCTCTCTCTCTGCGTCAAATAAATAAATAAAATCTTAAAAAAAAAAAAAAGTAGCCACTATAAAAATACTTGAACAAGCCATCAGAAATAATCTTTCAACAATTATTAAAATAGAAAATAGGGGTGCCTGCGTGGCTCAGTTGGTTAAGCGACTGCCTTCGGCTCAGGTCATGATCCCGGAGACCGGAGACCTGGGATGAGTCCCACATCAGGCTCCCTGCTCAGCGGGAAACCTGCTTCTCCCTCTCTCACTCCCCCTGCTTGTGCTCCGTCTCTGGCTGTGTTTCTGTCAAATAAATAAAATCTTAAAAAAATTAATTAATTAAAAAAATAAAACAAAATAGAAGATATAAGAAACAAATGGAAATGTCATGCAGTAAAAAAATGAATGAAAATCTAAACCACACAGAATAGATTCAACAGAAAATGGAGAAAGGAAAAGAGTCAATGAACTTGGGAGATAGATCAATAAAATTTATCCACTCTGAATGGCAGAGAAATTAGACCGGGGCGGGGGAAAGAACAAATCTCAGGGACCTGTGGCATAAGAAAAAATGTCTAACATTTGTTATCAGAGTCCTGGAAAGAAAAGACTACATACTGTCTGAATTGGACAGTACTGGAAAAACATTTGAAATAATGGCTGAAAACTTCCCGACCTGGCAAATAAACCTATAGATTCAAGAGGCTATAAGCCAACTCCAAAAAGGACAAGCCCCAAAATATCCATACCTAAATGCATCATAATCAAATAATTTCAATCAAAATCTCACAATCTTTATTATAGTTACCAACCTACCAACCAGTTCATTCTAACATTTATATGGAAAACCAAAAAAAACTAGGAGAAAACAATTTGAAAAAAGAATAAAATGAGAGGAATCACACTACCTATTTCTAAGATTTACCATAAACGCAAAGTAATCAAGATAGTGTGGTATCACAGAAGGGAAACATAAATTAACAAAACAGCAAAAAGATCCACACAAATACAGCCAACTGATTTTTGACAATGGTGCAAAAACAATTCAATAGAGAAAGGATACTCTTTTTAAAAACCAATGGTGAAAAATTAAAAAAATAAAAACTAATGGTGTTGGAGCAATTGGACATATGCAAAAAAAGAAACGATATTAAAACTCACACTTCATACAAAAATAAACTGTAAAACTAGATCTAAATGTAAAATGCAAAACTAAAAATTTTACAAGAAAATATAGGATAAAATCTGCATGTCTTTCAGCTTGATGATGGGTTCTTAGATATAGTAACAAAAACATAATCCATGCAAGAAAAAATTCATAAGCTGTATTTCACCAAAATGAAAAACATTTGCTTTACCAAAGACATGGTTAAGGGTATAAAAGGACAAACTATGGATTGGGAGAAAATATTTGCAAATCACTTATCTATCTAACAAAGAATCTGTATCCAGAATATGCAAAGAATGCTCAAAACTTATGGCGGCACCTGGGTGGCTCAGTTGGTTAAGCGACTGCCTTCGACTCAGGTCATGATCCCAGAGATTGGGGATCAAGCCCCACATCGGGCTCCCTGCTCGGCGGGAAGCCTGCTTCTCCCTCTCTCACTCCCCTTGCTTGTGTTCCCTCTCTGGCTATGTTTCTCTCTGTCAAATAAATAAAATCTTTAAAAAAAAAAAAAAAGAATGCTCAAAACTTAAGCATAAGAAAATAAACAATCCAAATTAAAAGACACAAATGGATGCTTCATTAAATGGGATATAAAAATGATAAATAAGCATGTGAAAGATGTTAACATCATTGCATGAAAAAAGTGCAAATTAAAACTATGATGACATATACCACAACACACTTATCAGAATACCTAAAATAAAAAATACTGCCAATATGAAATGCTGGCAAAGATACAGAGCAATGGGAATTCTTTTACAATACTGGTGGGAATGCAAAATGATAGTTAATCTGCAAATCATCTCAGCATTTTCTTATTAAATATGCATTTACATTACCCAGGAATCCCACTCCTGAGTGTCTACTCTACAAAAATAAAAACTCATGTCACATAAAAACCTGAAGGGGAATCTTTTAACTCTCTATATAATTGCTAAAAAGTAGGTGGGTAGAGACTTGAATGTAAAGGGATAGTGGGTAGGAGTTTTGGTGATGAAACTCTGTGTGTCTGGATTATAGTAGCGGAGGTTTCACTATTTGAGAATTTACTATTAAAGAACAAGAAACTACTAAACAAATAAAGGTATTCAGGTGTTTCTAATTAAACTACCAAAACACTGGGATTTCATGATAGTAGACCAAAAATAAGTGTTCCTTTTCCTGATGAATAATGCACACTTTTCATTTTACAATTTATTTATGTAGAGAGCATGGGAGTTGGGGGTGGCACAGAATGGGAAAGAATTTTTTTTTTTAATTTTTTGGGGAGGAGAGAGAGAACCTTAAGCAGGCTCCATGCTAGGCACAGAGTGGGGCTTGATCTCACCACCCTGAGATCATTACTTGAGCTGAAATCAAGAATTGAACGTTCAACTGACTGAGCCACCCAGGTGCCACTGCAATTTCATTTAATATGAGGTTAAAATATACACAGAATAGTGTCACCAGACTTAGAAATAACTGTTCTTGTAGTATAAATGTGTCCCAAATATGGAACTATATTTATTTGTAATTCAATTTAACTGGGTACTGTATTTTATCTGGCAATCCTTATACAGAAAAATACACAGATCCTAAATCTATGTATTTGAATGAAATCTGGTAAATGGTTATACCCAGATAACCAACATCCAATCAAGATACAGCAAAAGTTTAAAATCCATTCTCCTATTGATGGACACATTGCTTGGTTCTAGTTTGGGGTTATGAATGAATAAATATAGTTCTAAACATTCTTGTACAATTTCTTTTGTCAATATTTTCATTTCTTTTGGGTAAATACCTAGAACTGATCTTGCTAATTCAAAGGATTAATTTGTAAGAAGTTAAAACTACTTTCCAAAGTAGTTGTGTCAATTTATATTCCTACCAACAGCAGGCAAATTTCAATCACTCCATATCCTTGCAACTTTTACTGTTGTTAGCCTTTAAAATTTTTGACATTCCATTGGCTTTGTTAATTTTGTTTGTCCATTTTCTGTTTCACTGGTTCTGCTGTGATGTTCAGCATTTCCTTCCTTCTACTTACAGTTTTTATATGCTTTTCTTTTTTTCTAGCCAAGATGGAAACAGATCATTAATTTTAAAACTTCATTTCTATTATAGGCTTCTAAAGCTATGAATTTCGAAGCACTGCTTCATCTGCATCCCACAAATTTTCACATTTTATGTTGTTTTTACTCAGTTAAAAATAAATGTATTGTTTTATTTCCAAATATTTGAGACTTTTCTAGACTCCTTTTTGTCAGTGATTTTTAACTTAACTCCATTGTGGTTAATAAACAAGCATAAGGTCTACTTTGCTGAACGTTTCATATATACTGGAAAATAATGTCTATTCTACCACTATTGCATGTAGTGATCTAGCAATATCAATTTAGTCCAAATGATTTTTGTTCAAATCATCAATATTTTTGTTAATGTTTGTTTCTCAGTTGCTAAGAGGTTCATTAAAATCCTCAACTGAGGTCGCCTGGGTGGCTCAGTGGTTAAGCCTCTGCCTTCAGCTCAGGTCATAATCCTGGAGTCCCAGGATCGAGCCCCACATCAGGCTGCCTCTACAGCGGGAAGCCTGCTTCTCCCTCTCTCCTCCCACAACCTTTGCTTGTGTTCCCTCTCTGGCTGTGTTTCTCTCTGTCAAATAAGAAAAAAAAAAAAAAAAATCTTAAAAAAAAAGAGCAAACTGTACATGGCTGGCTGAACCTTTAAAATTCAACAATTATATGACCTCCAAAATACAGAATATGAACCACATAATTAGGATGTCAGCTAAACAAAACAAGGCAATTCAGAAGGATGTCATTTTGTGGCATGTGCTCAGCTGAGCTTTAAATAAATAGACTGTTAGGTGGGACTTATGCTTCCCACCTCTGCTTATATGCACGAATACCAATTGCTATCAGGACAACTCATCTTGTGGTCATGACAGCTGACTTTTACGAAACAAGAAAGTTCCACATTGTATAAACTTACTTCATAAGTGAAAATTGCTTTTAAATAACTATGATTCTGAATGTCTCTGCAAGTTTTCCAGCTTGGTCTGCTCCAGGTGTGTACATTCTGAAAAATTACCAAAATAGCAACAACTGATGATGTTATAGGAAAAAAAAAAAACTCACTGCCACAGGAAACCAAGTATTGTTGAATCAGTATCTTTTTTCTTGGTCACTGCTTTACAATTATTAGGTAAACCAAAGAACTGTTCATTATACAAATATGTGTATATGCATATAGGAATGAAATTATTCTCTAACAACAAAAAATGTCTATGTTCATGAAGTTCATCAACAGGATTCTGAGCAATTTTCTGGTATGGAAAACAGACTTAACATCTCCATCTCCATTGGATGCATATTGTCTCCTGTGATAATTAAGGAGTGTAATGGTCCTCCCAAGTCCACAGTACACATTTGCTGCAAAGTGCCTGCTGCAACTTTCTGGTCTTCAGCTCCAACCCTGGCTAAGCCAACACAGAGTGTCTTCTCGGTGACTGCTATTAAGAGAGGAAAAAAATATTGCCATTCAATTCAGCAAATATATTATCCTGTCAAACATTTAAAGTAACATCAGTACCAAAGGTACGCTTTTTAAAGAAGCCCTAAATATCTTAAATCTCCTTAGTCACTCATTACAGACCAATTATCTATTGATTTATCTAACGCTTTTCTAATTACATGAACTACCTGACATATAAAATACTTCCTTATTTTACTCTTTCAGAACTCCAAAGGCTTGCCCTAGTTTAAGTTTTCAGGACTTGAAAGACAATTATGTATATCCATACTTTTTACAACTGTATAGCATTTGTCTTTAAATAGCTTCTGAGGGAACAATGTTTACCACCTGCCTATATTTTTAATAAGCTGCTTGAGATACGTTCACGCTGACCAATATATACTGGAAAAACAAAGGGATTATGAGATAAAACCACAGATTTGACTTTTTTGTTTGGCCACCTAATCAGCTATGTCAAACTTAAGTTTTTTCATTTTTAAAAACAGAATACTACCTTTCTTAAATGGTGGTTATAAGTGATAAGATAACAGACATGGGGTGCCTGGGTGGTTCAGTGAGTTAAGCCTCTGCCTTCAGCTCAGGTCATGATCTCAGGGTCCTGGGATCAAGGCCTGCATCAGGCACTCTGCTCAAGGCAAGCCTGCTTCCTCCTCTTTCTCTGCCTGCCTCTCTGCCTACTTGTGATCTCTCCCTCTGTCAAAAAAATAAATGAAATCTTAAAAAAAAGATAAAAGACATGAAGTATTTAGTAAAATATGGAGCCTGGAACAAATAACAAGCATTATGACATTACCTATGCTTTTAAGTGCTGACCTTCTCATGGTTTTATTTACTTGGGAAAGCTGTCCCAATTAAATATGATCAAAATGGGGCAAGTGATATCTACAAGGACAAGCAGGCACGCAAAGTTAGGCTTAAGTGTACAAATTTCTGGATATGGAATACCCTTGCAAATTATTTGTTTCATGACTTTAACAAGGCCTACTAATGAGAGAAAAATACACAACAGTCATTCAAGAATCTCTTCACCTATTTTAGGCTATTTTATGCCATCAAGAGACAGGTACTCAAAGGCAGTCAGCACCTTAAGACAGAGTGTAATGACAGTTTCATTAAAGAACCTCTCAATAAAGATTTACTGATGACCAACACTTCATTATATACCACATGCAGTCTCGTATGGAAAACAGACTTAGCATCTCCATCTCCAGTGGATGCATGCGGTCTCCTGTAATAATTAAGAAGTGTAATGGTCCTCCCAAGTCCACAGTACACATCCGCAGCAAAGTGTTAAGACTATAAGGATGAATTCTCTTTTTATCCTGAAGAAAACTTGGGCTCAGTGTTGTAAAAGAGAAAAAGCAGATTTTGCAGGACAGATTTTGCCATACATAGATGTAGGCTAAAAAAGAAGTTCTGCATTTTACCTAAATATTTATATATTAACATACTTACATAAAATCTGATTTAATTGGTGAAAAATCCTCACTTTCTGAAATGGCAGTAATTTTCCTAGAAGGAACTCCATTATTTTTCCTTAAGTACAATTTTCAGCCTATGAAATTTAAGTTAAAATTGACTTAAAACATGACAAGAAAAAGTACAGTGCAAATACACTGACTCTCACTTCAGTGGTGGTAGCAGCAGCAGTGCTGGGGGGGGGCGGTGTCTGTGAAGTTATATTATGTACATATCTCAGTGCAGCAGTAGGGAATATGAGAACCCTTTTAGGATCTTGAGTACCTGGTTCTTCTCCTCGTATTCGTTCATTCTGAACAATCTCCAGAAGTTGCTGGGCTGCTTGGTTTACACTCATATACCGAGGAGGTTCATAGATCTTCCTTCCTCTGTAAGTATAAAACTAGATGCCACTGTTCTTAGCCATGAAATCACATAATACACTTTTAATGCAATCATTCCCCCAGGTATATAGTCAAGTACCACAGTCCATATTCTGTCTGAAGCATTCATACACTACTCCCTTTAAGCATACTAAAGCACGAATATCATAATTTTTTATGTTTAAGCTTTTTTCATTGTTCTACTTCAACTGTCCTCTGATCTCACTGAAATGCTGGCAGAAATAGAAGTCCAAAAACTTAAAACTTAATGATAAATGTTCAAATCAAAGTTACTTTTAAAGTGATACTCTAGGCAAAAATAGTTCAAGTGGCAATTTGTTCTAGATCCTTGCTTAATCAGGTTCTATAGTGTTCACTTTTATTACCATGTTTAAATCACATATTCCTCTTTTCATTTCTTCCTCTAAGAAAAGTAAACTGAAGTGATAAATATCTGAAAATCTTGGGTGGTTGGATGTGTTTATTTCTGAAGGCTCAAAGACTAGCATGTCTGCCCAATGAGCATAATAAAAATATTTCTTTTGTAGCTTACAAAACGGTTCATATATGTTACTGACTCACAAAACAATTCTCTAAGTCAGCAGTGTCCAAGAGAAATAGAATTACAAACCACAAACATAATTTTAAATTTCCTAGTCACCGTATTAAAAAAGGTAAAAAAAGAAAAACCAAACCAAAATTATCTTTAATATTATTTTTACCCCATATATCCAAAATACTATTTCAACACTTACTCCTATAAAAATTATTAAAGAGATTGTTTTTTTTACTAAGTTTTTGACATCTGCTATTTCATACTTATAGCACATAATTCAAGTATTAAATTTTCATTACAAATACTTAATCAGCATTTAAATTTCATAAAACTCATGGTTATAAAAGTAAACTTATATATTGAAGTTATTATAAATATACTCTTCCAATAACTATGTTGAATGCTATTTTTGTTAATTAAAATTAAATTACAGAGACACCTGGGTAGCTCAGTCGGTTAAAGTGTCTGCCTTCGGCTCAGGTCATGATCTCAGGGTCCTTGAGTCCAGCATCAGGCTCTGTGCTGAGCGGGGGAGCCTGCTTCTCCCTCTGCCTGCCACTTCCTCTGCTTTAGCTCTGTGTCTCTGACAAATAAATAGGGTCTTTAAAAAATTAAATTATAAATTCAGTTCCTCGGTTACATTAGCCATATTTCAAGTGCTCATTAGCCAAATGTGGGTAGTAGATACTGTACTATTGCACATTGCCCCTACAGGTAAAAAAAGGATTATAATTCTCATTATATACACAAGAAAAATATGACTCGGAAACCAAAGTAACTTGACTAAGGGCACATAACCAGAGACAGACTCAGGACTCAAATCCATGTCTTCTGACTTTCAATTCATTAATTTATTCCACAAATATTTACGGAGTGCCTATTAGGTGCCAACCACCATTCGCAGTACTCAATCTGTGAGACCTACTGCTATTTCTACTCTATCACACTGTTTTCTCATTTCATAAGATTAAGTGTTCAATTTTTTAACTGTTAATGAAAGCTGATTTTTTAAAGATGTTATTTATTTTTCAGAGAGAGAGAGAGAGAGAGAGAGAGAACAAGCACACAAGCAAGGGAAGCGGCAGACAGAGGGAGAAGCAGGCTTCCCGCACAGCAAGGAGCCCAATGCAAGACTCAATCCCAGGACTCTGGGATGGTGACCTGAGCCGAAGGCTGATGCTTAATCTGAAAGCTGATTTTCGACAATCTTTAGAACTCATGTTGTTGAAGTAGAGTTTATTGTCCAAGGGTTAAAAATAGATGTAAACATTCTCAGAATAAGAACTTACTTGATTAGATTTTCTAAAGACTGCTCCTTTACTTTGATGTCTGTAGGAAGCAAAAGACAGTTTTTTAGTTAACTATCCAAAACCCTGTGTATAAACTTCAGCTGAGTCACCTAAATTTTTGGGAAACATTCTCCTGAAGTCTCCCAAATGCTCATTTGAGAGCTTATGACAATCTTCCCTCACACTTGTATCTAGCCACTTTTTTATGGAAATATAGAGAAGAATGGAAGCTTGTGGTGTGTAAAGATCATTAGTTAGAAAACAAACATTAGGTTGGCCCTGAGACCATCCCGAAAGGATCCAATTTCCTCTTGGAAAAGAAGACACAGGAAAGAGTTAGATAAATATTGGCATATGTACTACCTAATAGCTAATCAAAATCATTGTGTACATTTCTACTAGCTGGTAACCGCGGAGAGTCAACTGAATCGTCTTGTTATGTTCCTATTACCTATTTTTCAGGCATAGAATATAAGCTTTAATATATGTAACAAAATAGAAGAAAATTCTCACTATATTTTGGAAAGAAACCTTTGCTTTCTTGCAAACGGGTAAGACACAGGACTAATAACTTATAAATAAGCACTTTGATATCATTCACCCTTTCAACAGGGCTTTCCTAAGCACTGACTGTCAGGACAGGGCTACCACAGGGACCAGAACACATATATTCTCTGCTTCCCTGAAGCCTGAAATAGAAGTGTCACAAATATTTGATTCTTTACACTTGTTAATCATTGATGCTCAGATGAACAATCTGGTAGAAAGTAAAAAAGCACAAGCACTCTACATCCTCACAGGAACTCAGTATACAACAGCAAGAGCAACAGCTGCTTCCTGTTCGACATGCTAAAAACAAATGGTTCAGCCAAAGTTTGCTTTTGCAAAAATAAATACAGTGCAACTGAAGGATCTTTTTGATAGACTTCTATAACTTTCTTAAGTGATTATCAAAGTTGTTCTTATAAAGGAGACTAAAAGAGCTTTTAGGAAAATATAGCAGAGGTTAATCCCTTATACGTATCTGTAAATGTTCTTGAAACCAGTGGTCAATGCACTTCTCAGGTTCAAAATATCACTAATTATTTAATATTTCTACTTGTCTACCACATAGAAGAAAAAAATGCATACTGGTTATTGAAAATGATCTGCAGTACAATTAACAGTGTATGTCAACCTTAGATTTCCTTTACATGGTATCTGTTATGATTTTTAAAAATTCAATGCATTTATTAGTTTAGTCACCTTGAGGTTCTGAAATGTTGTGAGAGTAAGGTTTTTAGTTTTAATATTTTAACTTTTTAAATGATATGTTCTATGGAACCTGGTTTTAAAAATGAAGTGTTGGGATGGGGCGCCTGGGTGGCTCAGTTGGTTAAGCGACTGCCTTCGGCTCAGGTCATGATCCCGGAGACCAGGGATCGAGTCCCACATTGGGCTCCCTGCTTGGCGGGAAGCCTGCTTCTCCCTCTCTCACTCCCCCTGCTTGTGTTCCCTCTCTGGCTGTGTTTCTCTCTGTCAAATAAATAAAATCTTTAAAAAAATAAAATAAAATAAAATAAATAAAATAAAAATGAAGTGTTGGGGAGAATTTTTAAAGGCAAATACTTTTTGATTGAATTACATTTAAAGGCTGCATTACTGAATATTTAACCTCAAGCCAGACCAGTCTTAATATTTTTCCCTTGTCCTCACAGGCCACAATTATTCCTTTCTACTTCAACTTGCTGTAAGGTAAGCATCTCCTATTCACCTTAATAGCACCCAGAATAATGCAAAATACCTAGTAGATACTCCATAAAGGTCTACTTGATCAATTTATTCACGTGGCTCTACCACTAATCACCCACCAGCCCATCTTAAGCTACCCCTTAAGTAGAGCATATGCCCCAACTTCTTCTAAAACCTATGTTAACTTCCCCCTCAAAAGGTCTTTGTTCTTTGAAATACCTATACAGTTATTACTGTATTTTGTTAATTTCTTTTATTGTTACTTAAATTTTTTTTTCCAGTGTTCCAAGATTCATTCCTCATTCCCCATACCCACAGCTAACTATCATATATATCTTGTCTTTCCAAGTACCTTTTAAAAAGTATTTTAAAAATACCTAACATGGTATATTCTCACTAAACCCTAAAGGGTCTATAGGGACTATAGCAGGACTATAACAGGCATCCAATAAGTAGATACTAATTTAAATGATGAGAATTCCAGATGATTAAATGACGAGATCTATGGTTTGAGGATCTGGAATCAGGGTATCTTATACTTCACACATTGTTCCTGCTTTTGTTCATGGAGCAAGGAAGATATATTGTTTAACCTTGTTTGCCTTTTCCCAGGAAAGCTGAGAAAAGGGGCAGCTTTTAGAAAGAGAATTCAAGAGCTGAAGTTCTGATTTGTCCCTCCTGCCTGTCCATATAACAGAACTCAATTGTTCTTTAAACTTTCTTGTACTTAACTAGATTTCAAAACCCTGAGGGCAGGACCCATGTCTAATACTTCCTTAGTATTCCAAAAAACCTAACTCTCCAAAGGACACAAAGTACAGAAAGATATAGCAAAAAACTATGAATGAGAGGCTACCTTGATTCTATCAATTCTGCCACCAATAAAACTGAGTAACACAGTGAGAAAATAACTTAATATCTTTGGGCCTCAACTTCATTTATAAAATGGATTTCAATAAAATAATCTCCAGAGTCTCTTTTGGATCTGTAATTCTGATAGCATCAATACTGTAGTATTCAAAAAACAGCTCTAGTAATACAGGATGGCGCTTGGTAAGAATAAATGCTTACTATGGGTCTGTTGAGAACTGCAGTATACTGACAACAGGGTCTTGATGGATAAATGGGTAAGATACAGAATGCTGGAGAGGGTCCATTAGGACATAAGAGGGAAGGAGCATGCAGGAATAGCCATGTGGTATGGAGCAGAAAATGTGTATCTTCCAGAAAGTATGGGAAGACGTGTAGTGTGCAGAGTGGCTAGACTTGGTCCTTTCTTACCACTAGCTAGACAACTGCAGAATAAAATGAGAATATGACAACTCCATATTGTGACTTTAAGGAAACTCCCCAACTCTTACCTAGTAAGCATAATGTGTGCATGCCATTTTGTCTGTTCTTCTTTACTTTGTCAAAGAAGCTTTCTGGTCTCCAAGTGTCTGTCCAAAAAACAATAGAAACCGTCTCTCCAAACTTATACAACTAGAAAAAATAAAAACATTAATTAATGATGGAACAATTCACTACTTACATTTCAAAGATAACCACCAAAACAAAAAGTATGAACCAGACTTGAGATGGGTTGGGGAGAAAATCCATCACAGAAGTAATAAAATGTTCTCTTCCTTCTCTGGCAACTGGTGTCTTTCTCTTTGGTGCCCTTCCAGTAGGGCTTCCAGTGTTTCCGCATTCAATATAGCAAGGTCTGTAACCAGCTTATGATTCAGCTTTGTAGCTGCTAAAAATATTGACACAGAAAAGAACACAGAAGGAAACAGACTTTTGAGCATCCAGAGCAGGGTTCAATAGGTTATTATTATTATCCTCACTTTATTTTATTATTTTTTAAAGATTTTATTTTTATTTATTTATTTGAGAGACAGATAGTGATGGAGATAGTGAGAGAGAGCACAAGTGGGGAGGAGAGAGAGAAGCAGGCTCCCACTGAGCAGGGAGCCCGATGCAGGCCTTGATCCCAAGACCCTGAGATCATGACCTGAGCCGAAGGCAGAGGCTTTAACCCACTGAGCCACCGAGGCGCCGTTATCCTCACTTTACAGATGAGATCACCAAGGCTCAGAAAGATCAGGCTGATTTGTCTAGGGTCACACAGCTAGTGAGTAATGAAAAAGACTCAAACCTAGGTCGGAGAAGTGTTCCTTTCTACCTCACCAGCTCAGTAAAATTCACGCACTGTATACTCATTGTAGCTAGTTCTCAAAATCTATCCCCTTACTTTACCTACTATTTGTTTCTTCCATAGAAAGCGTAATGAAAAGGGCCTTTGCCCAAACCTCCTCCTTTCCCAAGTGGCCCACCCACCCCACTTGACCATCACACAATCAAGAGGCCTGCTTGGTTCCAGCTGGCTTCCAATCTGGCTGTACAGTTCACTTAAGTAACCCCAATTCCAAATCTCGTGCTAAGAAAATTCAATCTTGTGTCCTGGTTCTATGCAACTTGTTATCTGTGTGACATGGCTCTAAGTCTTGATCTCTAAAACAGGAATAGTAAAAACATAATGTCCTTCCTATTCATAAGGTTGTGAACATGTAAAAAGTTATTCAGAAGTAATATGCCACTGAAGTTGTTACATAGAGATTTAATTATCCAATTTAAACAGTGCTTGGAAAGAATTTATAATACAGCTAAAAAGCACTAGACATGGGAAATCAAATCTAATCCTATGCCACAAAATGTGATTGGAATAGCTGTGTGACTGCAGGACATCACTGAACTTTTCTAAGCCTGTGGAAGGGACTATCATCCTAAGACTACTCAAATCACTTTTTTTTTTTTAAAAAAGATTTTATTTATTTGACAGAGAGAAACACAGTCAGAAAGGGAACACAAGCAGGGGGAGTGAGAGAGGGAGAAGCAGGCTTCCCACCAAGCAGGGAGCCCGATGTGGGGCTCGATCCCTGGTCTCCGGGATCAAGACCTGAGCCGAAGGCAGTCGCTTAACCAACTGAGCCACCCAGGCGCCCCATCAAATCACTTTTAAGAAGCTGTTGCAAGCAGTTAAGGGGAAGGCACAAAGAAAGGAAACCAAAAAGCTGGGACATTTAGTGTCCTCCATCTTTCCATCCCTAGAAAAGCTCAACTTTTCTCATTTTTTGTACACTGAGGTCCTAAAAGCTATAACCAATACTTTTTTTTTTTTTTTTTTTTTTAAGATTTTTTATTTGACAGGGAGAAACACAGCTAGAGAGGGAACACAAGCAGAGGGAGTGAGAGAGGGAGAAGCAGTCTTCCCCTGAGCAGGAAGCCTGATGCGGGACTCAATCCAGGGACTCCAGGATCATGACCTGAGCTGAAGGCAGACGCCTAAAGACTGAGCCACCAAGGCACCCTATAACCAGTACTCCTAATGGTGATTTTGAGTTCCCAAGGGAAAGTGCATCATATCCCTTACATGGCCACAACTTCCAACTTACCTACCAATGAGGTTTATTCCCAAAGTCCACCCGAAAACTGTCTAAAACATCTATGGAAGCCATGCCATCCAATGGCAGTCAAATTCTCAGATCAGTGTAGAAAGACCCACGTAAACTGCAAGAATTCCAAGTCTTGAATCTTCTTGCCACATATGTTTCTCTGTGAAAACTGTATCCAACTGGTAAGTTCCAATGTGTTCCAATGTGGAATTCGTGGAGTACATTCACCCAAGCTACAAGGACTAGGCTTAGTCCTGCTGGAGGGTTCTGCTATTATTACTGTACTACAAAAGGCAAATTTATCTAAAAAAATAATATTATAGATCATCCACTATGTAGATTATGCTAGGCACAGGTGTAAAAGTTAGAAGCAAACCAGAGCTCTGGCCTTCATGGAGAATGTAGTCTTGATTATTCCTCACAGAGCAGGCAAAAGCCTAGAGTCATGGCTCTGGTTCTTACAAGCTGGGTGATCATAGACAAGGAACCTCACTGACTTTCAAGAGACACTGCCCTCCAAAATGTATAAGTATAAACCTAAAAATATGCTTTTAAAAAAAGGATTAAATGACATAAAATGTAGAGTGCCTAGTACATTGCGCATAGTAAAAACAATAAATGTTAGGGATCTGATGGTACAATAATGATAGGAAAATTTTCTAAAATGTTGTCTTGCTGTAATCCAACCACCTTCCTTACATGAGTGAGCTCAAAAATATTGCCAAATATTTGACATGACATGGTTGTTGTTGTTTATTGTTGTATGATTTGATTGTGACAAGCTTAATTGTTTACATTCTAAAAAGGCTTTCTGGCATCTCTGATCAAATTTTGAAATATTAGTATTACTCTGGAAAAAAAAACTACTGAGGTCAAAGAAAATAATATATGCAAACATATATAAACCCTTTAAAGAGATCTCCAATATTTTAAAAGTCATGGAAATATGCTCATGAAGGTAAAGTCTTCATTCAGAGAGAAAGGGATGGATGATTTAGGAGAGAATTGAGATGCTAGTCACATATAAACACTAGCTGCAGCATGCAGTGGAAAAGCTTCTTAGAATTGTCTAATTTGGGGGATTAAAGAAAGCCTCACATAAGCACTGCTTTCTAGGACCCTGATTTATAGACTGTAACCATTCTCATGGCTGTGCTGCAAACTTCTTCAATGAATTCTGGAACATTATGCAAACAGTTTCACCATTTAAGATACCAGTACCTCAAAGAACAGAAAGATCAGTCCTTTGTATTTCACAATCCAAGGACTTACCAGTAAACCAAAAAGAAACGAGTAAAATTGTACAGTGACGACAATGAGACTGCAGAAGTCTAAGCGCTGTCTCATAAATATTAGCCTTTATGCTGTGATTGTTTTTCCCCAAAACATTATCGATGTGAATCTAAGTTTAGAGACCACAAAAAGATCTGTTTTTTTAAGAACAGTAGATAAATATGGGGTCTTTTTCAGTTTTAACTTGAAGCAAGTTATCAAGAAAGCAGTTTATCCAACTTGGAATTGTTTTCATCTATTGAAGATAAAAGCTCAAAATGGCCCATTTAATCACAGATAAGGCAATATCTAAAGTCAGAAGATGCATAAGAAGACAAATATTAGGTAGTAAATAATAATTATAAAAAATGATATAATTATATAATTATACAGAATGAGACTGTATTGAGAGAGTTGAGCATTACTCCCACTTGGAAAGCACCTAAAGATGACTTCTTCAGATAGGATATAAGCTGGATCTTAAAGGGTGGACAAGATGGAGGAAGTTAATCATGGGGAAAGAGCAAGATGGTATGAACAACCTACCAGAGGTGGGAACCCTTGGGCAATATTTAGCATGGCATTAAGCAATTACCTAGAAATAGCCACTGCCTGACCTGCTTTTAGCAGGTATCTAATTCCTGATAGCTTACCATGTGACAATTCCTGTCAATGCCAGCTCTATAATTTATTTAGAACCGACTTCATTTTTTTTTTATCACTACTTCAGCTTGAGTCCTCACTGCCACTTGCCTGAATCTTAATAATCTTCTAATTTATCTCATTGCCACCAATACTTCCTTTCAGAAGCATAGAAGCTTTGTAAAATCCATTTTATGATTAGGTTTTAATGTTTCTGTCATTTATATTCAAATAAAAAATAACTTGTGATTTTTAAGTTAAAAAACATCTTGGGGGGCCTCAGTTGGTTAAGCGTCCAACTCTTGGTTTTGGTTCAGGTAATGATCACAGGTCCTGAGACTGAGCCTTGCTTCAGTCTCTGCTCAGTGGGGAACCTGCTTGACAATTTTCTCCCTCTCCCCTTTCCCACCACTTGTGCACTCTCTCCCGCTGTAATATAAAATAAATCTTAAAAAAAAAATCTTTACATACAGAAAACTTGCTGATAAGAACTCTGTGAAGCCCCACATGTTATCTTTTACATATAAACAGAAATCCTAAATCAGATCAGTTAAGTCTGTGAAGTAAAAGAAAGCTGACCCAACAGAGTTGTCAAAAAACACAAAACCACATGTTCAAGAGTTACTGGTTTCCTCTAACAAAATATTGGTCTTGGAGTTTTTTAATTCCCACATGCATTTTTCTTAACATTGATATAACAATGATTTTGCTGACACTAAGAAAGATTATGCACGTGGCCACATAATAGGTACATAAAGCTGAAGACAAAAGAACCACAAAATTTATAATATCACATATGAGAATCCACATATGAATTAAAGAATTTTTAAAAATATTTTATTTATTTATTTGACAGAAACACAGCTAGAGAAGGAACACAAGGCAGGGGGAGTGAAAGAGGGAGAAGCAGGCTCCTGGCTGAGCAGGGAGCCTGATGCAGGGCTCGATTCCAGGACTCTAAGATCATGACCTGAGCTGAAGGCAGATGCTTAACAACTGAGCCACCGAGGCGCCCCAAAAGAATTTTAATTTAAAGCACATAATCCTAAGGTAAATCAGCTTGGGGTAGGATGGGTACAATGCAAGATGTGAAGATGAGTAAACCAAGTTTATAGTACGCCCAACATAAACATATAAAGTAAAAATATTATGTAAGGATGGGAATTTGCCAGGATTGTGGGAGTAGAAGAATGGTACAATCACATCTGCAATTTAAAAAGTATTAAGTGGAAGAGAATGATGGTAAGATACAG
The DNA here is from genome assembly GCA_004023965.1 of Spilogale gracilis. Lineage (NCBI taxonomy): Eukaryota > Metazoa > Chordata > Mammalia > Carnivora > Mephitidae > Spilogale > Spilogale gracilis. The sequence goes on from PITA01001415.1 coordinate 156,423, forward strand.
TTGAGGGACTCCTGCGTGGCCCAGTTGGTTAAGTGTCTGACCTCGGCTCAGGTCAGGATCTCAGGGTTCTGGGATTGAGCCCTGCTCAGCAGGCAGTCAGCTTCTCCCTCTCCCTCTCCCCCACTCATGCACATGCTCTCTCTCAAATGAATAAAATCTAAAAACAAACAAAAACAGTTACAATGGTAATGGAAAGAAAAGCATCTTTAATATGTCCACAATTCACCAGGTGATCAAAATAATCCCAAGGTGACTAAAAGAACAGGGGGGGGGGGGAAACAAGGGAGCTTACTTAGATGAGTTCTCCTAAGGTTATGTAGCAATATAGAGCACAGATCTCCCTATTACCCAATTTACTGTCTCCGTACTAGGTTATAGGCTTTATCACACCTACATTCGTTGCCGGACAACAATGAATCAATTCGATGCTTTCAAAAACTACCAGTAAGAACTACTACAAGGCCAAAACAATGCTGTTTATCACAGTGAGTGCTGTATTATGAAAAAAAGGAAGGAAATGAGTTGTTACTTTTTAAAAGTAATATACATTTTTCTCAAAGTAGAAATGTATTATATAAACAGAGGAACATATGGCAATAATTAAGGTCGCTCACGCAACAGTGAAAGTGGAAGCATTTCATAATGAGAAAATTATACAACCTCTTCCCTGAAGTCAGCCACAACTGATAATGCAGTTTTTATGCAGAAATCATTGCTACCTGCTTTCACTGAACTCTATCAATTATCTATCCTTTAAAACGTCTCAAACACAATTTTAGTGACTACATTTTAGTCACATTTTTAATCACCACATTTAAAAAAAAGAATCTGTTCTATCACACAAATGATAGCAGGAAATGATAAATAGCGCATGAAGAAAATATGCTAGAACTTGTAATTTCTTCTTTATTTGGTTTGTCACCTTTAGGCCAATGTAACAGGTAAAAGTTGAAGACTTAAAAAAAAAAAAGTTAACCAACCTAGTAACTAGCTTTGGTTACTTCCAGGTAGTAGGACTATTGATGCTTGGCACGTTCTTTATACTTACTGTATTTCTCCAGTTTTCTAGGAGGATATATGTCACTTATTATCAAGGAAAATAAAGTTATTTTTAAAACAATTCTTCTAAAACAATGGTAAATGAAAGCAATTCTCATTCTGCATGATTAGGGTGCTAAATGCTTAACTTGAAGAATTCAAGTATACAAAAGTATACCGACAAAGAACTCTGATTTTTCATTACTGGGAATGTCTAAATACAACCAACTTGCCTGGTTCTTCACAAATAGATGGATTTTTTTTTTACTAGAGAAATAATTAAAATACAAATTACACAAGTGTTAGAAATATCTGTGACTTAGGAAATTTCAAAGAACATGATTTTAAAGTATACATGCTTCTAACTAATATTTAAACTGGAAAAATCCAAAAATATACTTAATGAAAATTTGAGTATCTAATGTATCTTGGTCAAGGTAATCTTTGCCTAAAGTTAGAAAACAGGCCAGCTTTTGGCTTCTAAATCTAGAGGACATTAAAGTTTATGTAGTTTAGTATTCTTCATACTTTTTAGTGTGAAATCTTTTTTTCCAAATAAATTTTTTTTAAAGATTTTATTTACTTCTTTGACACAGAGAGAGACCGCTAGAGAGGGAACACAAGCAGGGGGAGTGTGAGGTGGAGCAGCACTTCCTGCCGAGCTGGAAGCCTGATGAGGAGCTCAGTCCCAAGGGATCATGACTGAGCCACCCAGGTGCCCTTCCAAATAAATTCTTAAAACAGAACACCAGTAGGGGTAAAGATGAAGATTGGGCTCCTAGGGGATTTATTGTTTGCTATTTAGTCACAAGTACTTCATTTTCTGCAAAATTGCAGAAGCCTGTTCATAGATGCTGGTACTCTATGAAAACTATTGATCTTAAACAACAACAACAACAACAAAACAAAACAAAAAAACCCCACTGATCTTCCCCAGCATTCCTCCCCTGTCCCCATCTCATCACCTTAGTTAGGAAACCTGACTGTCCAGATCCAGAAAAGTTGGTTACTGTCTGAGCAAAAGTAAAACCAACCTTTTAATATGCAGTTAAACTCTAAACCTTCAATTACTACTTTTCCTTTGCCAGTTCTACTCAATATATAGTCGGTTTTTATCCAACATATATATTTGCAATACCATGTTAACCAATCTCTAGGGAGCCAAGGTGCTGTGGTACATATGTATGTATTCCCTGGTGTGTATATTCTGTAATATCTTGCAGATTCCCCAAAGTGCTTCCATGACTCTCTTCTTTAACTGAACATTTCTCTCTGTTGGGAATGTATTTACCTTACTGTTCATCTAGCAAACCTCTCGTAATTCATTTACCACAACATTCACCCATTTTAAGTACAAATACAATGATTTTTAGTAAATTTACCAAATTGTGCAACCACTACCACATCTAGTTTTAGAAAATGTTTATCACTCCAATCAGATCCCATATGTTCATTTAATAAGTAGTATGTTTTCACCCCCAGCACCAGCCAAACACTAATTACCGTCTTCACAAATTTGCTTTCTCTGGACATTCTATATAAATGAAATTCTACAACATATGGTTTTCTGTGTCATGCATGCTTCCTTCACTTAACATACATATATATTTAATATCTATGCTAGGACTACTAATTCTTCAAAAGACAAAAGGAGAGACTTCAGAGTCTGGAAGTATATTAAACTGAATCATACTTTTCTACATGATCAATTCACTAAGAATAAAATTCAAATGCCTGACATTGGATTAGAGAGCCTATCTACCTATCTGACCTGACCTCTGACTGCTTTTTTCCTGCCTACTACTCTCTTCTTTGGTTCCTTTGAGGAGCTAAGGTTATTTCTATTTTAGAGTCTTTGCATAAACCATTCCCTATGACTAGAATATGCTAGTTTCTTCTTGATTCTTATCTAATCTTAAATAACACCACCTTAGCGAGACCTCCCTTGACCACCCAACTACAACAGTGAAGCCAACTCTGTAACATTTATCAGTGTACTTTAATTTCTTTTACTTCCCACTACCTGACATTTATCTGTTCTTGCTGTTACTGACTCTTCTTCCTACTAGACTGTAAGCTCTTTGAAAGCAGGGACCTTCTTGGACAGGTTTATCAGTGTATCCAAAGGCACTCAATAGGGAAACAATAAGTAAACAAACACTATTTGTTGGATAAATGGATCACTATTCCTCTTAATGATGTCTAACTTGGCAGTCATTAATACATATCTTATATACATTTCCATTTAACAAGGAAAATTTTTACAGGAATATGGGGTTTGCAATAAAAAATTTTATTTTATGTCATGCCTACAACAGAATGTGTTTCAACTGGTTTTGTGTGTTTAGAAGCATTAGTCCATACAACTACTTACCTTCATTAATACTGATAATAAGGAGTCTTTTGTTAATTGTTAACTATAAAATGAATGAAAAATACTCAACAGTCAATTCTGAGCTCTCTATGCTGCTTTACAAAACAACAATAAGATAATTCAGAAGGGCTAACAAATTGATAAATTTTTTAAAAAGCTGTGCCCATTTCCAGATTAGGAATTTCAAACTATTACTCTTTAACCTAACGTAAAAATGTTGTAGGGGCGCCTGGATGACTCAGTCAGTTAAGCATCTGCCTTCAGATCAACTCATGATCTGGGATCAAGTCCTGCATTGGGCTCCCTCCTCAATGATGAGCTGCTTCTCCTTCTCCCTCTGCTCCCTTCAACCCTGCTAATGTGCTCTTTCTCTCTCTCTCTCTCCATCCTGAATAAATAAAATCTAAAAAAAAAAAAAAAAAGTTGCAAGGCATGTACTGCTCAGGTCTGTCACAGCACCCAAAATAGCACTTCTGTTCAATAACTTGATGGCTGTTTTCCCAACTCGTGAGAAAGTGTTCACAGAAATGACAGGTCTTTCGAAAGTAGTGCCCACTTCCCTTTTAAAAATTGAGAAAGAGAACATGGCAAGGTAATACATTCTACATTTAGCAAGTGTATTTCTGGGAATTAAAATCTACTTTTCCAATTCTGCCATGCTAAAAAAAAAAAAAAAAAAAGCATAGTTCTCTAACTTTCTAAGAAATTTTTTATCTGTCTAGGTTGGTGGCTCTCAAAGCGGGCACCTATACCAGCAGCTTCAGCATCAACCAAGAATTTGCTAGCATCGCAAATTCTTAGGCTACCACCCCAGATCTGCTATATCTGAAAATCTGAGGGGAAGGCCAGCCATCTCTTTTATAAGCCCTCTAAGTAATTCTGATGAATAATAAAGTCTGAGAACCACTGGTGTAGGTTATTGTTTTTCACATAAATGCTGATCCAAACACTGAAGAGAAAAAGAGCAGCCATTACAAGGAAGGGGACTTTGCCAAAGTTTATGTATTATGCAGGATATCCATACATTTGTTTTAAAATTTAAAAGTACCATGAATATGATGACTATATTTTTAATGCCTTTTATCTTAGAAAAGTATATAAAAGGTATCAATAATTACCTCTTTCTCCTGTAATACAAATAACTTGGGTGGTACAAAAAGTATATTTTTTCATAGAGATTTCATCAAATACATAAAACAGAACCTAAAAAGGCACTTACTGTTTTTCACACAAGTAGTAAGTCATTTTCATACCCAGATTAGAGAATAGAACCCACATGGGGAAACAATGCTTTGTGGCTGCCTAGAAAAATCCTATATAAGACTGAGAAAAAAAAAAGTAAAAAGTAAAAAAAATTAAATTAAAAAAAAGTCTATGTACCATGTGGATATGATCTTAAGGACTTATATAGAGACTGCCAATTCTCACAGTATACTTCCTCTCAAATACGTTCATCTATTTTAAACATGAGAACAATAATACTGCACCCTTCTACCAATCTAGAGAATCAAGAAGACAGGGTCACCCTAGTTTAGTTCTTATCAGTCTGAATGATAGATACACATATGATGAAGACAAGGATCTTTTAAAAAATGTTATGCTTAACAAAAGCAAAAACCTCTAAATGGTAAGTTATAATAATTTAGACCAAAATGTGATGGAAAGGGGCTAGGTTAACTTTCCCTACCAGAAATAAAAATAAAACCAATATGAAAAATACATATACCCCATTAGCTTAAGGATTATTACACACCTTTGTCTATCACAAGATTAATTTATTCCTTTTTTTCCTTTTCATGGGAACCATCAGTTCTTAAAAGGTACATTGTCTACAAAAAACAAATACTGGACTCAGAATCAAGAAACTCCATTCAGTTACTCCAACACAGAAATGTTCAGAAGGACTTTAAAGTGTAAAGCATACCTGACTTGGCAAGATTTTTTTTTTTTTTTAAGATTTTATTTATTTGACAGAGAGAAACACAGCCAGAGACAGAGCACAAGCAGGGGGAGTGAGAGAGGGAGAAGCAGGCTTCCTGCCTAGCAGGGAGCCCAATGTAGGAATCGATCCCGGGTCTCCGGGATCATGACTTGAGCGGAAGGCAGTAACTTAACCAACTGAGCCACCCAGGCGCCTGGCAAGATTTTTTGAAGTATGCATTTTATTAAAAGACAAAAGAGATAGCAAATTTTCTTTTGTCAATTTAAATGTAATAACCAAGAGCAAGTGGTGAAAAATAAAAGGTGAATCATTTATATCTTTTCTTTGATTCTTCAGAACCAAAGGCAGTATTTCTGAGATGACTGGCCAGGATATCAATTAATTTGAGATACTCTTCCTAGGTAATGCAGAGAATATAGAAACCTCTAAGGCTACAGAAGGCTACAGACACAGCATTGGTGTCTGATGCTAACGTATCTTCTTGTTATAAATATCTATTTTAAATTATGCATTACAGGAAGACATACTGGGGAATACCTCATTTCACAAATTCAAGGATGCACATTTCTTTTTCTATTTTGATATAACTGAAATATGAACGTGTCCTAAAAAGCAGTGTTGGCCATGAGCAGTCAAAGCTGTCATAGATCATATATACACGGACATCAGAACACAAATATCAAACTTGGAAAATGAGTATCAGCAGCTTGGAAGAAAACCCTGGAAGTTATGGAACACTCTTTTAGTCCCTTGCAATCAAGACTGTTAGATTAAAATTAACCAACTTCACAAAGCAATAATGACAAAAGTGGCTTAAAAACCTAATATGACTGGCTTTTGATTCTTTTACATTCTTTCTTTCTTTCTCTCTCTTTCTCTTTCTTTCTCTCTCTCTCTCTCTCTCTCTCTTTCTTTCTTTCTTTCTTTGACAGACAGAGATCACAAATTGGCAGAGAGGCAGGCAGAGAGGCTCCCTGCTGAGCAGAGAGCCTGATGCTGGCCTCGATCCCAGGACCCTGAGATCATGACCTGAGTTGAAGGAAGAGGCTTAACCCTCTGAGCCACCCAGGTGCCCTCTTTTACAGATTCTTTTAAGAAATGCTGCGTCACAATGCTGATGATGGCACAGAAAATAACTGTGTAGGAAAACATGCTTCGGAAATGCAGAGTAAGTTATTCGGAAGAATGTGAAAAGGCTTTAGGAAAACTTAGCCAATTTAATTAGATTAAATTTCCCTGGTTTTTTGTATGCATTAGTTGGATATAAATTTAAAATCTTTCTGTAGCTAAATTTTAACAGTCTGTTCCTAAATGAGGAGGAAAGAAAGATCTAAGTTATAGGAAAATAGTTCAGTATTAAAGAAATTTGTACCCACTAATGTATTATATAAAACAATAACATCTTAAAATTCATGATATATAACAAAGTCTACCTGCAACTTATAGTTTTCCGAAACATTTTTGCTAATTATCATTAAAAAAAACACCTTCTTTGTAATATTACCTGTAAACCACAGCAGCCTACAGCATTCATTATGGAAGCATTGTGAATGACTCGGTAAGAGATTCCCAGTTTTGTTGCTCTCAGAATAAGATCGCTGTGTGTGGTAGCCCTACAGTGAGAAAAGATCAAATCCGATTAAAGTAACCAACAGTGACTTTTTAATACAGTAAAAGTGTAATATTTCATGTCAATTAAAGGGGCTGCTTTTCCTCAATTTCTGGGCTTTCTGACAAGAAAAGTGTAAAGTCGCCACATACCTTTCATAATACTGAAATACACTTGTTACACTCCTAAAGCAGCCTTAGCAACTAGAGAAAGGGAAGTTCTACTTGCTCCTTTGTCCTGTTACTACTTGCGAAGACATCTGTGGAATGTAAGCCCAGCAACTGAACTCCTAAGCAGCAATTCTCAAACTTTTTGGTCATAGGGCCCCTTTAAACTCTTCAAATGACTGTTCTGTGTTCTAAATTATGGCACAATTAGACCTCTTCTTTGATTTCTGCTCTATTTTGAAGTTTTCTTGTGTTTTGAAATACAACAAGGCAGATGGTACAGAACATTTCTGTAGCCTGTCACTCTTTGCCTTTATATTAGGGTTCCATTGGATACAATCATAGTTGGAGTTTACATCTGTCTGGCAGTGATTTTATTTATAATTGTTTTCAGTCTGGGTTACTGTATAAATAATTAGTGCATGTGCATGTGTATGTGCGTGCGTACCCTGCCTGCTGCCTTTCCTTTTCTGACATAAATCTAATGATTATAATTAGATAAACTGTGAGAAGAGAGAATATACGTTAATATAAATGTGGATACTGTGAAAATGTAACCCCACATCAACTTAGAACTGCATTATTAAAGGCCTTTTTGCCTCTAGATGAAAACTCCAGGCCCTGCTGGGGAAAACAACATTAGCATGTTTGAAAAACCACATAACAAACCAGCAGAACCTGTCAACTGGTCAATGCATACCAAGTAGGAAGATCAAGGGCTTTCACCCCATGAGGCAGTCAGAAACAGATTAACAAACACCCACCAGGGAAGTCTGCTTTTAATCACACATAAAATAAAAACTAGTATGAAAAACAACCATTAATTTGATTTAGAGTAAGCTTTTAAAAAATAGTATAAATGCCAGTTATAAAGAATATTTTTAAAAATCATCTTCAACAGACTTTTACTACTTAACACTAAGATTAAGGAAAACTGAATTAGTTACTTGATGAGTTATCTGAATAGATGAGCAGAAAGAAAATCTGGTTTAAAATTATACCTCTCTTTATCACAACTTCATTTAAAATGACCAGATGTGGTTGGTGTACTATGGAGATTTAATGACCTGGCAAACTGATTTGCTTTTGTGAAGCTGCCATAAATGTGATTAAGTAAGCCCCCCCCAGACTTCTGCAATGAAAAACTGGTATTTTATCATCACGATTACCCAAATTATATTGCTTCATGAAAAGAAAAACTTGGTCTGAAACACAGGCTTAAACCATTACACTGGGCATTCCTTCTAATTCAGCATCATGAAAACGCTTCAGTTATGGTGACTGGAAAAGTACGTGTGTAAAGACAAATATATTACTATTTCTGGGCACATGGCTCCATCCAAAATCGTGTGTGTGTGTGTGTGTGTGTGTGTGTGTATGTATACAGGCCCAGAGTGGAGCCCACTTAAAAAAAAGAAAAAAAAAACAACTTTATTTTATAACATTAGTTTGCAGATATAGTACTGCCTTAATGTGACATGCTACAGCTTATGATCTGGAAATTCACTAATATGTGCAATGATATGGTAAAAGTGATGTTCTCACATATCACCAAAAGCACTATAAATTGGTACAGTCTTTTTTTTTTTTAAAGATTTTATTCATTTATTTGAGAGACAGAGTACAAGGTGGGGGGGGGAGGTGGTGAGGGGGACAGGAAAGCAGAGGGAAAGTGACAGAGTCCCTGCTAACCAGGAAGCCCAATGCAGGGCTCAGTCCCAAGGACCCTGAGATCATGATCTGAGCCGAAGTCAGATGTTTGACCAACTTAGTCACCCAGGCACCCTAATATAGTCCTTCTGAAAAGTAATTAAACAATATATGTTTGAAAATACCCTTTTTCAAAACTTTTGATTTTGGGGATATTATAAACTGATTTTGGAAGGGGAAAAAAAATCCAAAATGCAGGGGAAGGGAGAATGGAAGGAGGGGAAAAGGGTCATATATATTTATCCAAACATGGCAGCTTTACTTATATTGGCGATAAATGGACCAATGATAATAATGCCGACGTTTACTGGATAATTACAAGATGCCAAGTACTGTTCAAATGCATTACACGGAATAGAAACAAGCAAATGATCTACATAAAAGCACAAAGACAAGTGAATAAAGATCTATTTTTATGAATGTATATGCCATGAAGGAAAAGGCACACATCATTAAGGATAAAAAATTAGGTGTTTAATGGTTATAAAACATAAAGTTACAGAGCATATTAAGATAAGGAATGGAATAACAAAATGGAACCATCATTAAAATTTATTTAATGATGATCCTGTTCAACTATTCTTTATTGGGATAGAAAGCTTAAGACTGTCATCTCTCACATGACTGGGTCAGATCTATTGATGTACTATTTTTTTTAAAAGTCATTTACATTCTTTATGTAATTAACGTCCACATTCCTATCAATAACCTGGAGAAAAGGGAAAAGATAAGAACTACCATCAACTGACTTAACTGACTTTCAGTTACCTTCTTCAGGAATTTAAGAGTGGATGTGTTAAATGGTCACCGGATACCCAAAATGGCGATTATGAAGCTAACTAGGACATCTGACCCTAGGTGAGTCTAACAATATAAACATTTCCCGGAACTCAGAGCTGGAAAGCACCCAACCAGCCCTGACCAATTACAAAGAATTAATAAATCACCCCACGGCGAATAAGCTTACTGCTGTCGCTTTGCTATTGAATGGAGATGTTTCCACCTGTATATGTTCTGTTCCTTTGGAGGCATGTCCACCTGGATATGTTTTGTTTCTTTGGAGACATACCCAGCAGGGTTTGTTTCATTTCTTTGGAAATATACCTACCAGGGCAGGTTTCGTCTCTTTAAAAACCCAGACGGCCTGAGGGTTGGGGCCCTCACAGAGACCGGACTCTAGCAAGTGGTCGCTGGCCAGCTATAATAAACCGCTCATTGTTTAACCGTTAATGGTGTCAGCGAGATTCACTGAGCGCACCATATAACATTTGGGGGCTCATCTGGGATCCAGGGCTCAGTTCTCCCTACTAGTTCTGACGGGCCTTGGGAGTTCGAGAGACAGCGGGTGTATGGGGGGGACCAACCCTCCCGGGCAGCCAACCAAGTTCTTTCACTTCGCCCAGGGGGATCCTTGGTAAGGCCCGGCACCAGCAGCTTTGGGCGGACTCACAATGCCACAGGCAGATCCTGAGAGGCACCTGGTTCACCTCCGGAGGTAAGTCTGTGGTAGTGTGCACACATCTGTATGGGCCAAAAGGAGGCTGGACGCAGTGTTAACTTCTAGGCCTAGGGTCCCAGTGAGATGTCCCTGGGCCCACCCGGTCTGTTCTCTGACCCTGGGCCCACCGGTCTGTTTTATTTGTTCTCTGTTGTCTCATTTTCTATCATGTGTTGTCTGTACTTAGAATAATGGGACAGCAATGTTCCAACCTTTCCACCCTAACCTTCTTGAACTAGTCCTCTATTATTTTAAAGATTTTCAGGGTGAAACGCAGAAGTTTGGGGACCAGGTCCACAAAGGGAAACTAACCATGTTTTGTTCCCTAGAATGGCCAACCTTTAAGAATGGATGGCCCCCTGAAGGGACCTACGACCTGGCAGCAACTATAAGAGTTCAGAACATCATCTTTGGAACTCTGGGCCACCCAGACCAGATCCCATACATTGTGGCCTGGAAGCTCCTACTTGAAGATCAGCCACCTTGGGCCCCTGACATGGGTCTAAGGCAGTTCCTGACAAAAGACCCCCAATCTTACAGTACCCTCTAGAAGACACAGAAATGCCCCCGCCTTATCACACAAGCCCAAGGTGAGATGCTAGAGGGCCTCTTAGCCCAGCCCCCACACGGAGCAGTTCCTCTTACCAGCTCCTACAACCGTTGGTTCCCTGGCTAGCCCGCCTGCATCATATCCCCCTCCCCATAAACAGCCTACAAGCCCAGACTCTTCTTTCTGGGCTATGGCCCCTGAGGAAGACCCGGCCCCAGACCTCATTCCGCCAATCCTTTCCTTAAGACAGGCTCCAACCCTGGGGGGGTGGAGGCGAGAGAATGGACCCCGACCCTGCGTGGTCTAAGTCCCATTTTTACCAATGATCTATGTAATTGGAAAAACCAAACTCCTTCCTTTTCTGAAAAACCTCAGGGTTTGACCTCCTTGTTGGAGACCATATTCCTTACCACCAGCCCACCTGGGATGACCGTCAGCAACTCCTCCAAACCCTCTTTACCTCCAAAGAAAGAGAGCACATTCATCGGGAGGCCAGGAAACTCGTTTTAGTACCTGATGGGACAAGCAGAAATCACCCACCTGAAACGAGTTTTCCCAACTAATAGGCCAACCTGGGACCCTAACACTGAGCACGGTAGGGAGTCTCTCACCACCTATCGCCAGACTCTGTTGGGGGATCTCCGGGCAGCTGCAAGGCAGCCCACAAATTTATCTAAGGTCAGTAAGGTTACTCAGGGCCCAGATGGATCACCCGCTGCTTTTCTGGAGTGGCTCCTGGATGTCTATCAAATGTACACACCAATAGATCCTGAAGCCCCAGAAAATTGGTGGGCCTTAAATACTGCCTTTGTCTCCCAGTCCACCCCCGATATTAAAAAAAAAAAATACAAAGGATCGAGGGCTTTGAGGGGAAACTGTTAACGGAGTCGATAGAGGTTGCACAGAAAGTTTATAACAACCAAAGCAGTCCCAAAGATAGGCAGGCTAAAAAAAAAAAAAAAAAAAAAAAAAAATGGCCAAAGTTATAGTGGCAGCCTGAGCTGCCTTGAACAGGCAGGAGCAAAAAAAGGAAACTCAGGACTCAGTAGGAAGGGGGAGAGCACAGAAAGAAGAACCCCTTAGGAAAGGAGCAATGTGCCTACTGCAAAGAGATTGGACACTGGCAAAGCAAATGCCTCAATAAAAAGCCTAAAGTGGTGCCAGTGCTCCAACTGGGAACCAAATAATGCAGCCGGGGCTCTGCCACTAGTCCCCTGGAGCCCAGGGTATAACTGACTGTAGGGGGCAAGCCTATGGACTTTTTAGTAGACACTGGGGCCACATACTTAGTCCTATAGCAAGCGAATGGCCCCCTAAATAACAAAGACTTTCATTCAAGGAGCAACTGGGACACAGCTCTGTTCCTGGACTACGAAACGAACAGTGAACTTAGGAAAGGGAACTGTCACTCACTCGCTCATAGTCATACCTGAATGTCTGTACCCACTTCTGGGAAGGGACCTGCTCCATAAACTTCGGGCCAACATAAACTTTGAGGAAGCTTCCATTAATATAAATCTTAAAAGCCCCGCGAACCCAGCAAAATTCTCCTTACTCTTCCCTTGGGGGAAGAATACCTGGTTTTAGGGCAGAAACCACAACTGTCAAATCCGAACCTCCTCTCCCAGGTGCAAGGTGAATACCCGGGTGTATGGGCAGAAAATAATTCCCAGGGCTGGCAAAACACCATCCACCGATAATAGTCCAACTAAAAAGCCAGGCTGTACCAGTCTGGGTAAAACAATACCCGATACCATTAGAGGACTGCAAAGGAACTGAAAACCACATTAAACGCCTCCAACAGACTGGGATCCTAGTCCCTTGTCACTCACCTTGGAACACCCTGCTACTCCCAGTCAAGAAGCCAGGGACAGGGGATTACAGGCCGGTAGACTTAAGAAAAGTCAACAAGTGGGTTGAGGACATACACCCTACCGTCCCTAACCCCGACACCCTCCTAATTGGGCTCCTACCTGAAAGATATATGTACACAGTGCTGGGCCTAAAAGATGCCTTCTTTAACTTCCACTGGCTAAAGTGAGCCAGCCCCTGTTTGCCTTTGAATGGACTGAGCCTGAAAAGGGAGACAGTGGCCAGCTAACCTAGATACAACTCCCCCAGGGATTCAGAAACTCACCCACCCTGTTCGATGAGGCACTCCATCGAGACCTCCAAGCCTTATGACATGAAAACCCGGATGTAACCCTCCTCTTGCTGGCTGCAAGTTCTGAGGATGACTGCCTCTGAGCCATCAAACATTTGCCAGGCACGTTGCAGGCACTGGGCTACCAAGTGTCAACAAAGAAGGCACAACTGTGTACCCCCGGGGTGGCCTACTTGGGATACATTCTCCAACAAGCTAAGAGAATACTCTCTGAACAGTGCATTCAGGCCATCACCCACATGCCAGCCCCAAGAAGTAAGAGACAGGTCCATGAATTCCTAGGGGCTGTGGGGTACTGCCGCTTATGGATCCCAAGGTTTGCTGAGATCACTAAACCCCTATATGCAATCACAAAAGGGCCTGAAAGACTTCAATTGGACTCAAGAGGGCGAACAAGCCTTCCAGGCCTTCAAACACACCTTGGTGTCAGCCCCAGCCCTGGTCCTCCCAGATATAAGAAAACCATTCCCTCTATACGTGGACGAAAGACAACGGGTTGCCCGGGGCGTCCTGACCCAGAGACTACGTCCGTGAAACAGACAGGTAGCCTATCTGTCAAAAAAAAAATTACACCCGGTGGCGGCAGGATGGCCCTCTTGCTTGAGAGCTATTGCTGCTACTGCCCTGCTCACCCGTGATTCTGACAAGTTCACCTTGGGCCAAGATCTGCTCATCACAGCTCCACACACAGTAGAGGCCCTTTCGCGGGGAGCCCCTGAAAGATGGATGTCCAATGCCCGAATAACCCATTACCAGGCATTACTCCTGGATCAGCCCCGCATTAAGTTCCAAAAGACGACAGCACTCAACCCTGCCACCTTGCTTCCTGAAGCAGACTTAACAAAACCCCAACAGGACTGCTTAGAAGTGGCCAGCGCCCTCCAAGGGCTGCGAGCAGACCTGACTGACGTCTTGGATAAACCTGACCTGCTCCTTTTCTCAGATGGCAGTAGCTTTGTACATGATGGTGTCAGGCGGGGGCAGCAGGAGTGACACTACAAGAGACCCTATGGGCAGAACTTTTACCCCCAGTGACCTCAGCCCAAAAAGCTGAGTTAATCACCCTAACTGACGAAAGCCCTAAAGTTGGGTGCCAAGCAGACTGTAAATATCTATACGTATAGCCGGTACCCATTTGCAACTGCCCATGTTCATAGGGCTATTTACAGAGAAAGGGGGTTACTCAGAGCCAAGGGGAAGGACAACAAAAATAAAACTGAGATCCTCGGTCTCCTTGCAGCCATCTGGGCCCCAGAAAAGGTGCCTATAATCCATTACCCTGGTCATCAAAAGGGAGACTAAGAAGCAGTTGGTAATCGGCTGGCAGATCAGGCAGCTAAAGAGGCTGCCCTCCAAGGAGCCACCTGCCTGTTGACGCTCCCTCCTCCAGTGTTGCCCAATCTTCTGCCTACTCCGAGGATGACCTCCAGACAATCCAGAAAACAGAGACCACCAAGGACCTCCACGGACAGATACGGCTCCAGGACGGTAGAGTCTTCCTTCCACGAGCCCTGGGTCGACAACTTCTATAGCAACTTCATAAAGGAACTCATCTGGGAAGAACCAAACTAATTAATCAGAAAAGAATTCTTCCTCCCCCACTTAAGCAAACTCACCTAAGAAATCATTCAGCAGACTAACAGCACGAAGGTCAGTATAAACTCCCCAGGCACCTGAGACTGCGGACTGACCCCGGTAGACACTGGGAAATAGATTTTACAGAAATCAAGCCAGGTCGGTACAGTTATAAATACCTCCTAATTCTGGCAGACACATTCTCAGAATGGGTAGAAGCATTTCCTACCAAAACTGAAACGGCACAGGTAACTGTCAAAAAAATTTTAAATGACATTATCTTATGATATGGGCTACCCATTTCTGTGGGATCGGATAATGGGCCCGCCTTTATATTTAAAATTACTGAAGGAATTGCTAAGTCACTGGGGATCAACTGAAACCTACATTGTGCATATCACCCCCAGAGCTTAGGCCAGGTAGAAGGAATGAATCAGACCTTAAAGGAGACCCTAACTAAATTATCCATAGAAACCGGCGAGGGGTGGGTGACTCTCCTTCCCTTTGCCCTCCTTAAGGGCACAATGTACGCCATACATAAGGGATTTAACTCCATTTGAGATTTTACTTGGCACACCACCACCACTGCTTCCCAAAGATGGGCTAGAGATAATATCAGAAACCTCTAATCATAACCTGCTTCAGTCATTATTACAGGCTCTTCAAAAAGTTAAAAAAAAAAAAAAGGTTGGTTCCTGCAGCCATCCAAAGACCTGTTCCTTTGGACCCCCACCCCTTCCAGCCTGGCGATTAAGGGTAGATCAAGAGACATAAGGTTGAAACTTTGAGCCCCAAGTGCAGGGGCCATCACCTGGTGATCTTGACCACTCCCACGGCAATAAAGGTCGACAGATTCTGTTCCTGGATACACCACTCACGGGTGAAAAAGGTCACTGCCTCTCCAGAAGACAGGATACCATCACAGCCTGAGACATGGAAAGTTGCCAGAGCCAACGCTGGACAAGGCCCACTAAAGATAAGACTTTGTTCCAAGATTCAACCTTTATGCACCAAGGAGCAAGTGAGACATTTAAGATTCAGGGGCTTGGCCTACATGCAACAAACTCTGAAACCTACCAGGCACTAGAAGCAGGCAGATAACCAGAACCCTCCCTTCACTTAACTCTACCTTCAAGTCATTAAGTCCTCAACTAGCAGCAGCTGCCCCAGCCCAGACCTACTGAATCAGAAACTCCAGAAGTAGAGCCCAGCCACCTGTGGTTTAACTCATCCCACCAGATGCACGCTCAACTTTGCTAACTACGGGCTAAAACAACCTTTTTCGAGGGCATAAAAGGTGGCAGGTGCTATGCCAAGCATTCAACAGGTGCACCCTCTTGAGAGGGCTAATTAACTACAGGCGTTATGGTTAGTCTGATCTCGACAGCACAGGCGCGAATCACTACATAAACAGCCCTCACCCCAGGAAGCTCACGACAGGCTTGCGAACTGGCAGCTTTCACTGCCTCTCCGTGTCCAGGGACATCTGTCAGCACAGCCAGCTTAGAATTTGGGAAGAGCCGCCAAAGCTTTTTGGGGGGAAACTCCGAATCTGGGACGTCCATAACGCGCATCTCCCGAACGCTACAGTCCCAAATCCCCCTTGCACCTAAGTCCTTGAAGAGGTGTCTCGTGTGCCTGGAACCAAAACTTCGAGAAAACTGTTTAAGGGTTTACTTTAACACGATAACAAAGCAGAGCTCTGAGAAAGAGGACTCGAGACACAGGGTTCATGGAGGGAGGGCAGGTGAATGGCGCCTCTCCAGGCCTGTAGTGCGCCCCGCACCCACGCAGGAAGACACAAACCGAAATTCGTAGACCCGAAAAACCGGAGAGCCACTCACCTCAGCGGTAGTGAGACACCCCGCCCCCCGGGACTCAGCGAAAGGCTCCCGCCAAGGCTCGCATCTGGGGTTCTTATTTTCAAGGCAGGTCCACTGGGCAAAGCCCAGGGTGGAGCAATGGAGCAAAGTGGAATGTGCAGGTGTAGTTTTAAGTAGTGTGGGACCAGCACCCCTCTGCGTTTGGATTCGCCCATCCTGTTTCCAGGGCAGAATGCAGAAGGTGCGAAGAAGCGCAGGGCGCTGACTAGCTGAGCAACTTGAGTTCCTATTGGCTAGGGCCTGGAAGTGGGGGGCAGGGCAAAGCATTTGGCAAACTATCTTGGTGTAGGGACTGCTATGAAATACCTTGCTTCTTCCACCTGAGAAAACAGACCATATCCTTCATCTCCAGGTGACTGCTTATGGTTTTAAAATTCCACGTCCTGAAATTCCAGCCACGAGACTTAACACCAGTTCCCTTCTTCCTTCCATCAAGTTAGGCCAGTAATTCTCCAACTTTAGCATTGGAATCACCTGGAACTCTTGTTGAAACACATTCCTGAGCCCCACACACAGAATGTCTGATTCTGTGCCTCTGGATGATGCCCACAATTTTGCATTTCACTCAGATTTTACTAGGTGATATGGATATTGCTGATCAGGAACCACGCTTTGCAAACCTGTATGCAGAGGAGCTGTGCATCTCTGATCTCAGGTGAATCACAGCTATTCTTTGACTTCTAACCCTTCCTACCTTCTCAGGAATCTTTCTCAGTGGCTTCCGCTTTCAGGACAGAACTTGGAAATACTTTCTTAATGACATGAGCTAAAGGTTGAAAGCAATGGAGAATGAAGAATGCTTTCCAAATCCTGAGTTTTTTTCTGCCCAGAATGATGGCAGCAGCTAATGTTCTAATCTTTGGTGAAAAATTTGGCAAGATTCCATTAGGGAAAGAGATTTGCCAAGTACCTGGAGGAAGAGGTCTTCCAATAAAAGAGCTATCTTAGGGCCTTATTTCTTCTAAACAAAGTTCAAAGACCAATAACCCCCCACTGAGGATCCAATTTATTCTATGCTAACTGCTGTTTACAAATTCACCAATGCAACCAGGCCCAACTTAACTAATAATTGCTGGTTCTGCTTAGACCCCCACCCTCCCTACTATGTAGGGATTGGGGTCAAATCTTCTATAGGAACTAATATCACCCAAGTCCGAAGGGTTAACCTGATAGAGGCACAAGCTCAGGGCCTATGTCCATGGGGAGGTCACCCTTCTCTGACTCTGGGAGATCTACAGAGACAGGGCTCCTGCATACACTCCCCAACCTACACTCTGAGCCAGTCATCTTACCGAGCTTCCTGCACATCAGTGCTTAATATCACTGGAGACCAGAACTCCGATTCTGTCCTCATAGCCCCACCAACTACATGGTTCTCATGCACCTTAGGAATCACTCCTTGTGTCACTCCTTGTGTCACTTATCCAGAAGGCCAACTCTCCCAAATTATGTATATTAGTATACATAGTTCCCTAGGTTTATATTTAGGGGGAACTGAGGGAAGGAAACACCTGAATCTTGCCCAGCCTGCAAGAGCCAAACGAGCAGGTCCAATTTTAGTGCCCCTCCTTATTGGGCTTGGAATAGCCGGTTCCACCGCTGTAGGCACAGGCTCATTAATAGTGGGAGATAAAAACCTCAAAGATCTAAGCCAACAAGTAAAGACCTAGGACTTTTAGAAAGTTTTATATCCAGGCTTGAACAACAAGTCAACCCTTTGGCCAAGGTTGTCTCACAGAATAGATGGGGCCTCAACTTGCTCTTCCTTAAACAAGGAGGCCTCTGTATGGTTCTAGGAGAAACTTGTTGTTTCTATGCTAACCACTCCGCAGTCATTAGGAACACCCTGGCTCTAGTCCGAGATAATCTCAAAGAGACCTACAAAGGCAGGCCTCTAAAAACTGGTTTCAATCTCTGTTTTCCTGGTCCCCTTTGATCACGACTTTAACATCTGCAATAGGAGGCCCGTTGCTGTTGCTATTATTGGGAATAACACTGGGACCATGCATAGTTTGAGGCATCCTAAACTATGTCAAGACAGAATCCATGCAGTCAAAATTATGGTACTTAGAGCCCAATACAACCCTTTGGCCATGGAAGAGTCAGTGATTTAACTCAAGGTACAACTCAAGGGGGGGAATGTTAAATGGTCAGCAGATACCCAAAATGGTGGTAATGAGGCTAACTAGGACATCTGACCCTAGGTGAGCCCAACGATATAAACATTTCCCAGAACTCAGAGCTGGAAAGCACCAAACCAGCCCGGACTGATCACAAAGGATTAATAAATCACCCCACTGCACTATCGTGCAGAACCAGCTACTCCTGCTTCTGTAGAAGAATAAGCTTACTGCCTTACTGCTGTCGCTTTGCTACTGAATGGAGACATGTCCACCTGGATATGTTTTGTTTCTTTGGAGACATACCTAGCAGGGTTTGTTTTGTTTCTTTGGAAACATGCCCACCAGGGCAGGTTTCGTCTCTTTAGAAACCCACACCACCCTAGGGTCGGGCCCTCGCAGAGATTGGACTATAGTGTATGGTCGCTGGCCTGCTGTAATAAACCTCTCATTGTTTAACCCTTAATGGTGTCAGCGGTGATTCACTGAGCACGCCCTATACCAGATGATGATGGCTACACTACTTATCGCCACTGAATTGCACACTTAAAAAGAACTAAAGTGATAAATATTGTTATATACACTATAATTTAAAAAATATGAAAATTAAGAATTTAAGTAATTTTCTCTTCTTTTTAAAGTTTTTATTCCAGTAAGTGGAAAGGGGCTTAGAATTTCAGTGCTTTACTGCATTCTGTATTCTCTTTCTGGTTTATAAATCATAATTCCCAGCCCAATCAAAATGTACATATTCTCTACCATCCCTTCTCCAACTACTATATCCCAATGCTATATCCCAACTACTATATCTCAACAGTAATCCAGTAAGTAAATGAAAAATAACTGTAGTACAATAATTATTACACAAACTGAATATAAGATTATACATGATTAGTCAATGACAGAGAGCAAATTAACTGCCTAGGAGTTTAAAAAAAAAGAAAAGAAAAGGCACTCGCTCCTGAACAAAATAATGGAAGATTCATGGAAGCGGTAGTAGCATCTGAACAGGGTCTTAAAAAATCTACTATTTTACTGAATGGAAACTGGGGAGGATTAGAGTTAATACTGTTGTATGGTATACTTGAAAGGTGTTAAAGAGAGTAGATCCTAAGACTGCTCATGACAAGAAAAAAAAAATTTTTTTTGTATGATGGATGTTAACTTACTGAGGTAATCACTTCACAATATATGTAAGTCAAATCATTTTGTTGTATACCTTAAACTTACACAGTGCTGTATATCAATTAAATCTCAATAAAATTGGGAATAAAAGAAACAAGCTGGTAAGAAAAGTCTATTTTCTAAAATAAGTATGAGCAAAGACATGGAAGATGAATATTGCAAAAACACTTATGAAATGGCAACGTAGTAGCACTGGACTCTAACACAGTCAAAAAGAAGAGTTGCCAAAGGAGAAAGCAGATAGACTGTTAAAAGATTTAGGCCACGAAAAGTCACTTCAGGTTTTTGAGCAAGGTAGTAACATCATTGAGGCACTTTTGGTAGGCCTCAACTCTTCATTTATGTTGAATTCTCCCCTTCCCCCTCCTACCCCCTGCTGACTGACTCTACAATTTCCACCTACAGAATTTTACCCAGACCCAGCTCAAGCACTAACTCCTCCATAAAGCCATCAATGAAAAACTCCAAACTCTATGCCTTCAAATTTATACTTTTCTATCCTCATCCTTGACCCAACCTTTCAGCAGTATATCAGAGTTAACCACTCTTTCCTCTCTAAAGTCTTCTCTTTTCTGGGCTTCCGTGATAACACATTCTCTTGGTTTTCTTCCTCCTCTGGCTCTTGACAGACCACGAAATGCAAGTTTCCTAAGGCGTGATCATCTCCTCTTCCCCTTGTTCTTTCCTACTGATTTCATCCATTTCTCTGGCTTTAAACACCCCATCTCCCCCTCTCCCCTGATACATTCTCATAACTTCAAAGACCACATATCCAAGGTAACCCTTCTTTTGAGCTCCAGCAAGAGATATCAAATTGTCTGCATGACATCTCAAATTTTAAAACATTTCCGGAACCAATTCTTGTCTTTTGCAGTTATTTTCCTCATGAGTTTTCATCATTTCAAGAACTGGCACTACCACTTACTTACTCAGTTCCTAAAGCTGGAATTCTGGAAAACTTGCTTCTTTCCTTTTTCTCATCTACTACATACACACTGGCATTCTTCCTTCTCAACTTTCCCCAGTTAGCCTTTTTCTCTCCTCTACCAAAGCCATCCTGCCTCCCTAAAATCCACTCGAGAGCATTCAGTGATCATTTAAGAATGTCAATCAGATTGTGATTCTTTCCTGCTTAAAATCTTTCAAAAACTTACCAGAGTATTGCATCTTTTTTTTTTAAGATTTTATTTATTTATCTGTCAGAGAGAGTGTACACGGTGTACACGCACAAGCAGAGGGAGCTGCAGGCAGAGGGAGAAGCAGGCTCGCCGCAGAGCAAGGAGGCTGATGCAGGACTTGATCTCAGGACCCTGGGATCATGACCTGAGCCAAAGGCAGACACTTAACTGACTACACCCACCCAGGTGTCCCCACCAGAGTACTTCAAACAAAATTCCTACCCCCTCCAAGGTCTTATATGATCCAGGTTCCATCTACTTCTTGAACTCCTTCTCACTCCCTCTCCCTGCCCACTCACTGTTCTCTTCCAGGTCCTTCAATACATTCTTGCAGTTCCCTCTGCTTATAATGTTCTTCCCTTCAGCTATTCCTTTTATTTTCAGATACCTACTTAAGTATTACCCCAACAAAAAGAGGATTTCCCAAATGACGCCACAGGGAGAGCCTCTTCCTGTTAGTCCTTAGTTTTTTCCCTGATAGGCCTACCAAAATTTTAAATTGGTTTTCTCTGATTGATGTCGATCTCCTCTACTAAACTATAAACCCAGTGTTTTATCATCTAACATACATCCAGTATGTCAGAGTGCCTGTCATGAGATAGGTGTTCCAAAGATATTTGTTGAATGGATATATGTCAGTCCAAGATATACCTGGTCTTCCCTGTGACCCCAAGCAAAACATTAAACAACTCTTTCCCTTAATATTTAATCGATATGTACTATACTGTAAAGGAAGCTAGGGAGATGCAAGTGTGAAGGACAGCCTACAAATCTAAAGAGTAGATGTATACATTTATTAAAAAAAATACATTGTGAAGCAATGTATGAAAATGCATGAATGATGTGTCAGCAACTAGGAAGAGATATAACTTTTGATCAGCGTAATAAATGACTGCATCACTGAGAATGTTGTATTTGAGTTAGGCTTCAAAAGATGGCTGGACTTCTGACAATCAGATACATAGCAAAGGGCATTATAGATGGAAGGAAAGAGTTTGACAGATGTATAGAATGAGAAGGCAAGATGATCGGGGAAGGGAAATTGACTGGCATGAGTGTAGGCTTTAAGACAAGGACAGGTAGAAGGGAAAGTTGGACAGTATTTTTCATATATGGTCAATGGATGGAGCTAGTAACTCTCATTCTGAGCTCAAATATGATTTTCAAATTGTGGTTTCACAAATACAAATTTGACCACACATAGGTTAGAAATTAAACAGTCTGCATCGCCACCAGACAATAGGCTACTATATTGAGCTGGGGAATAAAATGACATAACTACTGGGCCTGGAAATTGAGTTAATAATCAGTCATGCCTACATGATGAAGACTCTGTAAAAATCCTTGAACTATGGCATTCAGAGAGCATCTGGGTTGGTGAACACATCTATGTGCTGGGAGGGTGGCCCACTTCAACTCCAGGACAGAAGCTCCCATGCTTGGGACTCTTCTGATCTCTCTTCATGTACCCCCTTTATCTGATTGTTCCTCTATATCCTTTATCATATCCCTTTTTATATAATAAACCAATAATTATAACTAAAAAAAAGGAAAGTCAAAAGCCGTGCTTCTCATAGTTTTGAAAAGCTAATACTTCTAAGTTCTAAATTTCATGGAACAATAGTTTTGTAAAATACAATCAAAATTAGTGATTAGAAAAATAAAAGATAATATAAAATATAAGCTCCAAATTTGTACTGAGATATAGCAGAGACAAAATTACTTTTAAAAACTGCTACAACATTTCTAAATGCTTATTTTCAACTTTTGTAGTTCTCATCACAGACTAGAAAGTTTGTGGGCTGGCACCAGTCTGTAAACCTCATGCTGAGTAGCACTGGTGTTTTGGGCTTTGTCCAAAGATGCCATGAAAGTTAAAAGTGACTCTGAGATTACTCTTCTAGGTAACTCTAAGAATTGTGATACCATCAAGTAAGGAAGTCTGGTGAGTTCAGAAGATGTCACTATAAAAAATATGGGATTTTGGCAAGAATCCAGTGCAATAAGAAAATCTTAAAAGAGTTCCAAGACATTTAATATGTAAGATTTTTAACTATTTTGTGGTTAAAAAAAAAAAAAAGTAAAGGCACCTGGGTAGCTCAGTTGGTTAAGCATCTTACTTCGGCTCATGATCCCAGGGTCCTGGGATAGAGTCCCACCTTGGGCTCTCTGCTCAGCGGAGAGCCTGTTTCTCCTTCTCCCTCTGCTTATTGCCTCCCTCACCCCGCTTGTGCTCTCTCTCTCTTCCTCACTGTCAAATAAATAAAACCTTTAAAAAAAAAGAAAGGAAAATAGGTACAGCTAATTTGGAGGAAGACTTAACTTTTACAAAAAACAATGAGAGGTTAAAACAATTTGGGTATTTTAAAACATGTGATTGCACAATGTCATTTGCAACCAAGTATAATAACAAAACACAATGCACTGATGTAAATTACTTTTTTCTGACGGACACATGCACATGTAACTCCATTCTTCAGAAAATCATCCTTTATGGTGAGTGAGTTCATAGTCATTTAATTGCCCTTATGTTCCTTAAATCTGTGACATAAATCTTGGATCACCAACTGGAAACAAAGAAGTCCTCTGTTTGGCTTGACATTAGAGATTGATGATGCTTAACTAGACAAGTAGAAACCCATCTTTTTAGTAATGGGGAAGAACAGAGCTCCCAATGGATATAAGAAACTGAAATTTGAGGGTGGACAGATTTTTAAATTTAAGGCAAGTAACAATACTGCTAAATATGAGGTGATTAAAAAGGGAAAAAAAAAGCCCAAGTCAAAAGATATAGAAGATGCTTGCAATTTAACTGCAAAATTAATGGCAGGTATGACTCTTGATAATATGATACACTTATTAATAATGATATATTAGTTAAGTCATTACCTTCTAAAGGAACAGCAGGCACAATGATACCAACTTTAGAACTGACACTTAATAACCAATGTTAAGTGATACATATGATGACACCCTTATCAAGTAGATAGTTTTCATTAATCTCAAAGATTATGAAAGTTAATGAAATTTTAGAACCTAGGTAAACACAGTCGTTTACTAGGACCTGGCAAGTAAAATGTTTTAAATATAACAGTAATTCTTGCTGATTTTTTTAAAAAAGCAAATAAATTAAAAATCAAAATACCTGCTTTGACTTACCCAAATGGATCACCAACCACAAGGAAAGCAACATCACTGATATCGGCATCCTTTAAAATATTATCAGCTTCTTGTTCCACTTCTTCTCTATCAGCAAGAATCAATTTTCTTCCATAAAACTCTTCCTACAGATTTAAGTCCAATATCAAAATGAGACAGCAGGTGACCATTTCAACACACGTACACATACACACACACACACACACACACACACACACACACACACAATATCAGTCTTTGTCTGGGGCTGGTGCAAATCTTGGCAACCATCCAAACACAGATCATTGATAGGACTCCTCAGTGAGTTAGCAGTTGATACCATGTTGCAATTAAACACTGGCTTTGGGGCTATCTTAATATCCCAAGAGGAGGTAGACCTCCTAACATCTGAGGCTTTCTGCATTTTAAATTTACCTCTAAATTTGAGTCTAACAGATCAGGCAGAACATTGTAGAATGAACAGAGAACATGTATGCATGAGCTTTATTTCAGAAAAAGAGTAATACAGAATATGTTAAATAATAATTATAAACATACATGGTAATTTGGGTTTTATTAAATTTTCCACAGGAAAACCTACAGGACCCTGGCTAAAATAAAAGGTAATTTCAATGAGAAAAAATAGAAAATTAAGATTTAGTTATCTATAGAACCAGCAAACATTGCTATATAATTTCAGGAAAGATTAATTTAAATTTCAGGAAAGATTAATTTAAAACTGTTAGATCCTGCTCAAAAGGCAGACTTGCAGAGGAAAAATATTCTAATTATAAAGGAAGTCTCATATATAAAGTGCTTTGTGAACCAATCTCCTGAAGTTCAACTCCAGAAAATAAACCCAGGAGGCTGACCTTAACTGGGGTGGCACCATGTAAGTAGAGAGAGTGAACTAGTGTGCTAATGGTCATGTGGTAGTGGTTACAAACTATTATTCAAGGTCATGAATCTTATTAACTGATTTCCTGTGGAGTAATATGCAATTCAAATACAGTAAAAGTGAATGCATAAACCAATACTATTTCTTACATGCTGAGAAGTCTGTTTGAGTTATAAGGATTATATCAGATATCAAACATTACAAGGATTGCTGTATTCAGTAATACCTGTCAAGCAAAAGAGTAAATAAACAAATGATTAAGCATTTGAAGATAAAGGCCATAGTTCTAACTCTGATAATTATTGCCTAATATTTAACTAGAATCTGTCCCTGTAATGTGAAAAAAGATCCCTTCCCTTTTTCTGCATCTCTTCTCAAAGATAATGCTCCAGAAGTTACCAATGACAACAATGTTTGATGAAAAATGTTCTCTTTATTTCCACTTTTACCATGTATTTTTCCTTAATTATGAATTTGTATATAACTTACTTTATTTTATGAACCCAGAAAACTTACTAGTGGTAAAACATTTATATTCACATATATCTAAGGAGACACACATATGATTATTAAAAACTGAAGCAAATGATTATTTTCCCTGAACTAACATTTAAGATCAAAAAGTTACATGCTATTAGCTAAATACTAACAGTAATCCTAAATCCTATCCAATATTTTATAAATGATTTAACAAAAGAAAACCCCACTCTCCTCAAGAGTTCTATCATGAATCACTCCGTATTTATCACTTATTCTAACCTAAGAAACATCTCATTATTTAAGTGAAATAAGTTTTTTGTTTTGTTTTTAAAGATTGTATTTATTTGACAGAGAGAAAGCACAAGTAGGCAGAGTGGCAGACAGAGGGAGTGGGAGAGCAAGCTCTCCATTGAGCAGGGAGCCCAATATGGGGCTCAATCCCAGGACCCCAGGATCAGGACCTAAGCCGAAGGCAGCCGCTTAACCAACTGAGCTACCCAGGCACCCCAAAACAAGACATTTATTAAAAAAAAAAAATCCACATATACACGCCTGGGCACACACACCCAAACACTCCAGTATAAGCAAATGGCTGATCCTCTTGGGAGGGCAGGGAGCTTAAAAAAGAAGAAAGAGCAAAAGTAGTAAGAAACTGGTTATTACATTCTTTTTAATTTACCCATTTGGTTATTTATTCATTCACTCACTCAAAAACTATAGCTCATTCACTGGGTGTGGGGAATGGGGAATGAATCTTGAAACACTGGAAAAAAAAATTTAGTAACAATAAAAAAACAAAAAAAAACAAAAAAAAAACAAAACTATAGCTCATGCACAACCTCCACACCAAATTCTAGGCTTGATGTTGGGAAACAATGGTGAATGAGACATATGTGGCCCCTGTTCTGTGGCTTATGTTTAGTGGGGAGTTATATACCGTATCATTGAGTGCTGTAAGAGCATGGAACCTAGTAAGAGTCAGGGAAGGGGGATTAAAAAAGGGCAGTACTATTTAACAAATAATTTTACATTTATATATTATTCTATGACTCATTAGCCAGTTTTTTTTAACAGTATCAGCCCTAATCTTCTCCATTCATGAAAATCAAGGCAAAACTCAAAATTCATTCTTGCTTTAGGGTGGAAGGTTTTATAAGGGGGGGACAGGGTAAAAATTCAAAATTAAAATTACTTTTGGGTATTTCTGGAAGGATACATAAGAAATTAGCAATAACTGCCTCCAGGAAGGGGGACTGGGGTAGAAATCTTTCAATGTATATACCATTTAGTATCCCCACCATTTAGTATCTTTTGAATTTTTATGCCATTTAAGGTATTACGTAGTAAAAAGAAAAAAAGAAAAAAACAAAAAAACAAAAAACACACACACACACAGAAAAGTAGAGGCTAGAAGTAGGAAACATAAACAAGAAAACAAAACCTAAAGAAAATCCCAAACACACTAACACCGAAAGAAGGAACAAAGAAATAAGGGCTTATGAAAGGGACTGAAACAAAATGGAAAAGTGCAAGTAAAACCTAGAGAAAGTAATGTCATGAAAGCTAGTTTCAAGAAGTGATCAACTATGTCAGAAGCAGTAAAACAAGAACTGAAAACTATCCTGTGGCATTCTCAGCTACTAAATAATTGTTCAACAAACAGAAATATTTCAAAGGAATGGAAGTCAGCTTGCAGGAGTCTGAGCCATGAGTCTGAAGTGGCAACAATAAAAGTACACTGTTTTTTCAAAGAGCTGTGGATAAAGAAGAGACAAAAACAATAACTGCAGAGAAAAGATATTTAAAAGGGGAGAGAATTCAGAATGAACAAAATCTGAATATGGTTTCAGGCTGAGGGGAGAAGGATGTTAATACACATCAAATATAACAAGGAAAGAATAATGGGAATAACGTTGCAGAGGAAGGGAGAGGAAGAGATTTGGCAAAAACACACCTAGTGGAGTTGTCTTCAACAGGCTGAGAACCTCATCTAACAAGTAATTTTCTAAGACTTTGGGGAAGACAGATTCAGATTTAAGGGAAGGACAAATGGGGAAGTTAATAAAGGTCACAGATGACTGCCTCATCTTTCTCAGTTACAAGACTGTCCCTCCACTATCAAGCCACAGCAGTTGGATAGGAGGACAAGAAAGTAGAGTAAGCTGGTATCCAGATGAAGTAGATGAGGAAGAAAAGAGAGGAAAACAGATACACTGGGAGAAAATGAGTTATTTTTGTGATGCCCAAGAACAAGTATAGCAAATTACTGTGCTTATCTCCTCCATGCTTTTTTCACAATTATTTTTTTCTTAAGTAAGGAAGAGTCTTTCTCTTCCCTTTACCAAATCTTACCTATAGTAACGACCTCTTTCTCTTCCCTTTACCAAGTCTTATCTATAGTAACAATATTTATAATACATTTACATTAGATCACTCTGAGTCAGGCATAGTTCTAAGAACTTATGTATATGAATTCATTTAATCTTCACCACAATCTATGAGACAGTCCCTCTTAATAAGAGGTAAGAAAAAGAAAACAAAGTTAAGAGATTGCCCAAGGTCACAGAAACTTGGTTGACTGCAAAACTTAACATGTATTACAGATCAGGCATAGGGGGTCTGGCTGGCTCAATTCCTAGAGCATGCAACTCTTAATCTCAGGGTCATGGGGCCTGTGAGTTCAAGCTCCATGTTGGGCATGGAGCCTACTTAAAAACCAAAAGACCGAAATAACAAATGAGGCACAGACAGGCAGAGTTTAGTGATCTCCTCTACTTTCTGCATGATAGCTAGAGCCCCAACGTTAGCCCTCTTTGGCCAAAGCAGCTTCCTCTATTTACCTTACAGAGCTGTACAAATATTACCACTTTCTATCTAAAGCATGAAAACAAAGGAAACAAAACAAAAAGATTGGGATGCATTATTTTAAGAGATAGCTCAAATTCCATCTATTCCATAGTATTCTCTGACCACCACGACCTGAAGTGATCTTCTTGTATGTATTTCAATTGGAACAACTAGTAATTATTTTATATTTGAGACAGCTTCTACTATTTAATTCATGAAAACAACACTAGCTTAAATAATATCATCTAAGTTCTTCCCAGCAATATAATTTTATAGTTTCTTCTTCCTACTATTGTCATGAATTGATATTTAAATATTCCATTATTAAGTTTTCCTAAGCAGAACACAGAAGAATCATGAACCACTTGAGAAAAAAAGACCATAGCTTATACCTCTTTGTATAAGGCACTACAGGCGTATTAAACCGAAACAGCACATAACATCATAATATATTCACAGAAAGTGCCCCCCAGAATTCAAAGTGTATATACTAAAACTCTTTCCTAGATTCACACTTTTTAGTTTAATTAACTTTTGAATAATACAGAACATATAAATACTACTACCTGTTTGGTAATTTGAAAACCAACACCTTTCAATGTAAGAACAGATAAATTACAGATTCCCTCTGCCCCCTGGCTGTGCTCTCTCTTGCTCACTCTCTCAAATAAATAAAATCTTTAAAAAAAAATTTAAAATTAAAATTTATTTATTTATTTATTTGAGAGAGAGAGAGAACACAGGAGTGGAAGGAGGTAGAGAATCTTGAAGCAGACTCCCCACGAAGTCCAAAGTGTGACTGGGGCTCCATCTCAGGACCTATGACATGACCTGAGCTAAAACCAAGAGTCTGATGCTTAAGCGACTAAGCCACCCAGGTGCCCAAAATTCCAGATTTCTTTAGCAATATCCATGTCTGCCTTTTATAAAATACTATTTTGTGTGAGAACTGACAAAGAAAGCACATATTCACTGAGAAAAATAGATTTTTCCAACCTTTCTTATCTGCTGTACAGTAATTACTTAGTTATTGAGCTCAGATTGTATATGTTTGTGAGCACGTCAACAATTTTTTAAAAATCAATGTTTTGTTTTGTTTTTTAAAAAAAGGTAGAAATGAAAGGATATAGAAAGAAAATCACCGAAGAGAAAGTGGCTCTGAGATTTTACTAGGTAATATAAGGCATGAATTTACTTATTTATACCTTACTTATTCCAAAAAAGAGTCATTAAAGGTGGCTGATGTTGCACAGCAAGTTGCTCAGGAAAAACATGAACTAAGGACCTGGAGGAGGTCACCAAGAACAGACCAGAGGAACTTGGTGATACACAAAGCATTTTGCTTGAATCCTACCTTCTCTGTGGACATTCTTTGAAATCATTATTTTGTAAAGCTGTGATCTATCCTGGAGTATAGACAGACACTGTATGGTATAAATGTTAAGAGTGCTGGTTCCAGGGGCGTCTGGATGGCTCAGTGGTTAAGCTCTCTGCCTTCAGCTCAGGTCATGATCCCGGAGTCCTGGGATCCAGCCCCACATCAGGCTACCTGCTCCTCTCTCTCTCACTCCCACTGCTTGTGTTCCCTGTCTGGCTGTGTTTCTCTGTCAAATAAATAAAATCTTAAAAAAAAAAAAAAAAAAAGTGGTGGTTCTCAACTCAAAACTATCTTGGTTCATCACTTATGATCTGTATGATCTTGGACAAGTTTCTCTGTGCCTGTAAAATGTGAACAGTAATTACAGAGTAATAATCGTGTTCTACATGTAAAACACTCAGAACAGTGCATAATAATTATTCTTTTTTTTTAAAGATTTTATTTATTTCTTTGACAGAGAGATAACAAGTAGGCAGAGAGGCAGGCAGAGAGAGAGAGGAGGAAGCAGGCTCCCTGATATCCCAGGATCCTGAGATCATGACCTGAGCTGAAGGCAGAGGCTTGAACCTACTGAGCCACCCAGGCACCCCATAATAAGTATTCTAAAAGTATTAACACTTATTATTGTGGAAGAACAGATATTCCAGCACCTTTAGAAAGTCCACATATGTTACCTGTAGGTAAGGCTGGACCCAGCCCCAACAATATGTTTTTGGGAAAAAAAAAAAAAAAACTAGTAAAAATTACAGCAACCAAAATTACCTTTTAGCTAGCACTTAAAGTTTACAAAGCACTTTCATATACATCATCTTAATAAAAACCCACATAACCCTCCATATGGTTATTGTCTCCACTTTCACAAATGAAGCTACTGATGTTTAAAGTGTCCATTAACAACTACCATTTATCAACATCTTTGCTATAGGTACTACGTTAAGAACCTATGAGGTAGGCATTATTATCCCCCTTTCACAAAGTAAAAAACTAAATTTAAAGGACTTGTCCAGGCGCCAGGGTGGCTCAGTGGGTTGGGCCACTGCCTTTGGCTCAGGTCATGATCTCAGGGTCCAGGGACCCAGGCCCGCATCAGGCTCTCTGCTCAGCGGGGAGCCTGCTTCCTCCTCTCTCTCTGCCTATTTGTGATCTCTCTCTGTCAAATAAATAAAATATTTTAAAAAAAAAGAGGGGGGACTTGTCCAAGGTGACATGGTAACATGTAACAGAAAAGACTTAAAGTCAGGTCCAACTTTAATCTATGCCATGCCCTGACATCTTTTCCTATAAAAATGCTGACTTGTTATTTGTCTCTACTCTCTTGTACGAATTTAACTTCATTTCTAGTTTTCAAATCAACAAATTAGACACAACTTCCACATCAGTACAGGGCCAATTCAAGTAGCAGTCTTTAATTCCTTAAGATTTTTTAAAGTAATTCGAAGAATAGAATTTTCTGGGCTGTGAATCTGAGAGAAGATCTGAAATTCTCTAGTCACATTTTTGTTCAGAAGCATTGACAGACCAGACAATTCTGAAATCCTCTCCCTCCTCCTGTAACATACCCATCAGTCTCTTCATCTTAATTCACATTCTATTTGGAGTTTGACAATGAACCTGAACTACTTAAGCCCTCCTCCAAAATGTACAGCCCTTAGCAAGAGCAAGCTAAATGTATGATACATTAACAAATCCTAAGATTATTAAGTTACAGGCTCACTCAATATACACAAGAGTATGTATATTAGCCTTACAGGCAGTCTTTTTAAAGTTAAGACCTCTCTGGACAGGATACTGACAGAAATGCGATTACCATTCCCTATGGAAATACTTCAAAGGGAGAAGCTTTCAGCTTGGTTTCTGAATATATAACCAACTCATTAAGCCTATGTCAGTACCTCATTAACACTCAACTCAGAAAAAAATTGACTATCGCATGAAATAAGGGATTTTGATAACTACTCCCAGGAATGTAAAATAACTTTCCTATTTACTGGAGAAAGCCACAAAATTAGACTTGTAAAGTAAGACAAAACACTCTTTCATTTTCCAAGTCACTTGGTTGTTGCATTATTCCTATTCTTGTGATCCTTTATGAGCAGGGGATGGGTTTTAAAGGATTTAAACAAGTAGACCTGAAAATTGGGTTCCGTTTACTGTAATGAAAATTAGCGGTTAGCTTTCTTCCCAGGGACTGAAGAACCCTAAGCACCTACCAGGACTTCCTTCCCTACAGTCAGGATTGAGGTATAGGCTTCTAGATAAACTCGACTGCAGCGCCTTACAACTTCCAGGCCCTTGACTGTGATGTCCTTGGCATCGCCCAGGCCCAAGCCGATCAGGTAAAGCATTTCAAAGTCCAGGGGGATGGAGGCTGCTGGACGAAGTGAACAAGAAAAACATGCGTCAGCCACGCCGAAGATACGTAAAATCTATCGATGAACATGAAAATGAAAACCAAGATAACACAAGCAAAAGCGGCAAGTCACAAGAGGTCTGAGAACCTTACACAAGAGTATGTATATTAGCCTTACAGGCAGTCCTTAAATAAGGACTGGAATGAGTGTTTTTAAACAACCCCACCCCACTTTTTCTCGTTACACCAAACTAGGAGCAATTTACCCTCTACAAACTATAGTTTGGTCCCCAATTGCTAACTGCAGCCTTTTCCAAACAGCAGCTACGGAAAACGTGGACTCGCGCCGAGCGAACGCACACGCCGCCGGCCTCACCTACGGTGCCGCAAAACGCTGGCGTCTTTACTGCACTTTACGACTAGCTGAAGGGGCGGGCAAGCCCGCCACTGGGGGTGGGATTAGGGAGAATTGGAGAACTGACCGGCCGGTTGCTGGGGCGGGGAGGGGAGAGGTTTGTTGGCCAGGGGAGTCCATTCATAGTCCCCCAGCATGGCCTCTGGAAAAGGACGAGAACTACCCGCGATCCCCTTAGCCCGTGGTTTTCATATCCCCATCTTAGGACAGGGTAAGTGCAGGAACTCTTCGCCCGTGAGGAGCTGGCCCCGAGGGTGGGCCGCGCAGCCCCGCGCAGCCCCGCGCCGCGCGCCTTTCCTCCCCAAGTCACACGAACGGGTGGCGGGTGGGAGGGACTTTTCTAATTTGCCCAGGGTTGCCCTAGGGCACATATTTCCAATCTTGCCTTTGCATTCTGCTGTAGTTTAATCAGCTGCTTCCCTGGTGAGGCGTCGGTTTAGCAAATCCGGCCATCAGTGGTGTGATTCTGATTTCCCAGCGGGGCGATGATGCTTGGGGTTTCTCCCCGACCCCAAGACCTCATTCCGGAGTGCCCCAAGGCGTATGACTGGGATATGCCTCAGTCATCCTCTCTGTCGGGAAGCCCAGACCCCCCCCCCCAACTCCCGCCATGCTCCTGTGCCTACAAAAGTGACCTTTAAGAATGCACAGGAATTTCACACTTAAATTGCTTCCACAGGGGGAATTCCTATAAAGCGGTTGGAGAGATGTAGTTCCGATATCGGAGTGGTTTGTTTTGACTGTAAATGTTCTTGGTAAGGTCACTAGTGATCTCATCCAAATTAAAAAGACAGTTTCCGTTGTTTACCTTAGTAAGCAGTGTTGGTTATTCAGAATTTTCCTGATGCTTTTCAGACAATGCCT
Organism: Spilogale gracilis; assembly: GCA_004023965.1. NCBI lineage: Eukaryota > Metazoa > Chordata > Mammalia > Carnivora > Mephitidae > Spilogale > Spilogale gracilis. Next base: position 189,786 of record PITA01001415.1, read on the forward strand.
TGAGTCTTTTTTGCCCAACACCTGTTTCTTAAGCCTTAATTTTATGTTTTTTCCTAGTTTCCATCTACCCTTTGCACTTCTTATTCAATACACTCTTCATGGCAGAGTGTATCCAGGATCTTTACATCCATCTGTTCTTCATACCAAAACAAAAATTAATTCAAAATGTGTCATAGATGTAAATGGAAAACATAAAACTATAAAACTTCCTAGAGAAAAAAATACATGTGATTTTACTTAGGCAAAGACTTCTCAGGTGCAACACTAAAAGCATGATGTAGGACAGAAAATGAGAAATTGAACTTCAGTGAGAGAAAACATATGCTCTTCAAAAGGCACTGTTGAAGCCACACATGGGGAGAAAATATTAGCAAAGCATTTGATAAAGGACTTGTATCAGGAATATGTGAATAACTCTCAAAAGGCAAAAATAAGAAAACAACTTAACTTTTTAAATAGGCAAAGAATTTGAACAAGAATCTCACAGAAAATAAGGTAAATAAGTCCCCAAAGAAGATACACTAGTATCAAAGAAGCTTTGAAAAGATGCTAAACATCATTAGATAGGGAAATGAAGATTAAAACCACAATGAGATGCTAGTTCATACGTATTAGAATGGCTGAAATTGAAAGCAATAATAAAATAAAACTCTGACTATTCACTCTCATAATTTTGGCTATCTCTAGTATTTTGGTGACTCAAATTTTAGCCTTCCATTCAGACCTCCCCTTCAGCCTCCTATATTTAACTTTCTGTTGGAAATCACCTAGATAACCCAGAGGCATATCACATTCAACACATCCAAAGCTGAATCCATCATCTTCCCTTTCTATTTGGCTTTTCTTTCTATATTATCTACTTTAAATGGAAGGCATTATCATCTTTAGCCAGGCACTTGGAAGTTATCCCACATCCAATCTCACATATCTGCCTCTCTTAATAGAAACCATACCTACCATCACAGTCTTTCTTTAGGTGCTCATGTCACTCCTACAGCTGGTCAAAATGTCTCCTTCACATTCATACTTCTTCTGTGGTCTGGAAAGACCTCACTAACATGCAGTCTGAAAATATCATTACCTTCTAAAAATCCTTCTGAGGCCAGGAAAAGTCCAGGCTCTTTAACATATCCCACAGGATCATCCCTAGAGTGACTACTGCCTATCTCTCTACCCTCATGTCTCTCCACTCCATAGCATGAGCTTCTTCTCTAGCACTCTTCTGTGCTCACAACATTTTTCTTGGTGTCTCTATGACTTTAGTCAGGCTGCCATCTCAGCATAGAATATGCTCTCCATTCTTTCCCATCTAGATCACTGCTACTCATTCTTTAAGACTAAGTTTAGGGGTCCCCCTTAGTCAGTTAAGCATCTGACTTTGGCTCAGGTAATGATCTTGGGGTTCTGGGATTGAGCTCATGTCTGAGCCTCATGGGCTCAGCACTAAGTGGGTAGGCTGCTTTTCCCTTTCCCTTTCCCTCTTCCTCTGCTCCTACCCATGTTCCCACCCTGCTCATGCGCAAGGTGATTGTGCTGTCAAATCTAAAAAAAAAAAAACAATAAGTTTAGGAAGGCTTTCCAGAGATCCATGTGCTAGCTTAGGTATCTTCTTTTAATTTCGGTAATACTCTGTGCATATACTTATCAGTCAACTTAAGTGTTTTGTAATTGTCTGTTTGTGTATCTTCCTTACCAAACCAAACCAATTTTTTAACGTTAGGTCTTGTATCTTATATCCTCATCCCTAAGGTTTAGCACAGTGTCTGGCACATAGTATTCAGTAAATGTTAAATAGATCATTATGTATACACTGGTAGCTTTGCAATTTCTTTGAGTTATGATGTATTTTTCTATCTTTGTGAAATGCAGGGTATGGTGTGTTTTAGAAGAATACCAAAAGTCACTGATGGAATTTCAAACAAAAACATTCCGTGTTCATGCCAATTCAGAAAGTTATTTATGTTAAAAGATTTATGACACAGGAGCGCCTGGGTGGCTCAGTTGGTTAAGCGACTGCCTTCGGCTCAGGTCATGGTCCCGGAGACCCGGAATCGAGTCGCACATCGGGCTCCCTGCTCGGCAGGAAGCCTGCTTCTCCCTCTCTCACTCCCCCTGCTTGTGTTTCCTCTCTGGCTGTGTTTCTCTCTATCAAATAAATAAAATCTTTAAAAAAAAAAAAAAGATTTATGACACAGTTCACATATACCTCATATGCAACCTCTTGAGTAGGTAAATTTTCCAACATACTGGTCATTTTTTATGTGTTTTTGTCAGATTTGCTTTGAGTAATTCCAGGTAGATTTACAGCAAAAGGACAGTGCCAAAAGGAGTAACTAATCGAAAAGAAGGTGTAGCTTATGTTCTTTCAGGAAATCTGTATTGAAAATGAAGTTATCCTGGGTAGGTAAGGTAATATTCTTTTTAAATACAGAAGCGATTTCAGTTTTTACTCTTCAGAATTCAGTCAAAGGAACTATTTTCCCTATAGAGTTCTTAAACCTTTCTACCTGCCTTCATTTCTCAATAGAAGTGAAAATCTGGGGGACTTTTCTGGAAATAGATAAAGGTGTTATGGAAATCTCTTCCTCACACACACACAACTTGATAAATATAATCAGCAAAGTCTTACATAGTCTTTTTTTGCAGAATTATTCTTTGTGCTTTGGACATTTCTCCTTTGCCATTTAAAACAGTTTCAAATATAATTGTATTTTCCCCAGTCATTTATTACTAAAAATTTCAAATACATGTAGAAAAGTTGAAACAGTTTTACAGTAGACATTCATCTAGTTACCTTTAAGTTCTGTAGTTGTTAACATTGTGCTGTATTTGCTTTATCACATGTTTATCCATTCACCCAGCCATCGACCCATCTTATTTTTTGATCCATTTCCAAGAGCGTTGCAGGTATAAGTAGACATATTGATTGCATTTTGCATGAAAAATAAACCCCTCATCTAGGTAACAGATTAACAAAACATAGCTAAGCATATAGCTGATTAAATGATTTCATTTCTTCACCTAATTTAGGCAGAGCTTTGAGAATTTCTCCTGAAAATGGTTTCACTTTTTAATCAATATGATAGCATTATTTTGATGATAATGAAAGCAGTTAGTCAGAATACATATTTATAATGTCATAGCAAATTTGAATCTCACATCTAGCAGAGAAGACGGGGATGGTTATAAAGAAATCCACTTCTAGAGCAAAAAAAAGAGGATGAAGTAAAACCCTTTCTATTTAAAGATTAACAAGGATAAATGAGACCTAAAGAGTTTTCTTCTTTATATTCCTGCTTGCAGGTAGGAGAGTACCAAATTATCTCTGAGGCTGAACATTTATGCTTTTCCTGAAAGATCTTTGAGCTGTTTTCATAACTTTTGTCAGTAACTCATTTTTAGTACCCACACTGTCAGAAGTTCTTTCTTATATCTAATCTGTGACCTTCAGGCAGTAGTCATAAAATGTGAAAGATGTAGATAGTCATAAGAAGTTAATACTGATGGCTTTTCAATTCCATTGTCATAAACACATCATATAGTAGTTATATTTTAAAGTGATAACAGTTGAGACACTGCATTACAGTATGAACAAGTTGTAATTAACCTACATTTAAAAGAAGTCATCCTTCAATTTTATTATTTGAGTTCATTGTTTGTCCATTGAAAAGAAGAAATCAGGGCTACTGGGTAAACTCCATCTGACCTCCTTGTGAATAGAGAATATTATTTTGCTCTGAAGCTGGCCTTTTAACCTACATGATCCCAGAGATTGCCTTATTATTAGAGGAAATCTTGATTAATATTCTTAGAGCTTAGAGACTCCAAATTGATTGATAGTCATTATTTTATATCAATTCACAAAAGATGGTAATTAAAGATAGCATTGCTTTAGGAGAAATTATATTTGATAATTCCTTCTTCAAAGTGTGTTGATAAAAAGGTAAAATTGGGGATACATAGTTTCACTCTTACTATGTTTAAACAACTACACAGTGCCCTTTTAAGATATATTCAGGAGGGGTGCCTGGGTGGCTCAGTTGTGAGGTGTCTGCCTTCGGCTAAGGTCATGATCCTGGAGTCCCCAGATGGAGCCCCGCATCGAGTTCCCTGCTCAGCGGGAAGCCTGCTTCTCCCTCTCTCACTTCCCTTGCTTGTGTTCCTTCTCTAGCTGTGTTTCTCTCTGTCAAATAAATTTTTTAAAAAAAGGTATATTCAAGGAAGCATATGACAATTAGGCAAGATTTAGTTGGAGAAAGATAGTGGTTTCCCCTTTGCTCAAAGGTAAAATTTTTAGAAAAGACCTGCCAGGTCTATATTAGCCACATGCTCCCACTCACAAAACCACTGCTTCTCTGAACTGCTTCTCTGAACTCACCTCCTGCTACAAACACTATAAAACTGTACATATCCAGAGTCAAGTATTGCTAGGGTGCAGGGAAAAAAATAAAGAAACAAAGAACTATACACTTCCAATTACTTCATCTGCTCTTTTCCCCCATAGTACTGTTCACCTTGAAACATAACTGGGTGGTTTACTTACATACGGTGTCCATTTTTATTGTCAGTGTCCTTCTACTAGAATATAAATACCATAAAGGTGGGCTTTTTAAAAAAATTATTTATTTGTCCATTTTGTTTACTAATATGAATAATATTTGGGCATATGCTCAGTAGATATATAGTTAATGAATGAATGCACATCTACATATGTAAATACATATGTAAATTACAAATAAATTTTTTATTTATAAGGGAATGACTCTGCAGAGGAAAGTTTGCTTAAGGGTTAAAAATTAAGATTTTTAGGGGTGCCTGGGTGGCTCAGTTGGTTAAGCAACTGCTTTCAGCTCAGGTCATGATCCTGGAGACAAGGGATCAAGCCCCACATCGGGCTTCCTGCTTGGTGGGAGGCCTGCTTCTCCCTCTCTCAGTCCCTCTGCTTGTGTTCCCACTCTCACTGTGTTTCTCTCTGTCAAATAAATAAATAAAATCTTAAAAAAAAATTAAGATTTTAGGGGCACCTGGGTGGCTTAGTCAATTAAGCATTGACTCTTGATTTCGGCTCAAGTCATGATCTCAGGATTGTGACTCAGCCCCACATTGGGCTCCATGCTCAGTGGGGAGTCTGCTTGAGATTCTGTCCCATTCTCTCTTCCCCACTCTCCTCTCTCCCTCTAAAAAAAAAAAAAAAAAGATTTTAGTGTCATTGAGACCTTGGCTTAAGTCCAGGAATTTCCACTTAGTAGTTTCCTTTTTGCCTTTCTAAATCTCAAGTCACTTCCATCTATGAAATAAATATAATAGTACCACCTGTCATAGGATTGTTATGAGGATAAATGAAAGAATACATATAAAGGGCTTAGCATAGTTCCTGGCAATTGGTAAAGACTCAGTAAATGCTGACTAGTAATAGAGTTTGAAATTAATTTTACCATCTACAGAGTCCATCAGATTATGAGAATTAGCCTTCTCCATCCCACTTTGATTGGTTCTTATTCTTTTTTCCCTCTTCACAGTAGTTCTATGAAATAATTACATGAGCTAATTACTTTTAAGATCAAGCCATTAGATACCATATTTTATTGATTCACAAAAGGTCATCTTAAGCATACATTGTTATACTGTGAGGTGCTTTTTCTGAGACTTGTCTTTGCTTTTATCATTCTGTCCAGAGTTTAGCACTGTAGACCTGGTCAGTGCCAAGTAAGTGTTGCCTGGCAATTTGTTAATACTTGAAGTTTAAGATGGCTAATATGCAAATAATATTTTAGTAAATGAAATGTAGTGAGTGGAGAAGATGTTCATTTGGGATCCAAAAATTAAATTTAGTCTTATAAAAATTTTTAGATGCCCAACAAAAATAAAAAGGATAGTTGTGGTACATTGGTACATTCATACAATAGTCTGCAATAAAGAGAAAGAATGTACTACTATTAGCACAAAACAACATGGATGAATCTCACAGATGGTTGAGCAAAAGAGTGCTGTGGAAATGAGATATATCTTATCAAAGATATATCTTAGCGAAGTCCTCAAAATCGTAAGGGTAAAATTGGATGAATTCTTAGATTTGTGTACAACTGTGTACCCATCGCCGAGTTCAAGATAGGGAACATTTCTAGCATCCCAGAAGGTTCCCTTTGTCTCCTCCCAGGAAATGCTTCCCCCCACCAAGGTAATCATTAGTTGACTTCTGGTCCCCTAAATCAGTTTGTCTGTTCTTATGAATGGAATCATGTGTTATGTCCTCTTTTGTGTCTGGCATCTTTGGCTCACCTTTATTTCTGTGAGATTCATCTATGTCATTTGGTGTTGTAGAATTCATTCTTTTTCTTTGGTGAATAGTATTCCATTTATGAACCTATCACTACCTTTTTGTATTGTTGATGGACATTTAAGTTATTTTAGTTTAGGGCCAATATGAATAAATCTATGAATATTATATCTGCCTTTTGTTGGACTTTACACTCACTTCTGTTGAGACATTATGCAAGAATTAGAATTGCTAGGTTATAGGATATGTGTTTTTATTTTGGTAGATAGTGCCAGACGATTTTCTAGAGTACTTGTATAATTTATGTTTCTGCCAACTGCTGACGGTTCTAGTTTCTCCATGTCCTTGACAACACTTGGTATTATGAATTTTTGAACTTTATTAGGTGTATAGTGATATCTCCTGGTTTTAATTTGCAGTTCTGATGAAAAAAATTTTTTTCTTTTTTTTAAGATTTTATTTATTTATTTGACAGAAACACAGCCAGAGAGGGAACACAAGCAGGGGGAGTGAGAGAGGGAGAAGCAGGCTTCTCGGTAAGCAGGGAGCCTGATGTGGGGCTCAGTACCGGGATACCAGGATCATGACCTGAACCGAAGGCAGTCACTTAACAACTGAGCCAGCCAGGTGCCCCAAAAGTT
>PITA01001416.1:0-196627 GCA_004023965.1 Spilogale gracilis
CACACCCAGTGCTCCACGCTTTAGGTGTCCCCAGTACCCACCACCAGGCTCTCCCATCCCTCCACCCCCCTCCCTCCAAGTCCCTCAGTTTGTTTCTGTGTTCAAAATCTCTGTTGTTTCGTTTCCCTCCCTAGATTACCCTAGTTCCCATTTGCTTTCCTTCTGCCACTGTCCTCCAGTTTGCCCCTCATGCACCGCATGCTGTGGGGAGCCTGGATGGCTCAGTGTGTTAAGAGTCTGTCTTTTGCTTGGAACATTATCCCAGGGTCCTGGGATCGAGCCCCACGTTGGGCTCCCTGCTCAGTGGGGAGCCTTCTTTTCCGTCTCCCTCTGCCTGATGCTCTGCCTGCTTATACACTCTCTCTCTCACTCTCTCTGTCAAATAAATAAAATCTTTTTTTTTATTGTTACTTAAATTTTTTTTCCCCAGTGTTCCAAGATTCATTCCCCATTCCCCACACCCACTGCTCCACGCTTTAGGTGTCCCCAGTACCCACCACCAGGCTCTCCCATCCCTCTACCCCCCTTCCTCCAAGTCCCTCAATCTTTTTAAAAATGCTGAAATTAAATAGAATAAACATACTCCATTTAAAAATGTTTGAGCCTTGATTGTACCAATCCCAAAGTACTTTCTGGGTTTCTCAGTGATAAAGAAATGAGATATGCTTTCTTTAGATAGTGAGTGCCCTTAAAGGTGCAATATCAACTTTTTAGAGTGAGAGCCCATAAGGTCAGGACACCTGCGTGGCTTAGTCAGTTAAACGACCAACACTTGTTTTTGGCTCAGGTCATGATCTCAGGGTGGTGAGATGGAGTCCCACATCAGGATCTACACTCAGCATGGAGTCTGCTTGTCCCTCTTCCTCTGCTCCTCCCCCTGGCTCATGCTCTTGCTCCTTCTTAAATAATAAACGAACAAACAAATAAATGATAAAATCTTAAAAAAAAAAACAAAAAAAGCAACCCACTAGGTGATGATGATTCCACCATCACCATCAGCCATTCCTTCCAGCTCCATGAAATCCATGGGCACCAAACTTAGTATCAGGACATAGTTCACGCCCTGGCTTTTCACTTATTAGCTATATGGGCGTGGCCAAGTACTTAATCTCTCTGAACCTCAGTCTGTAAAATGGAGATAACCTACCTTACATGGATGCTCTGAATAAATTATGAGACCATAAATGTAAAACAAGTCAAATTTTATTTTGCAGTCTTCAATTTCTATCTTCTCTCCTTTGGGTTCACTCATGTGCAGTCCTCCCAGAGGCAGTCCTCTTCATTCCTGACCCTGCTTCTTGATTCAGTCATATCCTAATGTCAAGCACTTGGATCTTACCTCACTGAATCTTCAGAACAATTCCATGAGGTCAGTACCATGTGGATTGGAATCCAGGCAGTCTGACAAAGTCTGCATACTTGAATTCATGCTGAATTGAGGTAACTTTCAGGCAGCCGTCAATGCCTATCACTCTTGCTGCCATGAAGGAAAGAAAGTCTGTGGTTGAGGTTTCCTTTCAGGCTGATGCAAACACAGCACAAACCAAAGACCACTGGTAAATCCAGGGGGAGTCCTAGGTACCTCAGGAATAGTGGCCTTCTGCATTATGGGAAGGATTCCCAGGAAGGCGGCAGCCTGCCCTAGGACGGGAGCTCAATGTAGCTCCTCTCAGGGCCACTTGGGAGACTTTAGGCTAAGAGGCACACCACAGAGCTTGAAACCCGGAAGCCTTCCACAGGCTGGGCTCTGCAGTCAATCCAGACATCACACCGAACATCTCCAGATGGCCTGTACCTAAGCTGCCTTTCCTAGCTGGGCTAGAGGAAGGCGTGGGGAGATCTGAAAGGAGAAAAAGAGGCTGCAAAGTAAGGAAAGCTGGACGGGAAGTTTCCTAGCACAGCAGAGGCCAGGAGCAGCTCGCAGGATAGCGCTACCCCACCCCCGCACTCCATGTTCTATGAAGTGCAAAGATTGTGTCAGCATTTCCATTTTAAACCCCTCATTTCATAGGCTTACACTCAGGTCATAAAAATTCACTCTGGGCTGAAGTTTGACATACAGTCTCTTAGCTATGTGCCCAAAAATAGAGACATTACTAGTTTCAGACATTTTGGGGACTTCTACAAGCATCCCCTCAAAACTTCATTTGGTAAAAATAGACTTCTAAGCTGTTGGTCTACAATGCATCAAAAGCTTGTCTCTATAAACCTAGGAAACATGTTTTGAAAAAGTAACATCATTCCACTGGAAATATGGATTCCCTACACACTGAACTGGGGCAGCGAATATGTTGGAATCTACTGCTATTATTTCATGCTCGGAGTAATATATCATGTGCCCTTTGCTGCTACTCACTACCGGTTTCTTGCCCTAAAAACCATTTGAATTTTCAACTAGAGGCAGCTTTGTAGAGGTTTGGGGTCAGCAATCGATTCAGATTTTTACAGTACATTGTAACAAAATACATTGACCAACATGTATTTAAGCCAAAGTTACACTTTCCTTACAAGTTTAGTATGAACAGAAAAGGTAATATATGTCAATACATCCTGACATATAACAGACTGACTTTTATTGGTAGCAAGTAGTTGGTATTTTGGAGATGAGAAGGTACCTATAATAGTCATTAGCGAATTAACCTTTTCGTTGTAAGATTTTCGCCCATTCTCCTCTTCCCCTAATCCCCCTCACTGGCCACTGAAACTACATAGACATTCAAAATAGTAGATAAATTGAAACATAAATTCCCAAGAGAAGACTCCCAATGTTTTAGAAATCAGACAAGTGACAAGGAGCTAATAATTCTACCAGAATACAAGGGTGCCTGAGAGCTGTGAGAACTGAAATCAGATGACTTTGCTCGGGTAAGTAACACTCAAGCAACTCGGGGCGTTATAACAGCCTGACCTGAGGGAAGTTTGAAGAGTCTGGTCTCCACAAGTGTTAGAACTTGAGCAGTTAAGAAAGAAGAAGAACTAACTTTGGCATACTCCTCAGCTGAAGGAAAGGCAGAGCAGGAGCCAGGTAGCCACCATATGGGACCTCCGCATCTCTGGGGAGGAGGTTGCTCCTGATTCTCAAGTAGTCTGCTTTTCTCGAGGCAAAAAGGTAAGGTCTGGCTGTGGCATCCGGTTTGGGAACAAAGAGAGGAATCCATGGCTCTGAATTCCCATCCCAAGCTGCTCATATAATATCTATCTCTGGAAACAAACTTTCTATCAACAGAGAAATTTTCAGAAACATCTTCTTCATTAACAGAGGCACTACTGAAAGGTCCATGGAGCGTTTAGGGGTCAGGCAAACCTGAAGTTTAACCTTTACTTTTTAAATGTCAAAAGAAAATTGCAGATCTACCAACAGTTAACAATTTTACCTACTGCTGCCTAATTCTTTTTTCCACTGCAAATTCCATTCCAGAGGAAGTCATTAAGGTAAAGTAAAAATGATGAATACTAACAGATTAGGGAGGGGAAATTAGTGAGGTCCTATTAAAACGAATGGCCTTACTGCTATTTCTTTCTTCATATTGTTAAGTTATGGACTCAAAGGAGTGCATATAAAACATATATAAGGCAAAAGAATAATAATATAAACAATTTTACACCCAAAACACAGGCTAAGAAAAAGGACACCATCCCTACTACCAAAAACTTCTATGTGCTTCTCCCTCGTTTCAAATTCTGCTCCTTCCTTCCTGGGGGTTAACCTATCATGAATGTTAGGTTTATTACTCCTTGACTTTCCTAAGTGTGTGGCTCACTTATGGGAGTAAGTATTCCTAAACTATCCCGCTCAGTTTTTTTATTTTGAGTGCCGTAAAAATGGTTTCATACTGTATGTATTCTTCTGCAACTCACTTCTTTCATTCAACATGCTTGCAATATTCACTCATGTTGATCTTACATGGAAAAATTCATTTTCACTGCTGTATAATAGTCCATTGTTGTTGTTGTTTAAAGATTTTATTTATTTGACAGAGAGAAACACAGCCAGAGAGGAAACACAAGCAGGGGGAGTGAGAGAGAGGGAGAAACAGGCTTCCCGCCGAGCAGGGAGCCTGATGTGGGACTTGATCCCGGGTCTCTGGGATCATGACCTGAGCCGAAGGCAGTCGCTTAACCAACTGAGCCACCCAGGCGCCCCAAGAGTCCATTGCTTGACTATACTGAAATTTGACCATTGTCCTCCTTAGAGATATTTGGGTTGATTCCAATGCTTTGCTTTTGGAAACAATTCTGCTTTGAACATTATTGTAGCTGCCCCCTGGGGAACATGGCAAGAATTTCTCTAGGGATTTATATCTGCTGAGTCATGGAGTTTATACATCTTCAGCATCCCAAATCATGCCGAACTGTTTTCAAATGGTTGTACACAATCGCCAGCAGTGTGTATTTTTTTTCCAGCTCCTCCGTATTCTTTCTGATTCTTGGTTTTGACCTTTCAAGTTTTGGCAATTTAATGAATGTGAAATATTTTCCCTTTGTGATTTTAATTAGCATTTTCTTTATTTCTAATGAAGTTAAGCTTCTTTTCATATATTTATCAGTCAGCCTTATTTATTCTTTTATGAAGTGTTTATTCAAATCTTTCAGCCAGTTTTATGTGGAATTGTTTGTCTTTTTCTTATTAATTCGTAGAAAATCTTTTTATACACTATATCTTTGTCACTGGGTATGTGCACTGACTTGTCAATATATTACTGACTTGTCTTTCACTAATTTATGCTGACTTTTGATAAGCAGAATTTTAAATATAGCTTGTTATTACTATCTTTGTTCTTATTTTACATAATTGTTTCTTAAAGGAGGAAAAATAAGCTGGAATTTGGTTCATCCACAGTAAGTGGCTCCCTTAGCCCCACTTGGATAGTATTGGTTGGGATGAATCTGGACTTGATTCAGGTTATTTTACACATATTTTTTTTTTCTGAAGCAAGAGTCTGTCTCTAGAGGCCCTCAAAAAGTATGGGCTTTTGTTGATAACTTTCACCTGTTTCTGGGGGAATTCTGCTTAGCATCAAACAACCATCAGATTCTGATGTAAAAAAGAGTCTTTACCCTTATTTAGGGCTCATGGTAATGTGGTAATAGAGAGGGTGATCTGGAGCTAACAGACCCGGTATCTAAACCAGGTTCCATTCTTTACCCACTGTGGAAGCTCTCAGACCCTCAGACTTCTTGTTTGTTAAAGGAAGATAATCGCACTTGCTTTTTTCCCTTGTGAAAATCAATAAGATGATACAGTTTGAGTGCCTACATGACACACAGCTCTCAAAAAATGTTTGTCCCCTTCACCTTAGGAAGGGAAATCCTTTTGCAGTCAGCCTGTTCAGTCCATCTGTGATCTTTGGACAAAAACATTTCTCCTACCACTCTCTGCAAGCTGCACGTTGGACGTAGGCAAGGACTATAGTGGCTAAATAACTGTTGGCCAGGGTTTATGATTTTTTTTCTCTTCTTTAAATACTCAGGAATATCAGCACCATATGCTTAACCATTCCAACTCAACTCACACAGCATGTTCCGTATATTTGTCAAATAAAAAGCCAATATTATTTTTGCAAGCACAAAATCTATGGAGGAACACTTACATCAAAGTACAATTGGACATACTGATTTTCATTTTGTCAATCACAATGTATCACTCACAAATGGCACATAGACTTTCATTTGTATTCTCTTCCCTCTCTCTCTCTCCTCTTTCTCTCTCTTTCCCCCTCTGGCCTCTCTCCCTTTCTCTCTCTTTCACACACACATGCACACACATGTGCACACACACACACACACACCTTCCTGCACTGTATTTCTTAGTTACCATAATCAATGAGGAGTAGCCAGTTATGACCCTGGAATGAAACCGTAGTAGTTGCAGGAGGCAGTGAGCTTCTAGCTAAAAGCCACCAATTCCACCTTTACTGCTTCTCATACCAGAATTTAAGAACCATCTAAGGCCTTGATCAGTTTTCCTTAATTGACCACACCCTGGCTGGCACCAGGGTTTGTGATCTTGGTAAAGGAAGGAGATGCCCTAGTGTCTGTGCTGTTCATTCATTCTTTAGTCAAATTCATTTTGTAGTCATGTACCCATTCAGGATCTCAGACACTGTAAGCCATCCATTCCTTTAACTTATAGTCTTTCCTGCTTGATCCATTGCACTGGTTTATTTATGACTTTCCCATTCTGAATTACTTTAACAAATTCTTTGCTCATTGTTTATTTAATCAACAAATGTTGTATTAAATTTTACTTTTAGGGATGTCTGGGTGGCTGAGCCGGTTATGTGGCTGCCTTGGGCTCGGGTCATGATCCCAGGGTCCTGGGATGGAGCCCCATGGCGGACTCTCAGCTCAACAGAGAGTCTGCTTCTCCTTCTCCCTCTGCCTGCTACTCCCCTACTTGTGCGCGCTCTCTCTCTCTCTCTCTGTCAAATAAATAAATAAAATCTTCTTAAAAAATAAAAATGTGTTCCTAAATTTACTGTAGCAGAAATCACTGTTACAGTTTTTAGTAACTCATAGCACATTTATCTGTGTGGTGTTGGTATGCATGTTGCTTTTATTATATATGCATTCAGATACTTCTATCTTACTCTACTTTCATTAATATCAAAGCCCTCCCTTGATGTGGTGATTTTCAACATTGCTGTTTTCCTATCCTGTAATCCAGTAGCTCTTTGTATATACATCACTCTTATGGCATGCATTTTGTGATGCTTTGTATCATGATTTTGCTCATGTCAGTCTCCTTTCTAGTTGGTAAGTAGAACATACATGCCTACTTGGCCCCTTTCAGAGTCACTTTCTTCTGATATCCTTGCTGAAGAGAGTTTTGTTTAAAGAAGATAGTCCTGAATCGTCCTCCCTCAACACACAGCCACTACTGGCCACACTGGCTTCAAGAGGGGTGATGTAGTAAAAGCTTAATTTCTTTTTTATTATCCACACCTCTAGTTTCCTTCAACACCATTTGTGCAAGGCTGTTATGGCTAGTATACTTTCAAGGGAGTCATAGAAGGGCTAATAACATAGCACAGCAACTTGGAAATGAATATCATTGTCCTAGAGTCCCCGGGCCATTCCCATTCCAGAGAATCTCTTAGGAAGAAAAGAACTTTCTTCCCTTTGGTTCTAGCTTCCAGACTGTCTTCTTAGGCCTTCTGATCTTCCTAGGCCATCTTCACATCTCTGGACATCTCCATCTGGTGGTCCCATCTCATCTCTTTCGCAATGATTCTCTATAGAAACTCAAGTCTCCTTCCTTTCTTCCCAGCAATACTTAGCTCTCTGTCTAGCATATCAAGGCTGTGCCTTTCTCAGCCAAAAAGTTCTCAGCCAAAAGACAGTATTGTTATGGACCCTGAAAATCAAATTTTGCAACTTCCCTATAAGTAGAAGGGGTTGTGATGTGTGTGTGTTTTAATAGCATTTTTTTCCTACCACTACAAATGTGAGGATATTTCACATCATTCATAATGCCTTACACATGAGATAATCTGATTTTGCTATTCCAACCCTGTTGACCCCATTTAATAAAAACACCTGCATTTCCCTGGTATATAAGAAGAAGAGGGGAGGAGAAGGAAGGAAACAAAACTAAGTTTTCTTCCTTAGATGACCAGGTGATTGCTAAATCATCAACTTCTGCTTAGGGCACACAGAAAGAGGACCTTTTTTTGTGGGGAAAGGATTTCAATTTTGAACACAACAAGCTTGTAGTTTCCATCAGGTAACACTACCCAGAAGGCAATAGGAATACAGATGTTAGTACTCAGGACAGAAGTGATTTGTCTCTTGATTTGGAAATCATTAATGTATAAGGTACTGGTTAAGCTGTAAAAGAAATCACGCAGAATACCAAGGAAAAGAGGAAAACAATAAGAGAGTACATGATAGATATAGAAGTTGGTGGATAAACGATGCTCCTAGAAAGAATACTGCAAATGGGGACAGATGCAATAATCAGATGTGTGATATAAGAAACGTAAGGATAAAATACCAGAGGATTTCAATAGAAGTCAGGGTCAGGAAAAAAGGTCCACTATCACTACACTTATTTATCGTTGTTAACATAAATTCTATCCAATAAAAAGATAAGAAGGGAGGGAAGAAATGGGGGAGAAGGATTTATTATTTGCGATGTTATCAATATTTGCAAATAATAAGATTGTGTAACTAAAAAATCTAAGAGAATCAAAGCTACTAGAACCAAGAGAGTAATAGTACCCATCTACAAAATAAAAGCTTTTTATTGTTTTCCTACTACATCTCAGAAACAACCCTTTAGAAAATATAATGGAAAATATTGAAATAAATATCAAGCACAATAAAAATTAAATAAGGAAATAATTATGTTTGGAAGTACAGAGGAAAAAAGTTAAAGGAACTTCCTTCTTATGGCCCATGTTATAGGTGGTAATTATATCCCACATTTTTGCTGTTTGCTGCCCTGTGCTAGTCCTGAGTCCCCAGTCAAATAGCAAGCTCCTAGACTATAGGACATGTCTTTCCTTCTGTTTCCTAGCTGAAATCTACTAGAAAGGCTAAAACTATCTGATTCATGCTGTTTATTGTGCATTTTTTTTCAGTTTGACTTAAACTTTAAGTAGAGACTTTGCCAGAGAAAACAATCACTTTGTGAACTAACGAAAAAATATCACTGTATCAGAATTATTCTTCTAACTACCTTCCCCTACTGAGAACTATATAGTTCCACAACACAAGATTTAGTATCCACACTGCTGTTCAGTTTCCTTACTTCAACTAAGCACATTTTATAAGAAGACCTTTTAAAAATGAATCTGCTGTAATAACCATAAGAACCAGCATTCTCAGACTAGGGTCAGTGAAAGTGAAAGCAAATTCTTTCAAACCAGAGTTTCCACTCTCCTGTCATTTCTCTCTCTTCATCTTCTTGCTGACTGGGGGATTACCTGGTGCAACAAGGAAAATAATTGTACATCTAATTCATAGGGAATTGGGGCACAACAAAGAAGATAGCACACCTAGGTCAGAAAAAGACAAATACTGTACGATCACACTTCCATGTGGAATCTAAAACAAGCAAACAAACAAAACTCATAGAAAAAGAGATCAGACTTTTTACCACGGGTAGAAGGTGGGGGGAGGAGAAGGAATTGGAGGAAAGTGGTCAAAAGGTACAAACTTCCAGTTATAAGATAAATAAGTACCAGGGATGACATGTACAACATGATGAATAGTTCCCATGGCTGCGGAAAGTTGAGAGAGTAAATCCTAAGAATTCTCATCACAAGGAGAATTTTTTTCCCTTTTTCTTTCTTTAAAAAATTGTATCTATATGAGAAGATGGATATTAGCTAATCCTATTGTGGCAATCATTTTACTATATAGTAAATCAAACCATCATATTATATGCCTGAAACTTATACAGTGCTATATATCAATTATTTCTCAATAAATCTGGTGGAGGAAAGATCCAGAGGAATCCAGAGTGATATACAAAGAATCATTTGTTAACTTAAGACTTCTTTTTTTTAAGATTTGTTTATTTATGGTCTCCTGGGTGGCTTAGTTAAAGCCTCTGCCTTTAGCTCAGGTCATGATCTCAGTGTCCTGGGATCCAGGCCCACATCGGGCTCTCTGCTCAGTAGGGAGCCTGCTTCCTCCTCTCTCTCTGCCTACTTGTGATCTCTCTCTCTCTGTCAAATAAATTTTTTTTAAAAAAATTTGTTTATTTGACAGAGAGAGAGGGAGCAAACAGGGGGAGGGGCAGAGGGAAAAAATCTCAAGTCGACTCCGCACTGAGGGCAGAGCCAGACCAGGAGCTCCAACTCACGACTCTGTGAGATCACCACCTGAGCCAAAATCAAGAGTTGCATGCCCAACCAACTGAGCCACCCAGGTGCCCCAAGACTTTTATAAATCACTCTTCTTTTGCCATGTGGTTGACTAAATCTACCCTGCTTTAAAACAGAGTTGCTTGAGAAGTAAACATGCTTAAGGAAATTCAAACAAGTAGGGGTGTAACAGTGTTTTATTATGGTTATAATTTGCATTTTCCTGATGACTGTTGAACTCAAACATCTTTTCTTAAAAGACTTATGGTTTTGGCAATATTGTGTCCTAGAGAACCTGAAATATGTTCCTGCTCAAAAATCTTTTGAAAGATGGAAAAGTATAGTAACTTTCTACTAAGAGAGTAGATCTTAAAAGTTCTCATCCCAAGGAAAAAAATTGTCACTATGTGTGGTGATGGATGGTAATTAAACTTCTTGTAGTCATTATTTCACTATATAGTTCTTTGAACAACATGCTGTGAACTGCATGGTCCACTTTTACACAGATGTTTTTATAGTACAGTGATGTATTTTTTCTTCCTTATGATTTTCTCAATAACATTTTCTTTTCTCTAGCTTACTTTATTTTTTAAATCTTTAATTCAGTACAGTTAACATCCAGTGTTATATTAGTTTCAGGTATACAATATAGTGATTCAATAATTCCATACATTACTCGGTACTCATGATAAATGTACTCTTAATCCCCTCTGCCTATTCTACCCATCCCCCGACCCACCTCCCCTCTGCAACCATCAATTTGTTCTTTATAGTTATAGCTTACTTTATTTGTAAGAATACAGTATATAATACATATAACATACAAAACATGTCAATCAACTGTTTACTTCATCTGTAAGGCTTCCATCAATAGTAGGCTATTAGTAGTTAAGTTTAGGGGAAGCCAAAAGTTACAGCCAAAAGTTTCAACTGCATGGCGGTCGGCATTCCTAACCCCCACATTGTTCCAGAGTCAACTGTATATATGTGTATCAAATCATTATGTTGTGCACCTAAAGCTAATATAATGTTATGTGACCATTATAGCTCAATTAAAAAAAAAAAAAAAACAGAGCAGGGGCACCTGGGTGGCTCAGTCAGTTGAGCATCTGACTCTTGATCTCAGCCCAGGGCGTGATCTCAGAGTCATGGGCTCAAGCACCATGTTGAGCTCTGCACTGGGTATGGAGCTTACTTAAAAACAAACAAACAAACAAAACAGCTTTCATTTAAATGTATACCTGAGTTTTAGGAAAGTAAGAAAGATCCTCACAGATGAAAAATATAGGAAGGACTAAAGAGAGTTGCAAATCGAAGCTGATGCTAGGACTGACGGGAGATAAAGGGTCTATCTTATTAAACCCAGGACCTGAATTTTGTTTTTCTCCTTTCAATTGGTTATAGCGTGTCTTTTTTTTTTTTAAGATTTTATTTATTTTTTTGACAGAGAGAGACACAACGAGAGAGGGAACACAAGCAGGGGGAGTGGGAGAGGGAGAACAGGCTTCTCACAGAGCAGAGAGCTCACCGTGGAGCTGGATCCCAGGACCGTGGGATCATGACCTGAGTCAAAGGCAGACACTTAATGACTGAGCCACCAGGTGCCCCTGGAGTGTCTTCTTTAAATTAACTTTTTTTAGTAAAATTTTTTTGAAGCATGACATGCACAAATCATAATTGTATACTTCAATTAATTTTAGCATCATGAACACACGCATGTAAGTAGTGCTCACATCAAGAAACAGACTTCTCTTGCCAGCATTCCAGTACCCCTCCTGTGTCCCGTTTAGTCACGACTCACTGCCCCAAGGGAAATCCTACTTTCTAATAGCATCAAATTAGTTTTGCCTATTCAGACTTTGTATAATGAAAACATACAGTAAGAACTCATCTGAGTCTGGCTTTTTTTTTTTTTTTTTTTTTTTGCTTCACATTATGTTTGTAAGTTTATCTGTGCTTTTGCATTAAGCTGTAATTCCCTCATTCTCATTGCTGTATAGGAGTCCAGTGTATGAATATATTGCAAACTGTTATCCTTTCTACTGCCGATGGATATTTGCACTGCTTTCACTTTTGAGTTATAATGAATAGTGCTACTGTTAACATGCTATACATACCATGTATAACCATTTTGTTAGCATCTGCACAGATTTCTTTTCCGCATATACCTAAGAAGGGAAGTGCTTGGCCATAGGGTATGTTCCTACATTCCTCCTAACCATAATTGTAGGATGCTGACAATTCAGTAGATACTGCCAAATAATTTTCTGAAGTAGTTGTACCGAATTACATTTTCACCAGCTGTATATGAAAGTTCCACCAACACTCAGTATTGTTTGTCATTTTCATTTTGGACATTCTGATGAGAGTATACTAGTATTGCATTATGGTCCTAATTTGCATTTTCCCAATCAGTACTGAAGTTGAGCACTTCTTCATATGTTTCTTGGGAATTTGGATATCCTCTTTTGCAAAGAATCTATATAAGTCTTTTGACAGTTAATTTTTTCAGGTTGTCTGCCTTTTTCTTATTAACTTATGGGAGCTCTTTAAATGTTCTGGACTTGACTCCACACATATCCAAAAAACATCTTCATTTTTGTTTCTATTCTGTACTTGGCTTTTCATTGTCTTTTGATGAACATAAGTTTTTAATTCAATATAGACCGGTCTATCAGTTTCTTCCACTGTACTTAGTGCTTTCTGTGTCTTCTTTAAGAAATCTTTGCTTGCTGCCTTCGGCTCAGGTCATGATCCCGGAGATCCAGGATCGAGCCCTGCATCGGGCTACCTGCTCCGCGGGAAGCCTACTTCTCCCTCTCTCACTCCCCTTGCTTGTGTTCCCTCTCTCGCTGTGTTTCTCTCTGTCAAATAAATAAATAAAATCTTAAATAAAAAAAAAAAGAAATCTTTGCTTAGCCCAAGGTTATGGGGACATTCTTCTTTGTTTTCTTTCAAATAGTTTACTGTATTTCATATTTAGGTCACAATCCATCTGGAATTTATTTTTTTGTATTGTGAGTCAGGGATCAAACTTCCTTTTGTTTCAATTGGATATCCAATTGACACAGTACCATGCTTTTCTATTGCACTGTCATGTTTCTCATAATTCAGGTGCTATAGGGGCACCTGGGTGGCTCAGTCAGGTATACACCTGACTCTTAATTTCAGCTCAGGTAGTAATCCCATGGGTGGTGAGATTAAGGCCCCTATGTTGGGTTTTGCACTCAGCAGAGAGTCTGCTTGAGATTCTCTTCCTCAGCCCCTCCTCCTCATTCACACACTTGTTTTTTCTCTCTCTCAAATAAATAAACTAAAAAAAAAAAAAAAAAGAATAATTTAGGTACCATATATATGTGGGTGTATTTCTGGACTTTGTGTTCTGTTCCATTGGTCTATCATCTATCTTTGCACTAGTACCATATTGGTAAGACCAGTAAGATAAAGACTAGTGCAGGATGAGTTCTTAGAAAATTGCAAAACAATAGAAGAAAATCCTGTTGTAAAACATCAGTAAACCCAGGAAATGTCATATCATTTCAATGATGCTTCCCCTAAGAAACTCAGATAACAAAATTACCATCTAGAGATTATTCTAAAATGTGTTTAAAATACATAAAAAGCAAAGATCATAAACAGAAAAGGCAATATTTTTTAAAAGATTAACTGACTTTAAAAAATCAAATAGAATTTCAAGGAGTGAAACATGTACTCCTTAAAATTGAGAATATTCATTAATTCCATGCAAGTGGCAAATCTAAGTTAAATAAGTGATAGGTTTTAACCATGGAAGCATAACATGACCCCCGATTATTGTCCCTTCAACTGCAGGCGTCAAGCAACTTTCCATCTTTTATTGTGACATGTTAATGCCAGCAGACATGAAATAAGCAGGAAATGTGCTGAATGTGCTGGGCATCCCTCTGGATTCATGTCAAGGGTACTGGTCTATTTTAAATGTTAATTGTGGCATTTAAAAAAATATTTTATCTATTATTTATTTGAGAAAGAGAGCACACAAATGGGTGGTAAGGGAGGGGCCTCCCTTGGCAGAGGGAGAAGCAGACTCCTCGCTGAGCAGGGAGCCTGATTCCCGGGCAGCTCCATCCCAGGACCCAGGAATCATGACCTGAGCTAAAGGCAGACGCTTAACCCCCAGAAGCCCCTAAATGTGGCATTTTTGTGAAACATCACCAAGAAGGTAATGCTAAAAAATGATCTAGCAAAATAGAAATTCAAATAAAGCTTTCTGGGTGGCTATGCAGTGAGCATTGGAGGGTTTTTTTGATGCCACATAAGCAAAACAAACCCCTTCTGGCTGATTTAGGCTTCGGCTGTGTTACAAGCAGCTGACATAATTCTCCATATTTATCCAACTTGGATAGCGGAACCAGGTTTTAGAGTCATATCTGAATGTAAATTCTGGTTGTACTGGTTATTGCTAAGTCTGGTGCAGAGTGGGCATCCAGTCCCTGAGGCCTCCCTTCTCCCACTTCAGAAGGCTTAACAAAGCCAGGGTCCACACAGATGGTGCTTTTGCCCATCTGAGTCCTAATGACCCTTAAGAAGTAGGAATGATAGCAATTTACAATCTCAATGTCAGTCACAGCACTAGATGTTTTATATACATTATTACATTTTGATCCTCTTTATCACCCTAAGATAGATATAGACACAGATACAGATGATTTCCCCCATTTTATTTGCCCAGGATCACATGCTAAATTGTACCAGAAACGAGATTTGAACCTATGAGATTTGAACCTTCCTTGTTCTTTCCATAACACTAAGTTGCCTGAACTGTGACTTATTTCGAGGCTTTTTACATTCAGTTTCCTTTTGAACAACATATTTTCATAAAACTTTAAATACTGGCCAGTAAGCAAAAGGATTCAGCTGATTTTCTACTAGGCGACTTTGTGTTCTTCCTGACAGACCTGTTTCTGTTGTAGGTCAGGCTGCTCTCCTCCCCTGTGCTGCTGCACACTCTGACGTCAACCCCTCACCCAGGACAGGCTCTACTGATGTTTTTTGATGCTGCCTTCAAAGCCAGGGCGGCCATCTGAGAGGATGAAAGAAACCAGTAAACGATGGGATTCTGGGGAGCCATCCCAGGTAGAATTGTGTTTTCCCGCACCAGCATAGCGTGGAGTATTTCGATGTAGTAAGGACAGCTAATGAGTACAAGTGAAGTTCAGTTCTTTGTGTAAACAAGGTGGGGGGAGCATGTATCTGAATTTAATTCCAACTGCATCAAGGTCATTTTAGAGCTGATGGAGCTCTATTTGTCTTAGGAAATCTCGAAAACTTTTATAGGGAATTCGGAAAATATTTTCAGCCGGCAGGAAAGATAAAATCCCTGCTCACAAAGTACAGGCACGGGCCCAGAGACTGAACAGACAGACTGCTGTAAAACCCCGTTTAATAAGGCATTAAAATGCCATCGACCTGGACACATTAAAAAAGAGAGAGAGAGAGAGAGAGAGCAATGAAAACAAATACCATTCAAGTAATTAGGATCTTATGCCTGAGGCTAACCTGGATGCCAAGCAGGGACTTCCCTGAAGGAATCGCCTGGACCCCGATCCCCCGAAGGAGGGATTGGCTAAGACAAAGGCAGATCTGCTCCGGAATTTTATTCCCCCCCCCCCCAGTCCCCTCCACCGCCTGCCCCGTGACGCTGAAGGCAGAGCATTGAAAGTAGTCTCAATCTCCTCAATCTCTCTCTCTTCTCTCTCTCTCTCTCTCTCTCTCTCTCTCTCTCTCTCTCTCTCTCTCTCTCTCTTGACTCACTCGCTCTTTCGCTGGCTCGCTCGCTCCGTGGCCCGCAGGAAGGGCCGCCTGCGAAGCGAGCAGCCCCCTGCTTGTGCCTTCCTGCTTCGCGAAGGACAAGGAGGCATTTGAAAGCCTGCTTTATTGGGTAAATACGCTCCAAATTGGGGTGAAGTTTGGAGAGTGAACATTTGTTTACGAAGGTAGCTGTGAGGGGGGAAAAGCTGTCTTTTCACGAGCTCCTGCAAATACGGAAGCTGCCTCCCAGCTATTTCCTGCCGCCTGAGCTTCTGAAAAGTGGAAGGCCAGGTGCGCGGGGCCGCCAGCCTGCACACTTCATCCCCACCGGCCCCCGAGGTAGTTCCCGAGGGCTCAGCCCCAGAAATGTAAAAACTAAAGGACTTGTCCTCTTTTTCTTTCTGGAGTGACCCTGTGTGTGTTTGTGGCACCAGTAGCGTGCAGGGCTGCCTGTCACCAAGCATGTCTCCCTGGAGGAGAGACCCATCTCATTTTCAATCGCCTTATGTCTCAGGTACAAATTGAGAGGGCCTCATATTTTTCACCTTTTCATTCACTTTTAAAACTAATCATCTGAATTTGTGTCACTGATGAGTAACTTTTGTTAAAGATTCCCATAGAGAAATTTGTGACTCTCTGAATATGTTTCTAATGTTCTGTTTCTTCCTCCTCTTGTACCCTTTCCTTTTCTTCCAGTAGATTGTAATCGCCAGCAAAATTTGACAGTGAGAGATGGGAGAAAAGGAGAGAAAAAGAAAGAGAAAGGGAAAAGAATGAAAGAAATATAATTAAAGTCTAAGCATTTCCTGGGGTTAATTTGAATTGGACCAGTTGGTTTCATTTTGCGATACAAAAGAAAAATTCAGGCCTCAGGGCCTAAAACTTTCATTAAATTCAGCTTTAGTGAGTTCTAATAATACAGAGGTTTATTAAAAGCGTGAAAAATGTCATTGCCGAGGCCTTCCCTAGGCAGCAGCCTCACCTCTTGGGTATGACTCATGCTTCCTTCATGGCTGCCTGAGCTGTAAAGTTGTGGGCAGGATATTTAAGGTCCAGTGAACCAGCTCCTTGAATCTTTCTTGCCATTTTACTGGGATCACGTCTCAGTTAGCAGTCTTGCCATCCAGAGTGGTAGCCGGACAGCAAAAGTGAGAGAAGGAGTGGGTGCTTAGGGCTGTTGCAGATGATTAGTCCAAAAGAGCAGGCTAAAATTTAGAATTTAGTCCCCGGCAGGAGTCTGCTGGAGGAAATGAAGGGATCAACAACATGAGAGAAGCACTGTGGCCAGTTGTTCCTGACCACAGCCACAGGCTTTTCTGTGTGTGCTGGAAATTGACCTCGTCCAAAGCTGAGGATGCAGGCAGGGGAAGGACACTGATAAGGCAGGTGATGAAGCTAAATCATCCACCTCTCAGAGCCAAGGCGACTGCTCCATACCTTGCCAACCATTCCCCCTCCATAGTCTATAAAAAGCAGTGATTTTTTTTCATGAAATGCAAACATGAGCATGGATGGTATTAATTGGACCAACAGGAAGCATAATAATTGCAATCCCTTTTATTTCTTTTTTTTTTTAAGATTTTATTTATTTGACAGAGAGAAACACAGCTAGAGAGGGAACACAAGCAGGGGGAGTGAGAGAGGGAGGCAATCCCTTCTATTTCTTACTAAGTATTTTCATACAGGGCATCTCATTTGGCCCATGAAGCAAGCCTAGGAGATTGGCAACACAGAGTGTACTCATCCATCTTTGTAAAGGGGAAATCAGAGCCAAGGAAGTCTGGGGGACCTCCAGCAAAACAGTGGCAGGGTTGGGACTTTCTTTCAGGAATAGAGTAATTCCCAGCATCCCAGAATATGGTGATGAGCTTTGAATGAAGCAGAAAACCCAAGCTGTCTCTTCCTGGAGGCACTGGTGAAGATGGCTGGCTTCTTCACTGGAGGGATACCCTTTTCTAAATGTCTTTGAATGTTGTCCTGAATCCTGGATGAGCCCCAAGCCCCTGGAAGTGTGCGGTGCTCAGAGGACTGGAAAGACCAGGCAGGATTCTTCCCAGCATGGCCCTCCCGCTCCCTTTGGCACTCTAAACCTAACTGCTCATAGGCTTTGGCGTCTGTTAAAGGAGGCTTAACTGTGAGACAGGAGAGGCAATAAAGTCCCAAAAAGCAATAAAAGGAATTTCCCAGAAAAAAAAAAAAAGTCTACATCTTTTCAGCATCTCAAATAAAACCTGTGCAGACTGGCATCCCATGTTGGGGGAGGGGACAAAATTAATTGATAAAATTAATACAATTTTATCTGTATAATCTCGTTTAATCTTTTCTATAACCTTGGAAGAGAGGGAGCACTTCATTACCCCTAATTAACATATAGGAATATAGAGGCTCACAGAAATTAGGCATACAGTTAATAAGTGGTAGAGCTCCAGGCCCTTCTCTCTCCGCTGCCTCATTGTGCCTCTCCTTCTCTGGAGAGGTCCGGACCCTCACAGGGACTTCTCTAGCACCCCTTAGCCTCCATATTTTTTTTATTTTTATTTATTTTTTTAAGATTTTATTGATTTAAGAGAGAGAGAGGTGAGAGCACGATTGGGGCAAAGGGAGCAGAGGGAGAGAGAGAAGCAGATTCCCCACTGAACAGGGCTCCATCCCAGGACCCTGAGATCATGACCAGAGCCACCCAGACATCCCTCCATACTTCTTTTTAAAAATCTCATCTCCCTTCAGCAAAAAGCTTTCAAGCATATGCTCCAATATTTATTATTTATAAATTTACTTATAAATTACACATATTTACTACTGTACTAATTTGGACATTAGATATTTGAAAAGAATGAGATAAATACAAATAAGGAAGTTTCTGTATTTGCTGCTGTTACCCTTCTTTGGAGAGAGTCCTGCTATAGATTCTGACAAAGTCCTGGATATAACTAAGAAATTCAGGGGGCACCTGGGTGGCTCAGTCATTAAGCATCTGTCTTCAGCTCAGGTCATGGTCCCAGGGTCCTGGGATCGAGCCCTGCATCAGGCTCCCTGCTAAGCAGGAGGCCTGCTTCTCCCTCTCCTACTCCCCCTGCTTATGTTCCCTCTCTCACTGTCAAATAAATAAATGAAGTCTTTTAAAAAATTCATGATTGCAGACATTATCCATGGAATTATAGACCTTCAGTGCTGCAAGGGTTATGAGGAGCTGTGTAGAAGAAGGAAAAGGAGGTTCAGAAAGAGGGTGAGTTACACAGTGACAAGGACAGAACTGGGACTACAACCCGCATCCTCTCACACCAAGTCCCAAGTTCTTTTCACTGCTCAACACTGATAATAAGATGCCAAAAGCTCATTTTCTTGGGCTAGAAAACTCAGGTCTCCAGTGTGACAGGCCATAGTTTAATTCCTGAAACTTCAGTGTTGAGCTTGGAGTAAATACAGGCCCATCAACTGCCCTGAAGAGATAGCGCTTGGCTTTGAGTGTGGGCCATAGAACATGTGGGCCAGGCCATCAGCACATAGGGTCTAAGGGAAGGAAGACTGTGCTGTGCTGTATTTGGTGTTATTAAAAACAGCTCACATAGTTTCCATCATTCCTAATGGAACAACGTCATTTTACAGACCCAGCCCTTGCTTCAGGCACCCTAGCTAGGAATTCTTGGTGTAAAGAACAGTGACTCCAGATGGAGTCTCTTCCAGGTCATCCCAAGGAAGAACTCTGCGACCAGGAGTTGCAAAGGCAAGGAAAAGGTACCCCGGCTCTGCCACCCAAACCAAGTGGGACTTGGGGCCATCCCCCAAACACTTTAAACGGTTGTTTTAGAGTGACCTGGATTATTTACTAAGTCTGCTAGTTTAGACCAAGCTGTCTCAGCCTCATGGAGAGGATAAGACCTAATGTAATGACAGCCTACTCTCCTCCTCACCGCCCTCCCACCCCGACCCCATGAGGTAGAGGTGAAACAAGTTCATGGCCAAGCTGTGGTGAGTGGTTATGTTTGGTAGAGACAATGATAAATCTAAGGGCCACAAATTCTTTGCTAAATTATATTTAGAGGAATCTCCTCCTTCCTTAGACCTGAAACTAAGGAAGTTTCAGATTAGAGCATTTTAAGGAACTCACCTACTCAGGCAGGATGGTGAGTGGCTCACTTGCTGCTGCCCGAGCTCATACAGGCACCTGCTAGGGAGGGAGGTCAAGCTGAGAAGGGATGAACTAAGGAGCACCATCATTTCCTAAGCATGTACCCTGTCCGAGGTACTTTATATAGGGAACCATGTTGGGAGCTTCTTGTCTGATTTTGTTGGAGTTTTCTCTTTCTAAGGGAGAGATAAGGTCGGTCTTATCTTGGCTTAGGCTGAGTGGTCTCCTGTAGAAGGAGGGGACAATTTGGAATCCCTGAAAAAGAGAAAGAAATATAAGTACCTAGAAGGCAGATGCTGGAAACAGCCCCCATCTAGTACTCCCAGGGCTCATTTGCCCCCTGGTGAATAATTGGATAAGACAACAGAAGGTTGTCAGTGTGAGCCTCACACTCTCAATGTAAGCCTGTGGGCAAGAGGGTGCTTGGACAGCCTGTGACCCAGAGAGCTAGACTGCAAGCCTAAAGAATGAGCTGCAGGGGTGCCCTGCTCTCTTCCCACACCCAGGCAGCGGCCAGAGCACAGCAGTCAGGCCACACCAAGCCAAAAGCAGAGTTACCTGCTTGAGCAGCTTCTTGTCTTCTGGCTGGGCTGTTCCCTAGCTTCTGAAGAACCATCTGAAGTCTGAAGAACCATCACCTCAAGGGCAATGCTTTCATGCCCTGGAGTTCTGCTCCCTACAGCCCTAAGTTCTGTGGCTAAAAAGTGGGCGGCCCAGACCCAGGGATTTGCCGCCCTGGGGGACACTGCCAGCCCTAGTGAGAGAAAAAGAAAGTATATAGATTAGGTGAGCTTTAGAAAACAGAATCTGGGGCACCTTGTGGCTCAGTGGGTTAAAGCCTCTGCCTTCAGCTCAGGTCATGATCTCAGGGTCCTGGGATCCAGGCCCGCATCGGGCTCTCTGCTCAGCAGGGAGCCTGCTTCCTCCTCTCTCTCCGCCTGCCTCTCTGCCTACTTGTGATCTCTCTCTCTCTGTCAAATAAATAAATAAAATCTTTTAAAAAAGAAAAAAGAAAAGAAAACAGAATCTGCCTCAGTTAGCACACGTTTGGGGGTGTGCAGGTAGGGAGCTGGAGCCCCGGTTCCTGACTTGAGCGATGAGACGTTGGCTGGTGGTGCCACTTACCAAACAGGGAAGGCAAGGGGACATTTGGAAGGCTCAGGTTTGAACCAGGAGAGTTGGAGATCCTGACTTTTTTTTTTTTTTTAAGATTTTATTTATTTATTTGACAGAAACACAGCAAGAGAGGGAACACAAGCAGGGGGAGTGAGAGAGGGAGAAGCAGGTTTTCTGCCTAGCAGGGAGCCCGATGCGAGGCTCGATCCTGGGACTGCAGGATCATGATCTGAGCAGAAGACAGTCGCCTAACCAACAGAGCCACCCAGGGCCCCCAAGATCCTGACATTTCTTAAACAAAACATCCACGAGACAGTCACCGGAGAGGGAAAGGAGATTAGGCTTGAGATTTGTCAGCATATGTTAGTGAAAAACCTAGAAAGAGTACCTAGTGAGGAGACATGGCTAAAGCCTCAGGCTTTGAACAACAGCTGCATTAAAGGCCTGGGCAGAAGAAAAGGTGTTGAAGAAGGAGAGCCCGAGAATCGGGAGGGAAACAAGCAGGGTGGGGGGCCCAAAGTGTAGTCTCTGTCCATGTGACTGGGAGCAGCAGCCGCTTCCCAGAGTTACTGTCATAACATTTGGGCACGGGTTTTGTTGACTCTTTCTTTTATTCCAGGCACTTCTGTAATCACGACTTATTTTTCTTCATTCCTTACTGAGATCTGTTAGTTACAGGAGTAATACTTGCTCATCGTAACAAGACAAATAGAAGAGGGATGTATGGGGGAAATATCAGAAAAAATTACTGCTAAACCTCTTAGTTCCTACCACACACACACCCCGGTGCACACACACAAGCGCATGTCACAGGCTCACACATCACGTGCGCACACATACACCATGCACACATATATGCACACACACAGAGGTTTGTTTTTTGCTTTACATTTCACACAAATGGGAAACCATACCTATTACTGACAAATTTTTTTCACACAATACATCATGGAGCTATATATTTATATATTTCATTCTCTTGTTGATTGCTGTTTAATGATCTGTAGTTTGGCTGCACCAATTTTTTTTCATTCCCAAGTATTCTTGAGATCATACTCTATGTCATGATCCTCTTTTTTCACTTAGCATTAAATCAATTCCCCGTGTCATCTAACACGCTTTGTACATATAATTTCAACGACTACATCATAGTCTAGAATATGAGCACATAATTTATTTAACCATAATTTGCTTTCTGCCAATTTGGGCTATTAAATATAATACCACAATGAACATTATAGAACATTAAGCTATGTCCACATTTCTGGTTATTTTCTTTAGTATATGAACACTAATTTTAGAGTCTTTGTCCAAGTTACCAAGTTGCTTTTTCTAGAGAGACTGTAACGACCTCTGTTCCCACTGGCAATGACTGAGAGGCGCTCCCCACATCTTTTCTTAAGTGTTTATTAATTGTTTAGATAAAAGTGGTGTTTTATCACTTTATTTTGCATTTCAGATGATTCGTGAGGTTGGCTTTCTTCAAGTTCATTATCCCTTTGTAATTCTAGGACCATCTATTTCTAAATCAGCCCCTCCTCTTTCACCAGGGCCCTACCTCAGATGCTTCTTTCTCACCCTGGGTTCCAGCATGGCCCTCTCCTTCCTTGGTCTGCGTTCTTTCCCATTGGCTCACAAGACTCTCATTCCCTCCTCAGTCCCAGAGCTGGTCTCTGTCATGGCTTCCATGCCCCAGGGATGCTCTGGATCAGCCTCCCCCAGCCCCCTTGCCCTGGAGGAACGAACTCAAGCCTAGATTTCCAGTCAGGCTGCCAGGGTCCAGCAACAGACTGGGCCAGTGCTGACCATGGGCAGGCATAGCCAGGGCCCTTCCTGCCCTGCCCTGGGCCCAGGGAAACCGGAGCGCCGCCATCGGGGACTTACCCACTGTGACTTTGTACAATCTTTTCCTTTCCCATTTTCCTCCTCTCCCCATTATTCCAACTCAGGCTTTAATTTTCACAAATGATACAATTTGGTGGTTTGGGGTTTCTGCAGGAGAATTTCTGTGATCCTCTGAGCACTGGGACCTGTTTGCCCTTGTTAGAGAAGAGGGACTCTGGATGCTCTGCAGACCCCGTCAGGCTAGGGTAATAAGCAGGGGCTGTTTGAGCTACAAAGTGTAAACCTGGTCCTTCTTAGTGAGACTTCGCAGAAATCCCACTGGAGATTTTTCTGCCCCTGCCCTGTCTACTTTCCTTCATAATGATAAATGGCTGAAAAGAAAACTATCTAATCTCCAAACTGCTCGCTTTTTTTCTCCTCTTTCTTCAAGGAGAGAAAGAAGAACACAGTCACATAAAACAGAGTCCTTCATCGCCTGCTTCTCTGGAGACAGTTCTTTCCCTTTTCATCCCAGGCCTGTTTCTGATCTCTGATGGGCTCTCATTGAAAGCTCGGGCCAGCCTCTCTAATCAGCTGCGACAGACGACAGACGCTGCAGTTGCTTGGGTTGCCATCGAAATTGAATTGATTACCCGGACCCTTTGCCACTTTGTTCTGCACACAATTGCTTAATAGCTGTCACCTTGGCTTTCAGTCCCAGCCGGCTGCAGGCTGACTGGTTCCCATTACTTGGGATGGCCAGTGCAAGTTCATCACCTTTACAGGATGTCCCTGATTGATTCCGTATGCCTGGGAGACCTGTAATATATTTGCATAGGAGGGAGCATGGCGCTGTTGGGGAACGGGATAGAATTCTCTTGGCTGCAGGAACTGCCAGGTTTAGCTGCAGGGCTCGCCATATTTGAATCATTACCAGGGCTTCTTGTCAGGAGTTTGGCCTCTGCTGACACAGCTGCTAATGAATTTGTAAATTTTTAAAAAAATACCAAACAACCCAGCCGGTCCTAACCTTTGCTGTCGCCACCTGCTGCCTGGGTGGGGACGGCCAACAGAACCCTGCTTTTCCTGCCTGAGAGTGTGCTGGTCTTTTGAAATGACAGTCTCTCCCTCCCCGTTCCCTTCCCCTGCCTGCCAAGCTGGAGAACAGGGGCTCGGAGGGGGGACATCTTTCAAGTGAAATCCTTTGCAGTGGGAACTACTTCAATTAGACAGCAGGGGGAATGTTAACATGCCCTCCGGCCTTTTAAGTGGGTTTTAATTTTATGTTGTAAGATAAGACACTGTGAGGCTGGGGCTGCTACTTCTCTAGCAGGCTCCATTAGTGGGGAGAGCCGAGGCCTCTTGACCCCCTGAGGCCCAGCCAAGACTGGAAGTTGGTTTGGTTTTTTAACAATTTGTCAGTCTGGCCCAGCTTTTCTTTCATTCTCCCTTTTGTTGTTCCAGACTCTTCTGTTGTTGGAGGGC
The DNA here is from genome assembly GCA_004023965.1 of Spilogale gracilis. Classification (NCBI taxonomy): domain Eukaryota; kingdom Metazoa; phylum Chordata; class Mammalia; order Carnivora; family Mephitidae; genus Spilogale; species Spilogale gracilis. Next base: position 24,160 of record PITA01001416.1, read on the forward strand.
TGTTAAGTAGCCTGAGTTGTTGCGGAGAGCCTAGCCTCTTTCCCCAGGCGGCCAGGCCTGGGCTAGAGAGCAGAGCCCTGGGTGGGGGCTGCCTGTCTATGGCCTCACAGCTGAATATTCATCGTTTCTTTTTCTTTTTTTTCCCCCCCTTTCCCAGGCAGGGCACTGTAGAAGCAGACACTTTGCATGTGGCAGGTTTCTGGCCCGATGATGTATGACCTGTTGGCGCTACTGAATGGTGCCCTTTGTTCCAGGGTATCCCATGTGCCCCCTTTTTATTGACTTGTTGATTCAGAGGGGCAGGAAAGTTCCACAAATCCCACTGCAGGCTCTGCTCTCTAGACATGCCCAGGTGGGGAAGCCCAAGGACCTCCTGCTTCCCAGAAAGCTGGTAGGAAGATAGGGGCCGCCTGGAGGCAGAATATACCTTGAGAGACAGCTTTCTTTACCTTGGACTCAGGGAACTATATGTCTGGAGAGAGCCTGGGAACCACATGTAGCTCCCAGCCCTCTGTCTGGGGTTCTAGAAAGTGAGGTATCCCAGAATGCAGTCTTCACCCAGAAAGAAAAGAGCAGAGCAGGTGTGAGTTAGGAAGAGCCCACCCCTTCCCTGAACCCTAAGCCAGGTACAGTTAGGTTTTTCTCTGTGACCAATGAGCCCAAGATGGGAGCCAACAGCCAAGGAGAGGAGCTTGGCCTCCTTTCTGCAGGAAGAAGTCTCCCCAGAGAGCAGCCCTACAGCAACAGGGAAGGACTGCGGGGGTGGAGGGGGCGGTTGGGGGGCTGGCGGGATAGATGAAAAGTTTGACTTTTTACCCAGCAGAAAACCTCATCTCCATCCTAATGAAGATGAGGGTTTAAAGAATGCCTTATCCTTGCTTTCCCTTCTCCTGGCTTCCCAGACCAGCCTGCTTGGGAGGGAGGGGGGATAATGAGTAACTTGGAAAAGGAGCCATGGGGGAGGGGGCAAGAGGCAGGGGTTGTGAGGAGGGAGACCCTACACACCTTCCCACAACAGCTTCTCTTCTAATAGGGTGAACCTGTACTGAATTTCATCTCTCCTTTTCACACTCCATCTTATGGCCAAGCTTTAGGGATCTGGTGGAGAAGTGGGAAACAGAGGTTTCTGCCAGGCCTTGATTCTGTTCTCTGGGGTGCAACTGGCTGATGAGCTCAGACACCCATCTCTCCAGGAAACCACAGGCTCTCACTCGAACCTGCTCTTCAGTTCCTTGTCTGAAGAGGCCACACAAATCCCACCAAGAATTTTCTACTTATAAGACCACTGCTCCCAAAACACCAGGTTACATATTGACTACTATTGCCTGCCTTGCCCTTCTGGGGTCTTTGTGGGCCCTGGAATCCATACCCATCCCCTGGGGAGTAGCACGAGAGCAGAGGTACAATTGTTCCATGGGCTCTAGATTCCTTCACTAGAGGCTCAGAGGCTCCATGGTATAAATGCTCAGAGGCACAGAAAAAAATGCCAGCAAAAGGGACGCTGAGACCATTGCTGAGCCAAGAAATGACAAGTCAGTAGTAAAGAGCATCCACACACTTCACAGTTGTAAAATGGCTTTATGTTCCGATATGTAAAATAAAATGTCCATGCTATATAACAAAACACTTGAAGTTCCAGATCCCCTGTTGGCTATTGTGTCTTCTAAAAAAGTTTAATCTGTGGTGTGTGTATATTTATATATATATTTATTTATTTATATTTATTTATTTACTTATATTTATCATTTATTTATTTATATGTTTTATCTAAACCATTCTTAGTTTTTAACATCAAATGTGTAATAAAAATTTAAATAGATGTTTTTCCAAATACCCCCTCCAGCATTCATTTTATTAAGTTTATTCATTTGTAAAAAGCAAAGCTGAATTTGACATGTGGCCTGCATTTGTGAGAGAGGGAGAGAGTTATTTATTTATATAATATATAAATAGCTATTCCGCATGCAAAGAGTTTAGTGATTTCCCAAGTTTGATTACAGAGTTCACACCAGCCACATGGATGGTCTGGTGACGTTCAACATTAAAGAGCTGGGCTGGAGCTACATGATCCACCTCACAAGAGAATTATCTTTGCTTCTCTGAGCTCACTGGCCAAATGTACTGGAAGAAATCAAAGTTTTCTCGATTCTTGTTTTTATTTCTTTCAGGCTTTCTTGCTCCAGAGGCGAGGATTTTCTGGGAGCAGAACAGGCTCTGCCTGGCAGCAGCTGCAGTGCGGTCTCCTGGGGACGTTGCCAGGTGAAGTGTGTCTCATAATTGCCAGTCATCGGATGCAAAGAATGCCTGAGAGGCCGAGTCTTATACACCAGAGAGAGTGGGAAACTGGATGTCGGGGGCAAAGGGGAAGGGCTTTGTACCATATAGAAAGACCTGAATGATGACAGAGATGCTATTGGTTGCATTTTCCCTCCTCTTGAAGGAAAAAAAATGTCTGAATACCCATCAGGTGGCACTGCACATGACCTTCTCTGAAAGTCATCCCTCAGACCTCAGGACTGCAGAGATCAATTTCCAGGCCACTGACTGAGCTGTCAGCTCTACTCTGAGAGAACGCTTTGTGGCTTAGCTGAGCACACATCTCAGGTCTCAGGTCATCTCACAGAATCTCCAGCGGCCAAAAGAGTGGGCCTCCTGCTCCCCAGACAAGATTTCTAGCTTCTCTTGCAAACAGAAGGCCAGGAACTCAGAGATGTGCAAAAAGCCCCCCCCCACCCCCCAGCAATGAGAGTCTTCCCCCAAACTTCCCTATGAGATTGACCTCACCACCTGGCCCCTGAGTGAATCAAAGATTATATTATCAAAACCTCTAAGTAACTCACATGAACTCTCCTCTCCTGTCCCATCCATGCATCTGTCAAGAGATGTGAGATAACAGTGGACCCAGGTCCCACAGCTGAAATCACTTCTTAGATAATTGTGGGCTTTTTTTCCTTGTTGTAGCCTCAGCTGTCAGAAGGCGGATGTTCTCCAAACGTAGGCACGTACACAGGCACACACGCAGACACACACGCAGACACCCCACCCTTTGAAATACCTTCCTGTGTTTCTTGGTAGCACAAGCCACCCACAGAGGTTAACACCGTATTAACGTGGTCCTGGGGCTGTCGACAGACATGGGAGTCATCCGTCAGTCCAGTTCTCTACAGTTCCCATTCCTGAATGATACTGTAAGGATGCTTCCCGGGACAGGGAGAAGCTCTGAGAATAGAGAAACTCATTGGCAGCATTCAGGTGTGGAGAGGGTGGCTTCCTCTCACACACAGCGGGGAGGCCGCGCTCCCTGGGGAAGGAGGCGGCGGGCCCTCGCTCCCGGACCTGAGACTGTGAGAGCTGATTGTAGACGCTGAAGTGGGTGTTTCCGGGCGGCTGGGAGCTCTGAGCAGAGAGAGTGGGCAGCCGAGGCATCATAGTGGTGGCGGTGAAGTGAGTGGGGAAGGACTGGTAAGGCACAGTCTCCATTGTCTGAACACTGTAGCTTGTGTACGGGGAGACTGAGGTCCACATGTTACAGCTCAGGGGGGGTGGGGGCAAGTCGTCCACCCCAGACACCCCGGCAATCTCTGGCCCTGAACCTGAGTACATACAGGCTTCTCTTGGGGTCACCTCACTACAGTAGGAGGGGCTCAGCATCTGCTGGTCATAGGGAGGGGGGGAACGGAAATAATGATCCTCTCCCACTGCAGGGGGAGCTTCCAGATAGGATCGCTTGCAGGGTAAGTCCAGATGGCGGGCACTGTCTGCTGGAAGACAAAGAAACCTTCAGGAAGAGCCATGTCCACCAGCCTGGGGCCCAGAGCCCTCTTTTTGGGTGCCAAGACGGCCCACCATTGTCACTCAGGGCTTGCCCTCTTCCCATGTGGCTGTGGCACTTCCAGAATCATTTGAATCGGCTACAGCTTTTATAAGGTGGCAGCAGCCAAGAAGTGGTCAGATTATGGACCCTTCTCAGAGGCCACAGGAGACCCCCCCCATCACCGGACACCCAGTGACGTGGTTAGCCAGGCGGCATAGAGCTTTCATCCTGTGCCACTGTGGCTCTTGGGGATGGGAAGAGGTCTTAATGTGCCCTGGCATTCTCAGGCGAGGCCCACCCTGGCCAAGGAAAGTGGAGGCAACTGCCAGGCCAAACTAGGCCCAAAGGGCCACACTGTCTGAATTAGCCAGAAAATTAAAACCAGTGTTTCTGCCCTAATCCTCAGCTCCCAAGAAGGCCTTAGCAAGCCAAAGCTACTCGCAGGCACGTTCCTGTTGTTTTTAGCAAAGGAAGTAACATGTGTTCAAAGGAGTCCAAGCACTGTTATTATACAGATTCCAACCAAACAGTGTTTACAAAATTAAGAAATGGAGCTGACAATAAGTAAAAGTTGACTTGGACGTTTAAGGCTAAGCTGATACTCTCTTTGGGGAAAGATGTCATCAGCTGCCATACCACCTATGTGTGTCTTTTGATGTCCTTAACCATGATGGCTTGACTGTCTAGAGTGGCACATCCTTCGGGTCATCCCTGTTTTAGGATAAATGATAGCTCCAGTCCCCACACCCCTGGACCCTGAGGCTCGGCCTCCTCACAGGCTTAGAGACAAAGCCCATGTAACTTCGTGTGATGTGCCCACCCTGTGCAGGCTCTGAGCAGTGGCTATAAAGAGCACCTGGCACTGGGCAGGGGTACCGACCAGAGTCCTGGGGACATCAAGGCGAGAAGCTGTCTGTGAGGATACCGAAGCCTGCACTGATATCAAGAATCAGCATCCTTGCACTAAGCGGGCCATGGCCCCAAGCCCTCCAGACTTTTCTCCTAGGCCACACGAGAACCAGGTGTGTGCTTGTGTGCGCATACGTGCACACATACACACACAGGGGTGTGCCCACACAGGCGTGCATGTTTGCATATATGCTGGAGAGTGTTTGTAGAAGGAGTTCTACCCCTCGGCTAACCCTCTAGGGCTTCTGGACTGGGAGAGAGTTACCTCGTCTTTTCAGGCAGTGATAGAAGAGGCTGGAGTCCCTCTGCGCCGGGAAGGTGTTGAGGGGAAGGTCCTGTGGCTCAGCCGCAGCAAACTGCATGTGAGCCCCATTCTCATACTGGTAGTGCTGGAGCGCCTGGTGGGCACCGTGCAGGGGGCTGACATCAGGCTTGGCTGAGAGCTGGGTGGAGACGAGCCTCTGCCTCATGATGCTTTTAGAGATCACAGGATATTCTTTGCTGGCGAGGTGGGGAGGACAGGGACAGGGAAACAGGAAGACAGTAAAGATACTTTGAAAGTTACCATTCCCCTGAACTCAGTCTGCGCCCCTACCCCTACCCCCACCCCACCCCCAGGCCAGGCAGCCCCACCTCTGCAGCCGGGCCACACGCAGGTCACTGTCGTCACTGCCCCGGAATCCCTTGGCAAAAGGGTTGTTCTCAATTTTCAGCTGTGTGATCTGTCAGGAGAGGACACACGAGGTTGCCATAGTAGAGGACTAGGCTGGTTGCCGGTCCTCCTCCTCTGTCCCAGACTGTTCAGAGATCCCAGCAGGGTCCAGGGATGGTCCGAGGACCCCAGCCCTCAGCAGCCTTGTCAGGTCTTCCCCATGCTCTCCATCCATGGCTGACTCCTTGCTGGCTTCCACCCATTCTCCTCACTGCAGACCTTGTGATTCTGTCTCCTGTTCTCCTACCCCACGGGGCTATCTGCTTCCCATCTGTGTCACCCTGTCCAGGGCATCTGCCACATCAACTTCTGAGGGACTGTACTAAATACAAATCTGTCACTCTTCTGTCTCAAATCTGCCACAGCCTGTGGCCCTTCCTCAATCTCCCCAGTCCACCGTTCCAGTTCCTTGCATCATGTGACAAGCCCCCTGAGAAGGGTCAGCTAGGCAGAGGCAGAGAGACAGGGGAGAGTGGCCCATGCAAGGACCTGGAGGCAGCTTGGGGCAGTCAGGCTGGGGAGGGGCATGGCAGGGTAGGAGGTGGACCCCTCTGACCACTGGCTGACCTCGGGCTCAGTCTCCCAGTTCCTACACAGCTGACTGTGCCCTGAGACTCCTTTCCCCACTCTTTCCCCTTTCCTGGAAAGCCCAGAGTCTGACCTTTGAATCCCACCAGGGAAGGCTGTAGAACAAAATGGCCTAACACTCAAGCCACAAAGCAAGTTCCACGCTCTTGGTTCTTAGAGTTGCCAACTTTGTCCATTCCCCATAATTGCTTTCTCACTACTCCGAGGGACAATCCAGGTATGCGAGGTGCCTCCGCCTTTTGCATGGGGGCTGCCTCCCTAGTGGCACAGAAATGCCAGATAGGGTCCATTGTGGGGGCTGGGGGGTGGCTGTACCTTGTGATTCTGGTAGGAGGTCACAGAGATGAAGGAAGTCTCTGGGAACACATGGGTGCAGAAGGCTGTGTTTTTGGAGCCGAAAGCATTGTTCTCATCAGCTTTCACAATGTGTAGCCGTGGCTGGTACTTGTGCATGGAATTGAGGATGATCTGGAAGGCAAGGGTCTCTTTCTGAGCTCCAGGTCCTTACCCCTTTGTCCCTGGTCTCGCTCAATTGGCCTCAGTCTGGCTTTCATTTTCCTAAAAGCCCAGATTCCAGGGCCTGACTCCTGGGAAAGGCCAGAAAGGTGCTAATGCTCCCAAGTGAAGAAGAAGGCCCCTGGGCCCCGCTCAGCTCCCATGGTCCCTGCTCAGCCTCTCTGCTCTTGAACAAATGCCTGGCCCAAGACTTTCCTGATGGCACAGGTGTTTCACTGCAGTAATGGGGAAAAACAAATACTTTAAAAGCCCAAGTGACCTCAGCACAGTGTAGCAAGTGGAATTCTGAGCTGTAGGCAAAGATCCAGGGTGTCACTGACTCACTGTGTGACCTCAGGGAAACACTGGACTTCTCAGGGCCTCAGTTTTCATATTTGTAAAATGGGATCCTAATACATAACTAATCTCCCTCAGGTTTCCTGCTCCAGATGCCCCTTCACCCTACTCCTCCAGCTCCTCTCCTGCTTCTCCTGTTCCTCACACGGCCCCCCTGTAGCCCCCCACAGCTGTATGACCTGCTTTTCATAACGATGCCTGCTAGGATATGCAGCCTGGGGGAGGAGCTAAGGAAAGTGTCCCACTCCGACTTTTTTCATCTGTTTCAACATTTGAAGAGGACTGCTGAAGGGGTTCAGGGAGACCCAGGTGCATCCTTCCCTCAGACATGCTCAAGGCTGCTCAACAGCCTGGAGGGAAGCTCCATCATGGGCTAGAGTTCCAGGCACCAGGGTAGGAGATAGCAAAGTTCCAGAAATAATGCCAGAGAAGGCCAAAGGCCCCACACACCTACGAGCCCTTGAGGATGCCTAGGGCCAGGGAGGTAGGTTGCCCCACCAAACCAGAAGAGCCCAGGAGGCTTGGCCCCAGAGCCCTGGGAGTAACACACAGTAGTTGCTGCTCCAAACTTGCTTCATTCTGCTGTGCCCCACGGTAGCGACTGCATCATGTGCCATTAAAATGTATTTTTTATCGTTGACATTTGCCAGACACCCTCCACACTGGAGGAAGGACTAGGAATTTGGGGCATTTTATCAGCACCACTGCTTTTGTTAACCCTTTGGCTCCTATCCTGGCTGGACAAGGCTGGCCCTCTGGCCCCATTACTCTCTGAGCTCCCTTCTCTCCTTCCTTTCCTTTTAGGAGTGCCCCTTCCTGGGCTAGCCCTGGTGACTCCTACCCTTCCCAGTTCTCAGGGACAAGGCTGGTGTCAGATTAAACCCCTGAGTGACCAGAGTGCCAAAAGAAGGGCTCCTTCAGGACATGCCAAGGCAGAAGAGTTAGTCTGGAGGAAGGCGCCACATTCAGCACGGCCTAGGGACAGAGACGGCCCAGGGACCAAGCACAGCTGAGAAACAGGTGGGGCAAGAGCTGGGCCATGGCCTCTGGCCTTCCCTTGCTCCTTGGCTTGGTGGAGTCTCTCCATCAGCAGAGTTAGCTTTTCTGCCTTCTGCTCTGGCTGTGACAGCCTCCCGTGACAAACCTCTGGACCCTCTTCAGGCAGATACCGAGTACCCCAACTGCCAGCCAGGTCCTGCAGCTGGGGACCCACTGCCCAACTGGCAGTCTGCCAGATAAACAAACTCAGAGTGGACACAAGTCCTGCCTTGGGAGGCCTCAATGGACACATGTTTCCAGGAGGCTGGGGAGAGGGGATAGGTCTTGGGAAACATTTCTCAGTTTGTTTAGGTTATTCTGTCACCCTGCACCACCCCCCAGTTGCAGGAGTCCACAAAGAACCCAAGTTCCCAAAAGACCCAGAAACTAAATCCCTGGGAGGTGGTCTAGATGCTTCCATAAGTCCCCAGAGTCCCACCTGCAGGCCTTTTCATATGCAGTTCCCTCAGGTTGATCTTCCTTTTCCCCTCTCTTTCACCTTCTATGGTTAACATCTCAAGGCCCAACTCTTCCAGGAAGCCTTCCCAGATCACCAGGTCCTGTTGTGAACCCCTTATTCTGAAACTTCCTCCCAACGCATCGTCTACTTGGCTGTCATGTTGCTTCCTAGTGGTTCCCTATTTCTGCTTGTCCCTTCAATTAAACCGTAAACACCTCAAGAGAAAAAGAGAAAGGGCAACATCTTTTACTCCTTTTGTACCTCTGGGCTCCTTCACCCCAGACAGGAACTAGTAGGTACAAGGCAGGATTACAGGAGCAGGAAGACCTGGGCCATGACCACAGACTCTCCATCCCTTCCTCGTCTATCTTCCTTTGCTTGCTAGAGACAAGGTATCTTCTATGGCATTTTTCAGATCAAAATCCAGATTAAACCTGTACACAGACAACCTCTCCATGAGCACCGGCATGCTGCAGTCCCCGTCAGCAGGGCTAGCCCCTGGCCACTCGGGGAGAACATGGACAGTGGACTGACAGACCCAAGCAATGACAGCCCCCAGCACAGTGAGACTGGGCTGTCCCTTAAGGACACAGACAGGTGAGAGCACCTACCCAGCTCCTCTGCCACCTGGCTTGTATCAGTCAAGCCAGAGCCATGGGTACCATCAACTCCCTGCTCCTCACTGTCACTCACTCACCTCGAGGTCCAGTCGTGACCAAGTCCTGTGACTCCATCCGCAAGGTAATGCCTCTCTGATTCAGCCCCGATTCAGCCCCCCTCCATCTCTCTCTGGGTTTGGGACCACCTCCTCACTGTCTCCCTCTCCATTTTCACCTGCTACACATCAGATCAGGTCACTCCCCTTCTTAAAACCTTCCAGTTCATCTGTCTACTTGCTTTGTATTTCTTTCTCTTGCCTCCCAAGTTTCCCCCCGCCCCCAATTCCTGCCAGCATTTAGAGCTCAGTAAATGTCTTATATTCATAATGCCATCTTTGATGGTTCCCCTCTTGCTCCTTGGGATAAAGGCCAAACTCCTTAGCCTATCAGACAAGGTCCTCCATTGACTGAGGTGGAGAGATTGCCAAACACACCTTCAAGGGGAGGGACCCAGACTGGCTGGCAGGGAAAACTGGGAAGAGAGAAAGTGCCAGGAGCAGGGAGGAGCTGTAGGGAGGTGCAATCCCAGAGAAGTCAGGAAGGGTCCAGAAGCTTCTCTGGATCTCTGCTCAGCAGCTGCAAGTCTGGAGCAAGCTCTTTCCCTCCAGTCATTAGGGTCCCTATCTATAAAGGGAGGCCTTCAACTAAGAAGTGGTCCAAACACCCCTCCTAACTCGAACAGTCTGGAACCCAGACAGGTGTCTGGAGGAAAGTCTTGCTCATTGAACTAATGTAAATTTAAACTGGCGCCTCAGCCCCAACAGCCCAGGAGAAGGTGGAATCAACTCTGTGACTCACACCTGGCTTTACTCGGAAGTTCCTCAGGCGCCACATTAATCTCCTTTGCCAGTCTTACATTTATACTTGTGGCAGAGGAAGTTGGGCTAAATGGACCAGCCACGTCAACAAACCCCACTACACGACTGGTCCCATCACTGTTTTACAGACATGGGATTCATTATGTTCTGGCTACAATTCAGAAGCCTGTTGTATTTTAACAAACTGTGATAGCGCCAAACATCCATCTCCTTGAGAGATCACCCCAGCGTGCTTGGCCAATGAGGTTGAGATTTATCTGCATTAGAATCACAAAACATTAGCACATGGAGAGGCAGACCCTAGAAATCATTCTAGTCCAACCTCCTAATTTACAGATGAGGAACAGGAGGCTTGTAGTGGGAACGTGACTTGCCCAAGAACACAGAGCTGGTTGGAGACAGAATCCTGAGAAGATTCCAGATGGCCTTTGAGAGAGCACACACTGCTCTCACCAACATGCTCAGAAATTAATGATAAAGTGTCAACCCACCACTGTGAGAGATGAGGATTCACCAGGCCCTTATGTCCATCACAGAACACAGTGTATCTGGATGCTAGCCACACAAGTGTGGCTAATGTCCATTTTGTCATAGATTAAAAACAGACTTTTCCCTTGCATCATAATTTTACTTTTTAAGACTACCTTCTCCATCATCCTTCTTATCTTTTCTAGTCCTGCAAAGAGGTAAAGACGGAGGCAGGTTCTACAGCTTATACAAAAAGAGGAAAAAACTGAGACCCAGAAAGGTAAGTGATTAGCTGAAAGAATATCTAAACTAGAGCTGAGTTGGGCAGTGCATTAGCTGTCAACTCACAAGACCTCGTGAGGCAGCAGCCCAGGGACCTGGAAAGCTTTCTGCCTTCTCTCACAGACACGGCAGTATTTATGGAACATAGCCTATATGCCAGGCCCTGTGCTGAGGAGCCTATACACGTCGAATAAATATAGCCCTAGAAAGTAGGCATTTTCATGGGGCACAGATGAGGGGGACTGTGGCTCTGGGAGGTGAAGGCATTTGCCCAACCTCAGACAGCCAGTGGGAGGCGGAGCTAGAACTGGTACTAATTTCTGAGTCCGAACTCATACATGTCTCTGGCTGAGGAGCACCAGGCCTGATCGGGAGTTGTATGGGGCATCTTTATCTCCCAGTGCACCCAGTGAGGGCTCAGCATGTTGTCAGGGAGCAACAAATGTGGGAGAAAAGGAAGAAAAGAGGGAGATCAATAGTCCTGGGTCTCCACTGGCATGCTGACAGTGTAAGATTTGGAGGGAGGTCAGCCCCTGGTGGAGGACATGCCTTCTCTGGCTAAATCCCACCCCCATCAGTGGGTTCTCTCATTCACTTACTGCTTACCAGCACCCAGTGCCAGGCAGGAGGATACAATGGTGATTTAAAACCTTGTGGTTTCCTATCTAGTGGGGGAAGTTACACAGTAAGCCAATTATCAGGCAAAAGTGAGTATTGAGAAAAGGTACTGGAACGAAGACTACATTTATCTCTCTATTTATTTATTTTAAAAGTTTATCCATTTTTTAATCTTTCTTTTTTAAGATTTTGTTTTGTTTTGCTTTTAATTTGTCAGAGACAGACAGAGAGCACAAGCAGGGAGAAGGGTGGAGGGAGAAGCAAACTCCCCACTGAGCAAGGAGCTCCACGCAGGCTCGATCCCAGACTCTGGGATCAGGACCAGAGCAGAAGGCAGACGCTTAACCAACCAAGCCACATAGGCGTCCCAGGACTACATTTATAATAATGATGGCTAAGATGAAATAACCGAAATTGTATAGGTCCTGATAAAGAAAAGAAGAAAACTTTTTTTGGTAAAATATTTATTTATTTATTTATTTATTTATTTATTTATTTATTTGACCAAGAGAGACAGCAAGAGATAGACAACATAATTAGGCAGAATGGCAGAGGGAGAGGGAGAAGCAGATTCCCTGCTGAACAGGAAGCCTGATATATGGGGCTTGATCCCAGGACCCTGGGATCACAACCTGAACCAAAAGCAGATGCTTAATAGCTGAGCCATACAGGCATCCCTGTGATGAGGAAAACTTGAGAAAACTTTTGAAAGACAAAAAGCAGGTATCAACAAAGAGAAAGGCATGCTTATCCATCACTCCCTAAGTCAATTTATAATTTTGAGCAATTGAAATTAAAATACAAATAAGTTTTTTAATACTATACACTGATTCTTAAAGTTCATATGAAAAAAGAACAGATAAGATGAGCCAAGAAAACTCTGCAAAAGAAGAGCAATGGGAGAGCAGCCCTGCCAGACACTAAGGCCTATCATGAAGTCTCAATAGCAAAGGCACTGGCACATGAACAGATACAAATTCACATGGGGATTTAGAGTACAGAAATAAGGCATCCAAAGCCAGGAGGGAAAGAGAACAAGTCAATTATTGGTGTGAGGACAACTGGATAGCAATTCAGGAAAAAAAAAAAAAGTTGGATTCACACCTCCCATTGAATGCCAGAATAAATTCCAAAAGGATCAATGGTTTAAATGTAAAACTAAATCCATAAAATACGAGAGAACACAAGAAATTTTCCTTCTAAGTAAGGAGAGAGGGTAAAGGCTTTCAGTCACTCAAAATCCAGAATCCATAAGGAAAAGAGCAATATATTCAGTCAAAAACTTCGGTGTGGGAATCACTATAAGGCAAATCGCAAGCTGGGAAAACATACGAGCAGTTCCTATCACATAGAGGGGCTAAGTCTTCCTCATTTATACAAGCTCCTAGAATGAGTAAGTACTCGAAAATCTGAGAGAAAAAATGAGCAAAGGATAGAGACAGCAGTTCACAGAAGAAGGAAAAAGATGTTTCCCTGGCTGGGGAGGCTCCAGCCATGGAGGGAATAGGCAACAGTAAGACACCGATGGAGAGCAAAACCATGAGTTACAAATCGAAACACCCTCTGAGCAAGAAGCTGGCCACACAGAGCTACCTGACACAGGTGTAAAATGTAATATGTACAAGTTTAATCGAAAGAGCAAAAACAGGCATCTTCATTTCTTCAATAAGGACTGGCTACCTGATTTATGGAACCATCACACAATGAAATTCTATGCAGCTATGAGGAAAGGAATTGAAGGAAGCCCTAGATGAACAGTGTGATCTCCATTTTATACTGTTTGCGAAGCAAGGCGCAAAAAGCATTTATAGTGTGCTACTTTTTGCGTATGAAAGAAAGGATTTGAGATTCTGTATTCTGCTTGTTTATGCAACAAGAAATGCCAAAAAGAAATTAGTGAAAGTGGTTAGCTGTGGCCAGGATCGCAAGAAACTGGGAGGATGGGGAACCAGAGGAGAAAAATGGTTTATTACAAACATTTTTATTTATTCATTGATTTATTTTTAAATCATGGGACTGTATACTTCCTACTCGAAAACAAATTTGATTTATAACTATAACATTCTAGGGGCACCTCTGTGGCACAGTTGCTTAAGCGTCTGACTCTTGGTTTCAGCTTGGGTTGTGATCTTGGGGTCATGGGATAGAGCCCCAAATTGGGCTCTGTGTTTATTATGGAATCTGCTGATGATTCTCTCTCTCTCTCCACCCCTTACCCCTAAAATAAGTAAATAAATATTTAAATAAATAAAATCCTAATGATGATTAAGTACTAGGACAGAAAGGAAAATGGCACTCTGGGAGCATGTAATGGGGATCCTGTACGGCCTCCCTGAAGAAGGGGCACTTGAGCTTGGATCCTAAGGCTCAGGAGTAACTAACTAGGTGAAGAGGCATGTGGTCAGAGGAGGAAGTGGCACACCGAGGGGACAATGCTCATGCCACTTGGTGACCAAAGAACTGAAGCCCACACTCCCAGCCTTAGCCAACCCGGCCTCTGGAACAGTTAGACTTACTGTGTCAGGAATCATAAATTGGTCTCCCAACTCATCAGTCTGGGAATCCTGGGACCTAAGTGTCTTTCTTCTCTCTCTCTCTCACACTCACACACACACACACACCACACACACACACACACACACACACACACACACACACACACACACACACCCTCTGTAGCCATCGGTTCCCTGCCTCCAGATCAGGAGAAAAGTAAGACCCAGCCATCAAGTCCTGCTGCAGGAGGCAGGCCTGACCTCAGTGAGGCCCTCCTCAATCTCCTGAAGTGGCTTCTTTTACTATGTCCTGGTTTCCTGGCCCATGTAGGGGTGGGAGAGGGTGCAAGTATAAGGCAAGGGGCACCTGCCCCTCTCTAGGCAGTGGAGCATAAGTAGAGCTGAATTGGGGCCCTAAGGCAGCAGCTCTGTCCCGCCCAGCTCCCTGTGATCCTTTCTGCCCATCCCCTGGCCTTGGGCTTACTCCCAGAAACTGGTGGTCATACCCTGAACTTACCCCAGGAAGGAATAGAGGGCCCTCCTAGACCAAAACAAACACCCACCAGAAGTTTTCTAGGCAGAACTGGTCCTGAAACATGTGGGCCGTGTGGTCCAAGGGGTCCCTCTTCCTTGTATGTAGGACCAGCTGCCCCACCCAGGCCCTCACTGGGATGCTGGACCCTTCTCCCGAGGGAGGGCTGCAAATGGAAGGCAACAACTAAAATCCCTGAGATTCTACGAGACCCAAGGGAAAAGTCCAAAGGTCACTTGGCTGAAAAAGTGCCTCAAGGTCTAGGAGATTTTAGGGAAAACTGAAACTGCAGAGGTGGGCTTGGCTGGGGCAGACCTGTAGCCTGGCATGGCTCCTTCCCAGACTCCTGCATTTAGAAGCCAGGCAGGGTGATGAGGGGCCCAGCACTTCCACTGGTGCAGGCCAATGAGCAGAAAGCCCTGGTCCACACAGCTTATCTAGGAATCCATCCTCCACAGCCCTTGCCTGTGTGGTCAAAAGCTGCTCCCTCTCTAGGGATGCTCCAAAGAGTCGAAGACACGACAGCTCAAGCCCTAGATACAGAAAGACAGGTGGAGAAGCCAAAAGAATGCTGGCCTGGGAATAGGTGTGGGTCCCAGATGGCTCCTTTATGCCCAACCCCTAAGACAATGGCCTTGTCTCTGGGTCCTGCCACCGTACATGGGCTGCTGTAAACCACTAAGCTGCTGGTGCTGGGCAGATGCAGGGCTGGGGGAGAGGGAAGAGGCTCTGTGTCCCAACCCTCTGCAGAGAGAGCTGAATTAGTATGCGGAGTATCCCTAGTGCCAAGGAGAGGTGAGCTCCAGGCAGGTGTGGTGAGTGTAGCCAGGGGCTCCCCCAACATCATGAGCCCCTAGGGCAGCTCCACTGGCTCAGACTCAAGAAGATATGCAGGATTACTGCAAACCCCTTAGGGACTTGAGAGCCAACGGAGAGGCAAGCCAGGCTGGGAAAATCTACTGCTGGGCTAGGAAGGCCAGGTCTCTCTCCCACTTTAAAAAAAAAAAAAAGCCCTCTTTGCACGCACTTGAGTCCCACCCCTGCTACCTTCTGCAGGGCTTTGAGGTGGGAGTGAGGGGTCAAAGAGTTCTCTGAGGCATCCCTGCAGCTGGGAGCCATGGTAGCAGGCTGTGCCTCCAACGTTCTCACCAGAACTTTGATCCCTGGGTACTTTTGGCCCCTCACTCAATCCAGCTCTTGCCAAGCTCTGTGTTCACCCCAGTGGTCTGTCCCATGGGGTTCCTGTGTGCTGTGATGGGTAGAGATGGGCCTGCCGGCCAGGCTCCCAGACTCCCACCACAGAGGCCCCCACTAACCTCTCCAGGTTGGTGCCATGACTTGGCAAGCCGGGGAAGGGTATAGGAACCCACGAGGAGCCAAATCTTGGCCAGGAAAGTGCCCAGGAAGACCCAGGAGGCCCTTCTGTCCCTTGGTTAAAAGGCCCCATGCTTTGGGAGGTGGGGGCTTGGCCCACCCTTCCCATTAGATGGGTGGCTTGCCTCCACCCCCATGAGAAGTTAGGGCTGCACCTTTCTACCACACCCCCCATAGCACCTGCCCCGCATGGGAAAACCTGTGCCTCTTGCAAAAGGGAAAATTCAGGGGTTAATTACACTAATTAAGCTTCCTCCTAGTTGCTTGTTTATAGAAGCAACTCAGAAGAGAACTGAACAGACTCAGAAAATGAGAAGTAAGGGCTGCTTGTCTTATATACCAATCATTCAGAAATGACTCGCTGCTGGCATTTTCCATGAGGAAGTATGATTCACAGGATTCTGATGTGCATGCAACCCCTCAGGAATAGAACTTAGGTATAGAAGAGGCACATCCCTGTCCCCCAGCCCCACCTCTGCATCCCCTACCACCAGCTGCTCCCTGAGTGTTACATGTACAGCCTGGGCAACTGTATCTATTGGCCTCTGCTGTCCCCGAGCTCCACCCCGTACTTCCCGAGTAATGATGGGTAGCGGAGAGGGGCCGGGCCTGTGCCCTGGAGGATAATACCAGGTCCCTAGACTTCAGTTTGCCACACACTTGAGCTAAAAATTTCCACATAAAATGCTTTTTTGTGGGCCTGCCAGAGCCAGAAGAGGAAAGAATGAGCCTTAGCAGCCTGGACGCAGCGTCAGTGGCAGCATCACTGGAGCTGTAGAGTCTCTCTTGCCAGAGCCAGGTCCCAGGCAAGGCCAGGAAGGAGCAGCCCCGGGGGCCAGAGCGGGGCCCTCTGTCCCAGAGTGCAACGGCTGCCAGGTCAGGCAGATGGCTCACACTAAAGAGCGGCCTCAGAACTCATCAGTGACTCTTTCCCAAGAAAGTTAACACGTGTTAGGCTCCAGCAAGATCAAATTTGGGGAAAGTGACACGGAGAGATATGACCCATCGTCATTGTCCTTGTCAATAGTTGCCATTTATTTAGGGCCTCCTACACTTACAGTTCTTCCTGTGTATTCTCTCAGTTAATTCTCATAACCATGGAAGGCTTCGAGATAAGGAAACCAAGGCTCGAAAAGGCTAAGAAACTTGCCCAAAGTTATCCACCCAGCAAGTGTGAGGGGAAGGATGCAGGGCTGTGGGGCTGTGGGACTCAGACCCCTGGCTCCTTCCACAGTCGGCCTCTCTACCCCGCACTTGTCAAAGCCCAGAGCTGGATGGTGGAGTGGAGTCTCCACAAAGCCACCCTTATCCAGCCCCCCACCAGCGGTGCACCAGGACTGGCTCTCAAGGCCAGGTAGTCTCTTTCTTACATGGCCAAAGGGGTCCAGGTGGTTGTTTGTGAGCTTCAGCTTCTGGAAGGAGACCAGCTGCCGCATCCAGTGGGCCCCAGTGGCAGGAGAATCAGGGTGGACATAGAGCCTTCCTGGCATGGCGGGCTCAGCCTTCCCTGCCACCATCCTGCCAACAGAGCAGACAGAAACATAGCACCTGATTACTCTGGGGTCTGGGAAAGCCCAGATTCTCTGGCCCCTCTGTGAGCAAATCCCCATAGACCTGAGGGGGAGGGATGGGAATCACTATTTATCCTATACTCTCAATTTAGGGCTTCGGGACTAGGAGTGAGGGTCAGAGGAGAGCATGCTGAGTTGGGGCCGCAATTCTGAACCTCTTTTTATTTGATTGCCATAGAAAGAATGGGGCTAATCACAAAAATATTGTGGGAGATTTAGGCATTACTGTATATGTATTATAGCTTCCATTTGAAATGTTATAAATTATTCGGAGGACCTAGACAACTTTCAAATTGCTTGTCTCCAATATAGTACTTACCTCCAAAGAAATTAATTGGTAACTGCCCCCTCAGCCAGAGCCTTCTCTGAATGATAATTCAACCCAAAGAGAGAAGAAATAGAAACCTGGCCCCTGACAGGACCTGGGCACTGAATCCAGCCTCCTTGGCCCAGTCTCTGCTGACCCTACTACCAACCCACTGTGGAGGCCACATGGCAGCTGGCTGCTAATTCATTTGATCCCTCTCTCTCCTTGAGCTCTGTGCTGGGCTCTGGGGATAGACAGGGTACAGAAGAGGTAGCCTTAGGAAAAGCAGCCCAGCCTCCGTTTTACCCTACAACTCAGTTGTTTCCCCCAGCCCCTTGCCAAGGGTCCTATAATCCAACCACCAAGCAGCTGCCCCTCACTGTGGGTCAACCACTTAAAGGAAGGGCTCACAGCCAGACAAGGAGCAAGTGGAAAAGCAGCAAAAAATGCCACAGATGAGACACCTGAGTGCTAACCACCCAAATCAAAGTCCCCCAAGAAAATAGCTCCGATCCTCCTCCCTAGTGCGGCCCAACCAGAGCCTGTATCCATCCAGTGTCTGTGTCCATCTGTCACCCCAAAGCATAGTCACCAATCCTGTCTGTCGACAGCTGTAGGGAGAAAATAGACTCTCGAGAGCCACCAAACACTCAAACACTGCAGCTCATTTCCAGCCCTAGCTCCATCTGCAGCAGGTGGGCAGAAGTTTGCCAACCCTGCAGCCTCTGTGAGCTTGGTTCCCAAGGCTGCTCATCCAGGCAATCCTTGGAACTAACTGGTGAGTCCCTGGACCAAACATCAGGTGGTGGGGTGGGGTAGTAAGAAAAGATGGGGGATGTGAGCATCCCAGGTTCTTACCATTTGTTGTCACAGAACTTGTAGCGGTGGTCATCCGCAGGGACGATATCAATCAACAGGATGTACTTGGTCTTGGGGTTCATGCCTGTGACTTTGACCTTGTAGCTGGGAAACATCCTCCTGCAGGGTGCCAAGGTGTGAGGCAGAGGCATAGACAGAGCACCAGGAGAGATGGCACACAGGGATGAGGGGACAAAAGGTCCCCAATCAGAACTGTGTGAGTTGGGTAAGGCCCTTCCGTCTCTGGCCTCAGCCTCCCCATACACAAGGGAAGCCTGTAGCAGATGCTCTGAGCCATGGGAGCCATGTCTAGGAAGAGGGCTTATCTGGCTTGCCCAGTGGAATTCCTTCTCCCACCACGATTGCCTACCATTTAGGCCTCCTGGTTATGAACAGCTAATTATGAGAGTACAGGAACTCTCAGAGTCATGAGTCAATTTTAACACCAACCTAGCTGCTTAACTTCCCTCCTGTCCTTTGCTAGTCCATACACAACTAAAGTTCTGGGCTGCCATTATAGGGACTAGAGGAAAAGACCTCGAAGTCCCCGTGAGCAGCTTCTGTAATCAATGGAGTGTCTCTTCTGGGCTTTGTGTTTGTGGAAACCCTCAGGCCTTAAACCAACTCATGGGAAAATAGGAGAGAGCACTGCTAGGTCTTTGGATTCCTTTGGAGCATTTAGCAGAAGTGTTTAACTGTGTGAAGACCTTGCCTGGGCCTGTGCACACTAACTGGGGACCAGGAAAAGTCAGATCAGGAGCCTCATGGAGAAAAGCATAGATTCTAGAACCACTGTGCCAGGGGTCCCACCACTGAGAAGTTGTGAGGTGTTGGGCAACTTGCTTGGAGCTCTCCATGCCTTGGTTTCCTTATCTCTAAAATGGGGACATCACCATCTATCTCATAGGCTGGTGTGTGGATTCACTGAGTCCACCTGTGACTCTTACCACTGGCCCTCACTGCGCTCCTCCCTCCACAAACCGATGGATGACCGACATCTGTGAAAATGGACTCAGCAAAAAAACAGGAAGTTTTCCAGTTTCCATAGCCTTTGCTAAGACTGTCTGAGACCCTGAGGCTCAGTGAATATTCTAGAGAAGGGCTTCCCCAGATCCCACTCACACAAATGAACAACAGCATGTACAGAAACCTACAAGGGCACAGGTCTGCCCCCCTGGTCACCAGGGGCCTGACATTAGACCTCCCCAGAGGGGCAGACAGCTTCCTCACAATCCTCCTCAGATACCCCCACCATCTCCTAGCTAATCTCCCACAAAGGCATTTCCCTAAGAGAGAGGCCGAGCCAAACCCAACTGAAGATGCTAAGGTGTCAGGAACCAAATCCCCTAAGTTGGGACAGTGCCCAACCTGTCCCCTCAAGGAAAGCCATCAAGTGGTCCTCTGCCTCCTCATTCAGCTGACGGACTGTAAGGGGAACCTCAAGAGAAGCTTCTCTAGACACCTCAAACAGATGATTGGAGCCTCTCATTTTGTCAACAAGGGTTCCAGCTTACCTGGACAGGACAGGGCTTCCAGAAGGGATCAAGGCCTCCACAAGCCGGCAGATCCTACAGCAAGCCCCAGCCAGGACCCTGAGGTAGGAGGTTCAGTTCTACCCCTGGCCTGGCCTGGTCTGCTCACCCTCTCTCTTCTGGGAGGAAAGGCCGGTGAGAGCACTGCAGTGGGCCAGCACCGTGGGAGGTGTTTGGCCCTGTGTATGCCCGACTGCATGTACTTGAGCACACAGTGGAGTGCGCATGTGTACATGTGTGCGTGCCTGGAGGGAGGAGGGAAGTTCTAGCAGCAAGTCTAGGGACTTATAAACCGTGTGGAAGAATTTGTCTCAGATGTCAATTGAAAGCATTTTCAAATGTCCACCCCACCCCCTCTCCAGGAATAGGGGAAGTGAGAGGGCTCAGGAACCCAGTCCTGCCTCCTGCTTACCAGCCCCTGCCTGGCCTGGGGGCACAGCTGGAGCCTGTACCACCCTCCTTCCTGGCCCAGCCTCTTTCCTGATAGGCCTAAAGTTGAAGCAGGGAAGGCAGCAGCTGCTTCACCTCCCCTCCTCCCTGGGGGAAGGCCAAGAATCCTGTCCCCTCCAGGCCACCATTTTGTAAGTGCTATAGAAACTGCTACAAAATGGGGTAGCCCTGGCTGTCCTTGGGCTGACCTGGCACCACTGCCCTGACTTAGCCAATTTCTCCTGTAATCACTCCAGGGGCAAAGGTAGAAGGCAAATATGGCTGCTCTCCTCTCCCACCCCAGTATCTACCAAGGGGGCCAGGAGAAAATGGTACCCTGTCACTGGAATAGTCTCCCTAACCTAGGCTATAAGGAGGGTGAAGGACCCTGCCTCTTCCCTTCTCGTACTCCCTACTACACTTCATTTCAGCAGCTCAGGAGGCCAGGCTGACACAGGCCAAATGCTTTTTAGAAGGCCTATAAGCATCCTGGTCTCAGCTCCTCAAAGCACTGAACTGGGGTCCTGTGATTTGGCTTCTCCTAGAAGCTGACATGGACCAGATTCCTGAAAGAAAACACCCTCAGGGAGGTTTTGTCAAGACTTGGGGCAGGGAATGAAGGTATCCCCCCACCTCTGCCTCCCTTGCCTACCAGTTCCTATCTTCTTGGGGCAGGAGCCCTGGAGGGGGGGAAATATCTGGTCTGAGAGGGGGGTTCAAAAGTCCACCGCTCCAGGCTGGACTCTGTGAGCTCTACTGCTTTCACCGGAATAAGCATTTCCCCATCCATCAGGGTCCAGCTTGGTGACTGTTTCTGAGAACGCGCACGTTGGGGACCTAGTCACTATCATTTCCCCACCAGCAGGGCTCCAGTAGAATGAGGCGCATACCCGGGTGGAGGAAAGACTGCGTGTGCAGGGGAAGCACACTGTCCACCCTGCCTGTAAGCCTCCCCTCCCAGCCAGAGGGGGCTAAAGCCAGAGCCTAGAGGCCCAGCAAGGGAGACTTCATTGGGTGGGCATGACTCCTGCCTCCGAGGGTCTGGGAGCTGTGACATCCTCGTGGCTCCCCTACACTGTGAAGGCCCTCTGAACTGAAATCGATGAAAGGATGGGGCGCGATGTAAATTGTTTCTGTGACTTAGGACATAAATGTACCTGAAAACCACCACCGAGGGCGGGGGGTGGGGCGGAATTAACAGCTCCGCGAGTCGGGAAGGGCCCGGGAGAGAGGGAAGGACGCGCAGCTGCCGGGCTCCCACTCTGCGCCGCCGCCTGAGCCGGCCGGGAATCGTGGGCTCGCGGGTCCCAGACATCCCGCGGCGCTCCCGCCACACCCAGTGCCGCGCGGTCCAGCCTCTCCCC
The DNA here is from genome assembly GCA_004023965.1 of Spilogale gracilis. Lineage (NCBI taxonomy): Eukaryota > Metazoa > Chordata > Mammalia > Carnivora > Mephitidae > Spilogale > Spilogale gracilis. The sequence goes on from PITA01001416.1 coordinate 45,840, forward strand.
CACTCCCTCCCTGCGCCGGGCGGACCTCGCGTCCGCGCCCCTGGCGCCCCCTCGGGGCTCGGCGCCCCGCGGGCATAGCGGGCCCTCCCGGCGCCCGCGGAAACGGCTCCGCCGGGGAGTAAACAAGCCGCCTGCTCCGCCGCCCGAGAGGAGATGAAAGCCGGGGGTTTCTCCTCTGATCATGAAACAGGCTCTGAAAGGGTGCGGGCTGGAGTCTTTATCTACTTCGTACTCGGAAATGATTTTAGAATGAACTGCTAAGATAAGCTTCCCTGGACGTTTCTCGGCGTGGGAGGCTTGCGGGGCGCAGGACAAGGGATTCGGGGCATTGTGATTTTGGCAACAACTCCTCAACTGCTCGCTGCTGCTGAGACGCGACGTGCAAGCTCAGCAGGGCTCTGAGAGCCGCGTGGGCTCCGGCTCCGCGGCCAAAGCCGTAGCCAAATTCTTGGCCTTGACCTAAGAGCCCCGCACCAATCCAGAAGGGGGGTGCAGGGAAGAAGCCGGACCTAGGAGACCAGCCAGATTCTCTCCACCTAGCCAGGCCCCAAAACCCAAACCCGAGGGCACCCGACTTTATCTGGGGGCCGGGAAACCCTAGGAGCAGCTAGATATGTCTTCCCTTAAACACAGGCACAAAACCAAATCGAAGAGGTGAGAAACCCAGAGAGGGGCTTCGAGAGGGGCGGGTAGTGATGGGGGCGTTGGAAGGCACACAAGAGGATTTGCTTCTGTTTCTTTATCTGGGTGGTGCTATGATTGGCGGTATTCATTTTGTGAAAGTCTCTAGAGTTGTACAATTAACACTGGTTCACTTTTATGTAGGAATGTTCTACTTCAAAAAAATGGGCATTGGAAAATTATATCCATGTATATACACCAGCAGTGGAGTCCAGAGTCTGAAAGGAACCGGTTGCAGGCAAAGGATGGGGTTCCACAGAAAACCCTACCCTTCTTTCTATCCCTAGTGTCTGGGAATGTTGGGAGAGATTTCTGACTATGTTGGGAAGAGGTTAAGGCCCATCAACCAAGGTTCCATTTGCTGGAGGGGGAGGGGGGCGGCTGTGTTGCTGGTGCTGCCTATACTGAGACCAAACCTTTTGGAGCGAAATGATTTCTGAGAGCAATGGCAAAGCTTCATAATTTATTCCCACTTTACACACACACACACACACACACACACACACACACACACACACACACAGAGTTTTCTAATTCACTCAAAGCATTTTTAAGAAATATTTTCCCTGAGTTGGGAGGCAGAAGTGAGGGTATGTGGAATGGATGCTGTTTTGGAAGATCAGTTGCTTCTCAGATTTTTTTTTAAAGACACTTCCTTCTGATAGACTTTGCTTTCAGAAAATACTTTAGAAAGAGATCAAAGGACTCTCTCCCCAACCCACTTTCCCAGTGTCTTCAACCCTTACTTGTCTTATCACCCACGCCACTGGGCTCTGACGCTCTGTATACAGAATGAGGGCAATTGGCTTTGAAGCCCCGGATTAAGCTGGGCCAAATCCTTGCCTCAGAATAACAAACAATACAGGTTCAACAGGAGTTCTCATCGGTAGTTCATTTTTCAAACGCAAATTCACTGTCACTAACACAAGCAACATTGAACTCAACAGGCTATGAAGGCTGATAGTGGAGATTTATCTGGTGGCAAAACCATGACCTAGGAGGAAAGCAGTCAAACGGTTAGGAAATTTTCATTTTTGGGAGGTTTATATTTAAATTTTTGTGAAGCTCACTTTTATCTATGTTTGGGAGAAAATGCAGTTTCTCACATGTATCAAGCTTGGCAGGGATGTGAAGGAGGTAGAGAGAGGAGGGTTCTGCTCTCTGCAGTAAACGGCTTAAACCTTGTGAGTGCAGGAGCCTGAGAGGGACAGAAACTGGCTGGAAGGATTCTGGCCCCATTTTACACCTGACATCAGGGGTTATTGAGCATTCAGAAATTGATGTATCCCAATGTGATAGGCATTTTATTCCCCCAGATAGAATGGTTTGAGAATCTAAAGCCACTATCCAGTGAAGAGGATTATTCTCTTCTTGGCCTACAGGCCTTCAGGGGCTTAAGGCAACAGCCTTGTGACCCAAAGACTCAAACTAGTTTGGGAACATTCTGGTTCCCCTTCTACAGGGCCTGACTCTCCCTCAACCGGAAAGCAATGACCATGCCCCTAAACAGCCGGGGTAGAGCAACACCCCCACATCGATTGGTCTTGTAAATAAGCCATAAGGAGAATTTCTCAAAGTTGGGGTGTTGTTCTGGGGGTGGAGTGTCATCTGCTTGACTTGTGTAGACCCAGCAACTGCCTAATCTCACTTCTATCTGTAAGAGCCAAGTGCCTTCCCTCCTCTGGGGTCAGATTTATATTCTCTGAGTTCTCCTCCAGCTTGAGCAGTCTAGGAATCTGTGATTCAAGGTTCAGGAGAAGGTCCAGGCCATCTGCTAAAAAATGCAGGTATCCCAGGAAGGGTGCTGCTGGTAGAGACACCAAGAAGAGAACTGAGTCTGCAGGGCAATTGAAGAGCAATGTAGCCCAAACAAAGCAAGCTGCTTCCTGAGGCTGTGGTGGTGGTGTTGAGGGAGGCAGTGAAGGAGGAGGGGATCACGGGGGTCAGAGCCCTGAATTTGGTTTCTGAGATCAGTGAGCAGCTATGCCAGAAGAAAGAGGGTCTGTGGGAGAGAGAACCATGGGGAGGGGAGATGAGGCTAGTGACTTTCTTAAGGACTAGACCTGTTGCACAAATAACTTTCTGCCAGAGAAATGAAAGAGTGTGATGAAACCATAATTGTCCAACTTCACCACAGCCATTTAAAAATTATTATCATTCCCTGAAGCCCATCTCTAAGATCAGGCAAACATCTGCCTGATGTTGGTCACCTGTGTGTGTGTGTGTGTGTGTGTGTGTGTGTGTGTCTGTCTGTCTGTCTGTGTTGGGGCCAGGAGGACCCATACAGATGCAGGAAGCCCCACTGAGGAGAATCACAAATGTCTTTTGTTTTAAATAACAGAGGCCAGGCTTGCCCCAAGAACATGCTGGACATTTATTTTCAAAAGACAAGCTTATTTCTGCTGCCTAAAAAGGGAAATTCTGGATTTTTCTCTTTTTTATTTCCTTCCCTCAACCCCAGCAATCACAAGAAATAAAAACCCCCTCTTCACACCTATAATCCACTCAACAATTTACCATACATAGCTCACAGGATCCCTGGTTTGAGTCTCATAATTACCGAGTGAGAAAGGAAGGTAAGTCTCTAGTCACCAGCTCTATTTTACCCAATACCCCTGAGGCACAGGAAGCTTAGAGATGTGCCCAAGTGCACTCAGCTAGGAAGAGGCAAGGCTTGTGATACCTGGTTCCCCACTGTACTCAGGGACTATTCCAAGTGGCACCCTCTACGAGGTTCCCCTCATGCATCTTCCTTCCCCATTGCCCAAATACAGCAGATTCAGGCCCTGCTGTCCCCCTGTTTCTTTTCCTGACAATGGCTCCAGGAGGCCTTGCCACCTACCAGGGCAGGGTGGCCAAGTGCCCAGACCTTTTCCCCCAACAAAACAAAGGAAACCTTGCAAGGCCTGTCATCGAGGGGACCAGAGGGGCCACAGCACTCCTACAGCACACACTGCAAACTACCAGCTTTTTGTTTCTTTGGAACAGCCCACTGTTCTCGAGCAGTTTAGAATTCTTTAAAAAGATGAAGAAAAATGCTGAGCAGATGCCAGATACTTCTCTAATTACGATTAATTTTAGCTAGTATTTATGACATGCTTACATGTGCCAGGAGCTATGCTAAGTGCTTTGCATACAACTGTATGTATGGTTTTGTGGAGAAGAAGGAGGAGAGGGCAGAGACCCTTGCCCGAGGGCTGCATAGATGCCAGCAGCTTCGGTCTGACTCCCCATCCCTGGCCCTTGATACTTCACCACCTTATTCCTTGGAAAACCCAATTATGGGCCCATGGCCAGGCAATGGGACATTTTTACACCTACCCTGTCCACCAGGGTCCAAAATCAAATGTGAGTAACTGGGGGAGGGGGTAGTTGCTACACTTGAACTTTCCAGCTTCTCTGTCTACAGCAACCACCCTTCACTGATAAGTGCTGGCCTAGCCTTTCCTGCCCTGCCCAAGACTCCCAGCCTCGCAATCTCTGGTCTTGCCCCCTCTGCTTCTCTTTCCTCTCACCCTCTCCTCCAAGCTCTCTCCCACAGACACCAGCACATTTTAAAGATGTTTCCACTTTATAAATCATTATTTCTGGCAGCCACCCGAGAGCTGCTCCCTAAACAACACACACACACACAGACCAATGGTGCCTTTCCCTTGGCTGAGGGGTTTGCTGGCAATAGAGGAGTAGCATCCCTGGGATGAGAGACCTAGGGTTCATGTTGCCCTGGAAAAGTTACAGAAATAGGAAAACACTGTCAGGTCCCCCCCTTCCTCTTTCTGTTGAGGGCCATTTCCAGGTCCCCAATCCAAGCAATCCTGAGAAACCAGGCAGGCCCCCAAATGGAAGAAGACAAAGCAGCCCCTCAGAGGGCTGGTAGTACAGGAACTTGGACTGCCAACGTCCTTATCCTTATTTGCATTTTATTTGCATAGTGCTGCCCCTCCTGTCCTTGCCTCTGGGCTTCCTAGACGTTTACCCTGGCAAGTTCTGTGGGCCAGTGGCAAACCGTGGAAGGCTGCTGCTGGGTTAAGGCCAGAGCACCCAAGGGGACCCCCATCGCTCTCCTGGCTTGAGCCAGAGAAGACTGTTAAGGGAACTCCTGGGGATCCCCATCGCTTCCATCAGCATCTTCCATCCCCCAAGTAAACAGCCCAGCGCTGACCTGCCCGCCTTGGTGATGATCATCTCGGTGCCCGCCTCATGGAACTTCTTCCAGAGCTCCTTCTCATGCAAGCCCACCTTGATGTTCTCGATGGTCTAGGGACGAAAGGGAAAGGGACTTACATCGGCCTGGGCCATGGCTCCATGCGGATCCCTGAGGACCCAGAACACAGACCCTAGGAACTGTGCAGAGTGCTGCCAGCCCCAGGACTCTTTGCCTGAAGGTTTTGTTTCATAAAATTATACTGTATCACTGGTGAATTTTTCAAAATTTAATCAGTAGCTAAAACCTACTCCTTCAGAGCTCACCTATAGTGGTCCGTAGAGGACACAAACTGACCGTGCCAGGGTAGATGACACACTACACAAACATAAACACTCCATTTGGCGGGACGTAGGTACAGGCTTGCAGACAGATACACAGACACAGGAGGGTCGCGCGCACCCGCAGACACTACGCAGACCCACGCAGGCCGAGCGTGCACAGACGGATTCCTTTCATTGTGATCATCGGGTTATCACTGTGACTCTCTCAGCGAAGTCCCGGCGGCGGCTCCCCGAAAGCACCCAGCTGGGATCCGTTCTTCCCTCCCGGTGCCAGGCTTTCGCCCTCGCCCTCTCAGCGTCCTTGGAGCTTGGACGTCTGGCCGGGGCCCGCCCCGCTGCTTCAAGGGTGCTCTCCCCCGCCTGCCCCAAAGTAGCCCCGAGGGCGCGAAGCAGAAGAGGGACGGATGGCAGAGAGCGTGAGCCCTGCCCCGCGGAGCCGAACACGCAGTCAGGGATGCAGCCAGGTTCCGGGGAAGCGAGTCCTGTCCTGTTTGGGGCGAACTAGCAGACGCAGGCGGCCCTGCAGACAGACCGACGCCCGACCTCTACCCGACGGCCAGCGGGCCCTACCTGCTCGGCGGCGGCGGTGTCGGCGCCTGGGCCCGGGGGACTGCCGAGCGCAGCCACGCTGAGGCCGGGTGCAGCCAGCGCGGGCTCAGGGGCGTTGGCGGCGTTGGAAGCGCTGGCCTCGCTGAGCGCGGAGCCTGGGGCCCGGAAGGCCTCCTCACTCTCCGACAGGCCCTTATCCTGCAGCATCTCCTGCGGGGACAGCACACAGTCACATGCCAGGGTCCACGCTCGTCAGAGGCCCCGCAGCCCGGTCCAGCCCAGCCGGGGGGACTTCGAGCCCGGAGGGAAAGGCCGCCTGGGGCACGTGGACACTGCCCCCTTCTGAGCTGGGGGAGGGAGAAAATGCAGAGGGTAGGACCAGGACCGTGGCCTCCTCCCTCTGGGTTCTGGACCTGGGAGGGTCTGTGTCGGTTCAAGGTCTGGCTGCCCCTGGGTGTGGGGCTGTGTGATGATCAGGTCTGGGGGAAGGACCGCCCTCTCGGCATTGCCCCAGCTGCACCCCCAGTCCCTCCCTCCTGCTGGGCCAGTGGAGCCTGAAGCCTAGGTCTCTTTTCGCTGTTCCTAATAACTGTGGTCCAGGCTCACTCTTGGGTCAGGGCAGCTAAGACACTTCCTGGGTAGGCGCTAGAGGACAGCCAGGCCAGGAGGGCAGGGCCCAGGCTCCTGAGGCTCCACACCTGCAGAAAGGGCCTAGGGCTGGGGAGTCCCTCGAGTCCCTGCTCACCCATTAGGTCTCACCCACTCCCTTAGACATCAGTCAGGTAAAGCCTTCCTGAACCAAAGACTTTCACTCCTGTACATTCCCACTCCCATAGACATCTTGTGGGTTCCTCACACAAGCACATACAGCCTCACACCCAGACACCAGCACCAACACAGAGCCTTCTAGTCCCTCAAGGAGATACACTCTCCTAGGGCAGCACTGATTCAGGCCTTGAACTCGGCCAGGGGCCTCACAGCCTTGCCCATACATTCACATTCTCTCACTCTGTCACACTTTAGCTCCAAAGGGCTCTGCTTTGGGGCAAAGGACTGAGACCCTTCCCAGCTAAGGACCAGGCCAGCTGGGTGGGTCCAGTCACAGGCACAACATAGTCCTGCTCCCAGGCACAGCCATCCTTCTGCAAGTGTCTAGAACTATGCACCAGCCTGCCCCAAGTGCCACTCCACTCTGTTCTAGAAGCAGGACCTGCCTTTCTTGCCTGGAAATGGATGCACCCCAGCATTATCTCTGCTGCTCCTTTCCATCTCCCTGCTCTTCTCCCTTCTTTTACATCTGGTGAGTCTTTTTTCTGTGTGTCTGGCTGCCTCTCTTCTTTCCTGTCTTCTTTCTGTTCTCTCCTGGGTCTCCTGAGCATCCCAAGGCCCAGGCCTCTGACCATCCTGCCCACTGGCCTCCCCCATCCTTGGTCCTAGACATTGGCTCCCAGAGCCTCACAAAGTAAACAAGCCAAGTGCAACCGAGGGAGATAAAAAGGGGCCTGGGCAAGTTGGGGCTGGGAAAAGCCCATAAAGATAAAGCTGACAGCCCTCCCAGTCCTCTGACCACAAGCAGCAGGAAAGCAGGAAATAAGTCTTGCCTGGCATGGCTAGGGCCACTACCGCCTTGGGCCACATGCGGTTCCGAACCAAGCCTAGGAAATCCGGAGCCCCCAGGGCGAGGGGCACAGCTCATCAAGGGGAGTTGCCCGCTCTGGCCCAACACGGTTGTTCCAACTGTATCTGGGATCAACGGGAATGGGCCCCCGCGATCCTCTGGTCCCAGGTGCGGTGGACCGCCGGGCCGCTTGGCACAATGCTATCTTGGCCACTGGGGCCTCTACGGGACCCTTGTCACACCAGGAGCCATGCAGGGCCGCCGTCTCACTCACGCCCGCCCGGCGCTCTCAGTCCTGTGCATGGAGCACTGTTCGCAGCCGGCGTTCACTGACGCCAGTCCCAGGGCTCCGACCCGGGACCAGGGCAGCTTGGTGCTTTCCTTCGCTTCTTCCTTTTCTCTCGGCTCCGGAGACAAATTCCGACAGCGCGACAGCTGGCCTTAGCCCTGGCTGGAGCTCCCCACCAATTTCCTTTTTTTCCCTTCGGGCTGGCCCAGAGTGGCCACCCCCATAGTTCCCCCTAGGACCCGGAGCCCGGGGGCAAACTGCACGGCCGGATTCTGCACCAAGCGGAGCCCGTGGCCCGCGCAGCGCGCGGCCTCCGCAGCTTCCGCAGCCTCGGTGTTCGCCCCTCTCTCGGACCCCTCGGTGGACGCGGCCGGCTGGCTCCGCGCCCTTCCACTCTGTCCGTCTCTTTTAGCCAACTCGTTTTCTAAGGAGAAGGGCATTTTACTTTTCACTCTAGATTACTGGTGATATTTTTCTCGCACTGGGGGAATTGACATTTTGTATTATTTTAAAATTTTAGCTACCTCTATTCTCAGAGCAGTATTCTGGTCAGTTCAATGACATTAAGAATATCCTAGCACATAAATTATTAGTATTTTTAATTTTTAATACTGTAAAATTAAAGTACTGGTTTGATTTGTTAATTCATCATTTTCAAATATGTTGGTGCTTTCCTGTCACTGCTCCATTATTCTAGGGCCTCCTGGTACCTTAGTGATACTGTTACTAATAGGTAATTATCAGATATCATTTTCCAATAGGTCATTGTACTCTATTGTTATTTGAATTTTTATTCTGTACCGCTAAAATGCTTCCGTTGCTGGCTCCTCTATCTCTCTATTTTGTCACAGTTTCAATAACTTGTTATTTACTATTTACTTGAAATATTATCGTTCTCAATATTTATGTTAATTTTCTTCACATCCTTATAATACTTCTCGTTATTTTTTCATTTGTTTTGTTAGAATTGTTCACAATATTCCAGGTATTCTTCATCACATCCGTATAATATCTTGTTACTTTGCCATTATTTGTAATTACGATCTTAATTCGCTGGCTATTTTTCATCACATCATTACTCCTTGTTATTTTGCCATAATTTGTGATATTGCTGTAGTTCCTAATAATCTGATTATTTTTCATCACATTGGTATGATTCTTCTTTACTCTACCATTATTTATAATGTTGTTGGGACTACTGATAATTGTTTATAAATTGTCATATTATTCCAGCAATTCTTGTTGTTGTTTTTGTATTAGCATTGCTCTAAAACTCTTGTTTAATATTTAATAATTCATTAGATTATCAATAATACATAAATGATAATATTCCATCAATATGACTAATATTAGTATTTCCCTTAATAGTATTTTCAATTGTTCACTTTTTTCCTACAGTTCTGCCATTTGTTACTATTTCCTATACTATTATTATTGATTTTAATACAATGGTTCTTATCATTTTTTTCAATGGTTCTTATCACATTTTTCCTATATTTGGAGTTACTTTGTCTATAATCCTTTTAAATTTGTGGTTGCAATTTTCACTTGGTTCTGAAAGTGACTACTATTTTACTCCTGTTTTAAAGTGTGAGCACTATTAGTTTTGCCGCTTAGCCCTGTTTCTTTGGTTATTGCTCACGTTTTGATAATTCTTGATCATCGCTAATTATTTATATATAATGCTCCTTGCTTTAATTTTGATGAGCCTGTTGGATCAAGGGCTCTGAAGTCCAGGTTTCCGATTCCACATTTCCACATCGATATCTCCGCAAGTACCCGGCCCTCTTTTTGGCCTTTCTTATTCTGCAAACACCAGTTTCAAGACCACCACTCCGCTTGTCACGGCTTTCTTTGGCGCTGGCGAGGTCCTTTTGCCTTTGGGTCGCTAGACCCAATCCATCCTGTTATTCAGAAGAGATGAGGACTTGCGTCCCAAAACTCGGGGAGTCGGGCCGAGGCGGCAGCCTGATCTCAAGTACATCTTGTCACCCTCCTGCAGTCTTGCGGGTCCCTGAGGTTCTTACTCGGGTCCCGTTACTCCTCTCTTTTCCAGTTCATCCTCCTCTGCCCTGCAGCCTAACCCTGGGCTCAGGGTGGTCCCTGTCCCTCACGCCCGCCTCACCATCATCCCCACCGGAACCCACACTCACCCTAACTGTGCTGCCGCATGCGGAGGCGCCTGCGGCCCGAGGTCCGCTGCAGGCTCAGGTCTGAGGGGCACGGGACGGTTGGGGCACCGACTCGGGGACGCTGGGTCAGTGTCCGGCCGCCCGCCGCGCCCTCGGGGCCGGACACATCCCAGTTCTGGAGCGGGCCCTTGATCTCCGACGCTGCACTTTGGGGCCTTGGCTCCCTCCTCCTCGCTCCCTCCCTCCGGGGCCGCCACCCCCCTGCGCTGACGTCGCCGCTGTCAATCAGTCTGCGCCCGCGGCCCCCCCCCCCGGGGGAGGGGGGCTCTAGGGTCCCCTGGCTCCGCGGGCCCCAGGACGCCGAGCTCCGAGCGGGCCTCGCACTCCCCCACCGCGCGGCTTGGTGCCCTCTCTGCGGCCCTCGGGCCCCGCCGGGGCTGGGAGCCCGGCATGGTTTAGATTAGAGGGGCGGGAAGAGAGAGAGCGGCCGGGCCGTGCCGCACGGCTCCCACCGAGACTCGACAACCAGGACGGCACGCCTGGAGCGGCGGCGCGGCCCGAACACTGAGGCAGGGCGCGGCGGGGCCTGGTCCGGCCAGGGCCCACTTGCAGACAGCCGCCCTCCGCCGAGCCCCAGAGCGCGGGCTCGGCGCCCGCACACACCTCGGTCCGGAACCCGCTCTCAGCCGTGCACGCAGCGGCTCGGTAAGCCCATGTCCCGGGGGGGCGGGCGCACAGCGCCTCACAGCCCCGCTCGAGTCCACGACCGTGCTCCTCACACATTCTCACACCTACGCGCTCCGGCCCGCGCGCTCCTGCTCCCCGGCTCCCCGCGCGGACGCGACGGCCAGGACGCGGCCCCTTTGCTCACCGGCCCCGGGCTCGTCCGGGCCTGGCGGGCAGCGGGCGCCGGACCCGGCCTGGCACGCCTGGGACTGGGCCGCGGAGGTCGCGGGTGAGGGCAGGCCCTTCGCTCCAGCGGGAAGAAGGCCGGGCGGCCGGGCCTGGAGCGGCGGCAGCGGGGAAGTGCTCTTGGCCGGCTTCGAGGTGCCAGGGCTTGGCAGAGTCCCTGGGGGAATCTGTGGCGAGAGCCCAGGCTCCGCCAGCCGCCTCAAAATCCCAGAAAGCTGAGGAGGAAGTCCAATGTCTGCTCCAGTCTAGGAAGCTTAGACCACTGCGCTTGGATTTATCGGGCCTCTGTGCCTCGGGAAGGGAGCACCCCCTGCTCCCACTGTCTAGACCTCCCAGCCCAGCTTCTGACTCTCCACTCCCTCTGTCTCCACTTACCTCTCTTTCTCTATATCTGTCTGTACCTTGTCACAGGACCCTTCAGCTCGACAGGCAGCCGGACCCATGTGGACCTTTGCCCATGTCCAAACCTCACACTCTGTGACACGCCGGCAATACTGAGGCAAGGCTAGGCCTGCCCACCAGAGTCCCCTCTCAGTAGGATTCCCAGATTAGCCTCTTGGTCCTCAGCATGAGCTGCATCCTTCCCTCCACTGGTGTCCCCAACATTTCCAATCAGCTTCTGTTTCTTTCCAGACTTTTACCTCAAAGTCAGATTGAAGGTAACAGGACAGGGCAATTCCTTCCCTGGATGGATCTGTCCCTTTTCTAATGCTAAGAATGGAAAGCCATCATCAGTGCCTCCCCCACTACCCTGCACTCAAAGGTGGAAGCCAAACACCAACTCAGAAAAGGCAGCTGCTGCTGTCAGGAGCCTGGACTCCATCTCCACAATGGGCCCACTCTCAAGAATCCCTATCACCCTTAGCACTACCAGATTCTGCTACCCCATCTTCCCTTCACAATTTGCCTCATGGAGTCCCAAACCAGGAAGGGGAAGTAAGGTCTAAGGGATGGAGAAGCTTAATCCTTCTCCAATCCTGCCTTCTCCTGGAGTGGAGAAAGGAAAGGCCCTGGTGTTTCAGAGCTGCCTGGGGAGTCATGTTTCCTGTGTTAGGGAGAACTGGATGACACATCTCAGCTTCTGCTCCCAAGCCCCCCTCCCATGCCCTCTTCAACAGCCTGTAGGGAAATCCCTTGCAAATAAATAGTGTACAGATGCACCAACCAACTACTGTGTGGAATGGTGAACAGGGAGGGCAGTGAATCACCAGGTGCCATGGGAAGACTACATTGAGGCCAGACTCCAGAAAGAATTGGTTGACAATCATCGGAGGAAGTAATGAGAGTATCTAGAGCTGCTCTTTAAAGAAACTAGGGTGGAGACTCTGTAAGTGCAAGGCTTTCTGGAGACTCACAGGAGATACTCCAAATCAGTATTAAGTAGTTTATGATGACATGGGGAAGTGAGATACAGAAGGGATGGGCAAGGGTTTAGTGATGAAAACGACAGGGCAAACCAGCCAGCAAGTAAGAGAGAAAGGGGGGTTTTGTATACACATTCTCCATTAGTAGAATGGAATTCTTTGTTTCATTGATTCGAACACACACATTTCTTTCCACATGTTGACAGCTCTGAAATGGAGATGCATCTTAGAATCAATGGTAGTTTAATTCATTGCAGTGTTGTAGTTTAATTAGTATTTTTTTCTTCTTAGTGGTACTTAAAATATTAGAAAGGTATAGTATTTGTTGGTAAATGGCCAATGGAGAAAAGAAAAAGACCAGTGGTTTGCTTGCTTTTTCCAAAATGAATTTGAGAAGTTCCAAGTACAAAAACTCTCCTCAACTAGTTAATTGAATAGTTGACCATCTATCACACAAACTTGGGTTGGCTTAGGGAAAAGCCCTCAGGTTTGGTGTCAGGCTTATCTTGGTTTTGAAACCTGGCTCTGAATCCTGGCTCATCATATAGCAGCTGTGTGACCTTGGGCAAGTCCCTTAACACTTAAATAAAATAGATATAATCACTCCAACATGCAAGCTTATTGTCAGGTTTGACTAAGTTAATACATGTAAATTCCTGGCATGTGGTTAGTAGTTAATAGGTTAGTTCTCAAGTATTACTAAAATTTATTTTATCCCACTATTTTTTCAAAAAGGCTTGAGATGGTTTATAACCAAAATAAGCTAATAAAAACACAAGTAAAAAGATGAAATAGGGGGTGCCTGGGTGGCTCAGTTGTTAAGCGTCTGCCTTTGGCTCAGGTCATGATCCCAGAGTCCCAGGATTGAGCCCCACATCGGGTTCCCTGCCCGGCTTGTGTTCCCTCTTGCTGTGTTTCTGTCAAATAAATAAATAAAATCTTAAAAAAAAAAAGATGAGGTAGGATTAAGAAATAAGGATACATGCTATCACTAAGTGTTGACAAAGTCATTATAATTGAGAGCAAAATCTGGCTTATCAGTACCATGGCAAAATGGTCTTTTTCCATTTCAGAAATGTGGAAACAGTATTTCTTTGGTGAAGGGTGGGGAACAAACTTTCTCTTGGCCCTAACTTTTATTTATTTATTTTTAAAGATTTTATTTATCTATTTGAGAAAGAGAAAGAAGGGAGAGCACAGAGTGAGAGTGAGAGGGAGAAGCAGACTCCCTGCTGAACAGAGAGCCCTAGGCGGGGCTCCATCTGAGCACCCTGAGAACATGACCTAAGCCAAAGGCAGACACTTAAGCAACTGAGCCACCCAGGTGTCCCCTGGGCCTAATTTTTAAAGTAGCTTCTCATGTCAATTTTTACTCACATATCTGCACAGTGTCTTATCATTTACAAAGTGGTTTCACAGCTACTATCTCATCCGATGCTGTATTAATTCCGTTTTATCTCCATTTATGCATTTGTTCATCCAAAGTAATATTTATCAAGTGCTTACTATGTGTCAGACATATAAAAAGGAAAGTCTAAGTACTTGGTTAATTTATTAGTTCTATTATCAACTGATTGGCTAACCAGTTACTACCACAAATTCACTAATGAATGACCTGCAAACTACTAATTAATCACCTAAATAATCAACCCCAAGGGGAGCACGGGCTGCAGGATAAACGGTCGAATCCTGTTCAGTGTAGTAAAGTGGCTTGCTCAAAGGCGAGGGGAGGTTTAGTTAAAGATGACTGCTTGAGCTGGCTCCATAGTTTGCTGAAAAGCAAATTACAATTAAAAAACAAACAAACAAACCTGGGTTTTTGGAGTATTTAATAAATACCAATGTGAAGATCCACCCCAGACTAACTGAGTCAGAACCTCTGAGGATAGGATCAAAGTTGAAAAACACTGTCATATACCGATCCTGAAAATCCTGCCCTTGCTTTCCTAATTCCCTGGTAGTTCGGAGTATTCACGTGATCTAATGTTGACCAGTGAGGCCTAAACAGAAGACTGACGTGAGGAAGTTCTGGAGTGAGTTTTTTGCTTTCTTGGTAGAGGAGAAGACATAGTCTTCTTCTAACTGTGAGAGCCCAGGAATTCTAACCCTCTAGAAACCCTGATGCAAAGGCGAAGATCGATATACTAAAGATAGCGGAACAAAAAGAAAGCCTGATGATGGCATCAGTGAGCAGGTAAGTCAGTGCCGACTGTTTCCTGTAATGTGGAAAAAATAAGCCTATTTCTCGACATCATTATTAGTCTGGGTCTCTGTTATTTACAGCCAAATACACTCCAGAGACATGTGTAAAGTTCCCAATATGTATTGAGTCCTTAGGCACTCCATCATAAGGGATACAATCTGAGAGTTTGTGTGTACCCCTGTGTATTTGTGCATACCTTCCTGTTCAAATTCAGAACACAAAAATCCTTCCCTCCACATCCCCTTCCCAGCCATGCTATTTAGTGTGTGCTATGACCTAACGCCTGGGGTCCTTATTATTAAGTCTCCTAAAGGGAAAAGACGGGGAAGGCAGCATGGAATTCACTTGTCCCTTGTGGCTTTATCCCACTGTATTCCCACTAGCCCCAAATCTTGGTTCTAGATTTCCCAGCTCACATCCCATTAGGATTATCAAGCTCAGCTGGGGTGGGAGCAGGAGTTGAGCTCATTCTGGAAATTGGAGGATTGGGCAATGGGAATGGGTAGTAGGTGGCAGGTGCTTCCCCTCATACCCCAGGTGCAGTTCTGCTCACCTGACCTCTCACCCTGGCCTCCCACGCCTTCTCCCACAATGAGAATTAAGAAACTTCCAGTTAAAAGAAATTGAGGAGTGGACTGGCCTGATCCCTGACCTGGGTGATATAGGTTTGTTCAGCCCTCTCTGACCTGAGGACAGAGGCAGTGATTTACCATTTACTAGATGAGTCTTTCCTATAACTCTCAGTGGGGGCACTGCAGAGATAAGGAACGGACACTCAAATCTAGGTTTTGCAGTCAGGGCTAGCAATCTAGGCCTTCTGTTCCCAAGTCCGTACCCATAGGTAGATTGTCTGCTGATCATCCTTTCTCCCCCATTCCACCACCTGCTCCTGCACTGCCACTTCTTCCCATTTCCTCCAGTAGGACTGCTCTGAAATGGACGCTTATTTTATTATCTGTCTGAGGAAGGTATCTCTACTAGGGTGGGGCTGGGTAAAAAATATGCCTAAGTCAGAGAATTTATTTCATTATTCAACCCCTCTTTTCTTCTTCATCTTTCTCCCCTCTCTTCTTCCAAAGCACAGACTATCCAAAACTGGGTCTTTGGGGTTTTTTGAATTTGTGTCCTCTGAGGGTTTTTTTGAATGAGGGGCTGAAACAAATTAGGACTAAGAATGAGAGATCTATGATCTATTAGCAAGTCCTTGGAATTTGAAGTTGGAAAACCTGAGTTCAGTTCAGCAGGCTGTTTACTGAGGGACCTAGAACATGATCCACTTAAAGCCCGTTTCCTCATCTGTAAAATGAATTTAATAATAACAGCCACCTCAAAGGATAGAAAGGATGAAGCGATATCACATAGAAGCGCTTGGAGGGCTCACAACAACAGCTAACGTTTATTGTGCACCTACAATATGCCTGGAAGAATTGTAAGAGATTTATATGTTTGCCCTCATTTCAAATTATCAGGTGAATACTATGATAGTTCTCATTTCACAGATGAAGAAATATGCCCAAGATCATACAACCAGGAAACGAAGTCAGGATTTGAACCCAGTTAGTCTGGATCTCCAGTGCCCATACTTCTAAATATACTGCTCTATGGTCATTTCAACTAAGCTCATTTCATTTGTCAAACAAGGACAACAGTACCTCCCCTACAGTATTGTTGCCAAAGTGTAATATACTGCCTGACATAAAATAACCCTATTATCATTACTGTAAATAGAACACGCCCAAGGTCTCACAGTTAGAAAAGAGGTCATTGGACCTCTAAGATTCCAGAGCTCAAGATTGTAACTATCACTATTGTCCACTTTCTAAAAAATACAATACCTACCTAGAGACCAAAGATTTAATCATCTCTCTTTAGACTCCCCAAAGAAAGACATAATACAGGGGCACTTGGGTGGCTCAGTTGGTTAAGTGTCCAGCTGTTGATCTCAGGTGTTGATCTCAGAGTCATGAGTTCAGCCCCCCCTCCCCACCAAGGACATAGTACATCCTTCATAGTCCCAGGAACATCATGCTCTGTCTCCCACTGACCCTCACCAAGCTGGCCACGAAAGAGTCAGCAGGACTTATGGAAGTAGGCTGCTCATTCACCAGGACACTGGTGGTAGAATGGAGAACACTGACTCTGCCACAACCTTTTCTTATGCTGATGTCCCCATCTAACTGGTAATACTATCTTGGCCAAAAAAGGCAATGTTCAATAACCCAGGTACAAATGGGGATAAGGATAAATGTGCTTTCATCTGGAATAAAATATTCTATAACAGGCCTTCTTTTTTGCCTCCAAGATCCATAAGCTCCCTCCATCTAGCTAATGTTTGGGAAGTGCCTCTTAACACCTAGCTTCAACCCCTCTTGCTGCAGTTGGTCTGTTCCTTGTCTCTGAGGAATCAGAGGCATTCTGGGGCTCTGTTAACTGGTCAGACCTTCACTATAGAGTTGCCATTCTCTCATTTCAGCCACCAAAGCTGGGTGGATGGAGCTGTCCAAGGAGCCCTGAGACTAAGAGCTATGCCACATTGGCACTGAACAGGGCACAGACCCCAGTCTGCATTCCTGGGAGGGAGAGCCTCAGGCTGTGGCTCCCATGGAATTCAACAGACCCTAAAAGGGGAGGGCAGGAAGAAGTCCCTAGGCTCAATCCCCCATGTCTCTGCATTTTCTGAAGTTCTTCCTTTGAACATGTTCCTTTATTTATTGGGCCTCATTTAACCTCAGCCTTGTCCTCTGAGATCATTTATTTGGTAACTGTCACTCAGCCTGCTGTGGCATTAACTTCATAATCCTATTGATTTCCTCCAAGCCAGTTGGGGGTTTTCTCAACATCTTTCTGGGTCAGTAGGGGCTGATTCCCAGTTCTGGTCATTACTGAGGAGGAGGCGGTGCCCCACTGGTATGGATTTGCCCAGAAGACCATCTTGGCATTCCTTGTTCCCACCGTGGCCCTTCTCAGGCTTTGAGAGATGGGTTTGCATGACTGTCTTGATAGCTGAAGTGTGAGGTAAAGTGGCTAAGTGCCCACTACCACTGCTGGGAGCTCCCTGAGTGGCTACTGAGGCCATCCTTCAGCTCAGAAGACCTGGATTTTACCAATCGTAGCCTTGCTTGGGCCTGGACCCCCCCCCCGCCATCTTGGATCTGGAGGGGTAAGGGGCCCAATCAGCACAGGGGAAGCGGGTGAGTGTGGGATGAGGCCGCAGCTTGAGCCCATGTGGCCACAGACCTGCGCCTTCCCACCACCTGCAGCCAGGGCCTGGCCCCTGTCTAGCTGCAGCTGCAGCTCCCAGACACCACTTCAGCCCGTCGCCAGGGGATTAGTGTCCGTCTGTGGGTTGGGACAACCTCAGTGGGGGTTGTCCTGGCCCAGAGGAAGACTCCGCTTCACCCTTCCACAGGACCACTTCCCCAGAGTCCAGCTTGGGCAGAGGGGATTGTGTTGGGGGGGTCGGACAGCCTGGGGTGCTGATCTCTCCCAGAGCTGAGGTGTAGGGTAACAGGAGTCCCCCTCCCCTCCAAGCCTGAGCCACATGTGCTGGGAAGTTCATTTCCCCTTGTTTTGCAGAATGGGCTCGGGGATTGACCCCAGGAGTGACCTCAGTGTCAGGAGGCATTAATGATCTCCATACGGGCAATAAACAGGCAGACCCCGGCTGGCTTGGTGTGGAGGTGCCCTGGAATGGGGCCACCTTATTAGCCTCACATTCGTGCATGGGTAGAGGCTTAATTAGCAAGGGCTCCCTCATCTGTCTCCCCTCCCCCAAACATGCTTGAGCGCAATGGGAACATGGTTGGACACACTGGACTTCTCTGACTGGTTCCTTTGCTCCTCATGAGCCTCCTCCAGAGCAGACTCTTCAGGCATCAGCTCAGTCATTCATTTGTCTCTAACAGAACTCCAGACTTAGTCCTCCTGATAAAGTCTCTCTTGTTTTTAAAAGCCCCCAGAGGTCTAGTCCATGCATTCTGAGTCAGTTCACTTTTCTGTCTGTAAGAACCCAGGAACAAGAAGGCCTTACTCTTCTTTAACTTAAGTCTCTCTTGACTGAGTTTGAGCCTGAATTTCCCAAAGAGAAATTTCCCAAGGGAATAAATGGATGGTTACCAGCCTGTATGTGGGTGGGAGGTGGAGGGTCGGGGGTAAAGTGTCCTTAGCAACTGCCTAAGCTATTAAAAGCACTACCTTATGTATCATATCTCCTCCAAATCCATTTCCCTCAGGTTGGTTCCTTGTTCTAGGTGTGTGGCTTACCCTCTTGGGGCTTTAGCTTTCTTATCTGTATAGTTCACTTGAGATTCACCAAAAACTATATGCTAGGCACAGTGCTAAGTGCTGTAGAAATGAAGCAAGGAAAAACCCAGGCCCTACCTGAGATGGAGCTCCCAAACTAGTGGGGAGACAGACTTGTAAACAAATGCTGTAATAAAATGTACTCAGGGCTGTAATCTAAGTCCATATTCAGTATGATGAGAGTAAAAAAGAGGGAGTTACCAACTCATCCTCCCTTGTTGAGGAAGGCTCCATGAGCAGATACCATCTGAGCCCATCTTTGAAACACAAATATGTATGTTCCTGAGGAAGAATGGGAAAAGGATATTTTAGGAAAAGGGAAGAACCTGTACAAAGGCACAGAGGGCATGTTTGAGGAGCAGAGGGGCTGCAGTGGTAGAAAATGTAGCTTTGTGGGAAGGGAGGATTTGGGAAGGGCCCTGTAGACCATGTTAATTTCATCTAGCCAGCCATGGCGGTATAATGAGTTCCACAGAAATAGCACCAGGGCACTTGAGAGCCAGACGGGCACTGAGTGACTCTGAGCCTCACGGAGGAAAAATAATTAAAAAAAAATAATTAATTAAACAAAGAAGGATCCTGAAAGGCAGAAAACATTGTGTGCATTCTTTCTGCAAACTTGCTGACAGGGACACAAGATGAGGCACGAAGATGCTTCAGCCAACTTCTCCAAGTTTTCTAAGTAGTGCTCAGAGGGGTGGAAGACATGTCTTCTAGAGAGAAAGAAAAAATTGAAGATATGGCAAAGACGAACAAGGCTCATTGTGAAAGAGACATGAAAACCTGTATCTACACCTCCTAAAGGGGAGATAATAGGGAAGTTCAAGGATCCTGATGTATCCATCCTTTGGCCTTCACCTTGTTTTGTTCTGAGAATCATCCAAAAATCAAAGGAGAACATCTGGGCCTGTCCATTGGTGATGTGGGGAAGGACGTGGGAGAGACATGGGATAACACTGCTGTAGATGATAGGCAGCCTCCTGAGAAGAAGTCTGCCTAGCTGAAGGAAAAATAGGAAAAGGATATTGTTGCATACTGAGCTACAGGGAAGCTGACGAGGCAGAAATGGGAGTTATCCAGGGCTGAAAAGAGCAAGAAAAAGAAGGAAAGTGAGGAAGATGATGATGGTGGAAAAATTGTTTTGAGGGCAGATTTTGTCATGTCAATAAAGCATTTAACACCCTCTACCCTACTTAGTACATTTATTTTAATTTTTTTGCAACTTTTAATAATTTATTTTATTTTTTCAGTGCTCCAAGATTCATTGTTTATGCCCCACACCCAGTGCTCCATGCAATACGTGCCCTCAATACCCACCACCAGGCTCACCCATCTCCCCACACCCCTCCCTTCCAAAACTCTCAGTTCATTTCTTATACTTGTGGAGCATAAGGAATAAAATGGAGGACAGTGGGAGAAGGAAAGGAAATGTGGACTGGGGTAAATTAGAGAGGGGGATGAAGCATGGGAGGCTTTGGACTCTGAGATACTTACTCCTTTTAATGAAAAAAAATGTTAGGCTGTGTAAGATCTGTGTTAAACTGTACAGTGTCTTTTTTTAAATAGAGTTTACACACTACCGAATGTGTCTTTAGCCTTATCCCTGTGGTATTTTCAGTAGCTACTAAGTTTGGTAGGAGCAGTGTGAGCATAAAAATTTAAAGCAAAACACACACACACAAAAAAACAACCAAAAAAGTTTAAAGCAAGTTCTTGTTGGTACACAGCCCAAATCATATATATATGGGATGATAGTTTTTTCATCTTCAGTTGTTTCTGATACAGGTTATATGAAATCATTGTTTTTCTGTTCATGCTGTAGTTTCAAAAAAAAAGTTGCAGCTGTTTTGTTGACATTCTTTTATTTTTTTTCTTTTAAGATTTGATTTGTTTGGACTGCCTGGGTGGCTCAGTTGGTTAAGCATCTGCCTTTGGCTCAGGTCACAATTCCACGGTCCTGGGATCAAGTCCCATGTTGGGCTCCTTGCTCAGTGGGGAGCTGCCTTCTCCCTCTGCCTGCCACTCCCCCTGCTTGAGGACTCTCTCTCTCTCTCTCTGGCAAATAAATAAAATCTTTAAAAAAATTATTTACTTGAGAGCACGCATGCACGGGAGAGAAAGCATGGCACATGAGCAGGGAATGTGGCAGAGGGAGAGGGAGAAACAGACTCCCCACTGAGCAGGGAGCCGGATGTGGGACTCAATCCCAGGACCCTGGGATCATGACCTCAGACGGGGGCAGGCACATAACCAAGTGAGCCACTTGGGTGTCCCTGTTCTGTTGATATTCTGAATGCTTCTAAGTAAATCCAATTTTTAAAAATGTATTATCCTTTTCATAGGTCTGAAATTTTTCTTCTTGAGGCGAAGCTATAATCTTTTGTTTTTGTCCATTTTGGATCACATAAATGATTTACACTATTTATCTTTTCATATACTTAGCTGGTAAGATTTTTTTTGTACATACCTGTATATAATGAGGGTAATAAAATTTGAATTGAGACAGAAACAAAAAACAAACAAACAAAAAACTTCTATCTCAGGGCGGTGGGAATCCATAAAGGGTTTTTAGGAGGCAATGGGGCTGGACTGATAAGACTTGTATTCTAGAAGATGATGAGTGATGAAGGAAGGGAAATTATTAAAATAATATTTAGAAGTGGAATAGGAAAGAGGCAGGGCAGAGTTAAGGACGTTTCTTGGCAGAACTATGACAGACATTTGTCATCTTCACCACCTAAGTCCATGCTCCTTTTTCACCTTCATAAAAGTTTATACTTTTAGGAAAAAGAATCATTCCTACTTAGTATTTTGGTGGGACTGTCAGTGAAGGGGTTCTATTCATTCCCAGCCAAGACCATGTTAGATGCTCTCTTCTCGGAATTCTAATCTTGAGCATAATGGCAGAAAGAAGGAAGGAATGTGAATTTAATCATCCTCTTTGGGCCCCAGCTTCCTTATCTGTACATATCATTTAAGATTGAGGAAGCACTCAATGGTAGGTAGTATTCCTTTTTTTGTTTTTTCTTATGTGACTCCAATACCATTCACCTTTAAAAAAATAAGTCCACAGTATCACCCAATATACATTCCACATTCAAATTTCCCCAATTATCCCAAGTCTGCCTTTTACATCATCCCCTAATTCAAGATTCTTGCATTGTGTTTCTTTTTTTAATTAATTTTTAAACATATAATGTATTAATTGTTTTATGGATACAGGTCTGTGAATCATCATTGTACAAATCGCAGCACTCACCATAGCACATACCTTCCCCAATGTCCATAACCTAGCCACCCTACTCCTCCCACCCCCTCCCCTCCTCCAACACTCAGTTTCCTGAGATTAAGAGTCTCTTATGGTTGGTCTCCCTCCCCAGTCCCATCTTGTTTCATTTATTCCCTCCCATCCCCCGCCAACCTCCTGCCCTGCCTCTCAAATACCTCATATCAAAGAGATCGTATAATAATTGTCATTTTCTCATTTCGCTCAGCATACTACCACCAGTTCTATCCATGTCCTTGCAAACGGCAAAATTTCATTTTTTGATGGCTGCATAGTATTCATATACGCGCACACACACACACATATATACATATACCATATCTTCTTTATCCATTCATCTGTTGATGGACATCAAGGCTCTTTCCATAGTTTGCTATTGTGGACATTGCTGCTATTGATATTCGGGTGAACATGCCAATTCGAATCACTACATTTGTATCTTTAGGGTAAATACCCAGTAGTGCAATTGTTGGGTCATAGGGTAGCTCTACTTTCAACTTTTTGAGGAATCTCCATACTGTTTTCCCAGCCTAGCTGCACCAGTTTGCATTCCCACCAATGATGTAGGAGGGTTCCTTTTCCTCCACATCCTCACCAACATCTGTCTTTAACTGGCTGGTTAATTTTAGCCATTCTGACTGGTGTGAGGTGGTGTCTCACTGTGGTTTTGATTTGTATTTCCCTGAGGCTGGGTGATGTTGAGCACATTGTCATGTGTCTGTTGGCCATTTGGATGTCTTCTGCCCATTTCTTGATTGGGTTATTTGTTCTTTGGGGGTTGAGGTTGATAAGTTCTTTACAGATTTTGGATACTAGCCCTTTCTCTGATATGTCATTTGCAATGACATATCAGTGACATATCTTCTCCCATTCTGTTGGTTGCATTTTGGTTTTGTTGACTGTTTCCTTTGCTGTGAAAAGATTTTGATCTTCATAAAGCTCCAACAGTTCATTTTTGCCCTTGCTTCCCTTGCATTTGGCGATGTTTCTAGGAAGAAGTTGCTGCAGCTGAGTTGTTGCCTGTGTTCTTCTCAAGGATTTTGATGAATTCCTGTCACACATTGAGGTCTTTCATCCTTTCTGTGTCTATTGTTGTGAGTAGTGTAAGAAAATGGTCCAGTTTCATTCTTCTGCATGTGGCTATCCAGTTTCCCCAGCACCATTTGTTGAAGAGACTGTCTTTTTTCCATCGGACATTCTTTCCTGCTTTGTAGAAGATTAGTTGACCATAGAGTTGAGGGTGCATTTCTGGACTCTCTATTCTGTTTCATTGATCTATGTGTCTGTTTTTGTGCCAGTACCATACTGTCTTGATTATTACAGCTTTGTAATAGAGCTTTAAGTCTGGAATTGGGATGCTGCCAACTTCGATTTCCTTTTTTAACATTCCTCTGATTATTCAGGGTCTTTTCTGGTTCCATATAAATTTAGGATTATTTGTTCCATTTCTTTGAAACAAGTTGATGGTATTTTGATAAGGATTGCATTAAATGTGTAGCTTGCTTTAGGCAACATAGACATTTTCACAATATTCTCCCAATCCATGAGCATGGAACATTTTTCCATTTCTTTGTGTTTTTCTGAATTTCTTTCATGAGTACTTTACAGTTTTCTGAATACAGACTCTTTGCCTGTTTGGTTAGGTTTATTCCTAGAGATCTTATGGTTGCAATTGTAAATAGGATCGACTCCTTAATTTCTCTTTCTTCTGTCTTGCTGTTGGTATATAGAAATGCAAATGATTTCTGTGCATTGATTTTATATCCTGACACTTTACTGAATTTCTATATGAATTCTAACAGTTTTGGAGTGGAGTCTTTTGGGTTTTCCACATAAAGTATCATCTGCCAAGAGTGAGAGTTTAACTTCTTTGCCAATTCGGATGCCTTTTATTTCTTTTTGTTTTCTGATTGCTGAGGCTATGACTTCTAGTATTATGTTGAATACCAGTGGTGAGAGTGGAGAGCCCTGTTGTGTTCTTGACCTTAGGGGAAAAACTCTCAGTTTTCCCCCCATTGAGAATGATATTTGTTGTGGGTTTTTCATAGATGGTTTTTATGATATTGAGGTATGTACCCTCTATCCCTAAACTGTGAAGAGTTTTTATCAAGAAAGGGTGCTGTATTTTGTCAAATGATTTTCAGCATCTATTGAGAGTATCATATAGTTCTTGTTCTTTCTATTAATGTATTGTGTCACATTGATTGATTTGTGGATGTTGAACCAACCTTGCAGCCCAGGAATAAATCCCACTTGGTCATGATGAATAATCCTTTTAATATACTATTGGATCCTATTGACTAGTATTTTGGCGAGAATTTTTGCATTCGTGTTCATTAAGGATATTGGTCTGTAATTCTCCTTTTTGATGGGGTCTTTGCTAGTTTTGGGATCAAGGTAATGCTGGCCTCATAAAATGAGTTTGGAAGTTTTCCTTCCATGTCTATTTTTTTTGGAACACTTTCAGGAGAATAGGTATTAATTCTTCTTAAATGTTTGGTAGAATTCCCCTGGTAAGCCATCTGGCTCTGGGCTTTTGTTTGTTGGGAGATATTTGATGACTGCTTCAGTCTCCTTACTGGTTATGGGTCTGTTTAGGTTTTCTATTTCTTCCTGGTTCGGTTTTAGTAGTTTCTGTGTCTCTCAGAATGCATCCATTTCTTACAGATTGTCAAATTTGCTGGTGTATAGCTGCTCATAATGTGTTCTTATAATGTTTTGTATTTCTTTGGTGTTGATTGTGATCGCTCTTCTTTCATTCATGATTTTATTAATTTGGGTCCTTCCTCTTTTTGATAAATCTGGCCATGGTTTATCAATCTTACTAATTCTTTCAAAGAATCAGCTCCAAGTTTTGTTGATCTGTTCTACTGTTCTTTTGGTTCCTATTTCATTGATTTCTGCTCTGATATTTATTATTTCTCTTCTCCTGCTGGGTTTAGGCTTTCTTTGCTGTTCTTTCTTCAGCTTCTTTAGGTGTATGGTTAGGTTGTGTACTTGAGACCTTTCTTATTTTTTGAGAAAGGCTTGTATCACTATATACTGTCTTCTCAGGACTTCTTTTGCTGTGTCCCAAAGAGTTTGAACAGCTGTGTTTTCATTTTCATTTGTTTCCATGATTTTTAAAGTTCTTCTTTAATCTCCTGGTTGACCCCTTCATTGTTTAGTAGGATTCTCTTTAGCCTCCATGTATCTGAGTTCTTTCCAACTTCCCTCTTGTGGTTGAGCTCTAGTTTCAGAGCATTGCGGTCTGAAAATATGCAGGGAATGATCCCAGTCTTTTGGTACCAGTTGAGACCTGATTTGTGACCCACGATGTGGTCTATTCTGGAGAATGTTCCATAAGCCCTGGAGAAGAATGTGTATTCTGTTGCTTTGGGCTGGAATGTTTTGAATCTATCTGTGATGTCCATCTGGTCCAATGTGTCTTAAAGCATTTATTTGCTTATTTATCTTTTGCTTAGATGATCTGTCCATTTCAGTGAAGGGGGTGTTAAAGTTCCCTATTATTATTGTATCATTGTCCATGTGTTTCTTTGATTTTGTTATTAATTGGCTGCTACCATGTTACTGGCATAGATATTTACAGTTGTTAGATCCTTTTATTGAACAGATCCTTGAAGTATGATATGGTGTTCTTCCTCATCTTTTATTATAGTCTTTGGCTTAAAATATACGGATTGCAACCCCAGCTTTCTTTTGATGTCCATTAGCATGATAAACTGTTTTCCACCCTGTCACTTTAAATCTGGAGGTGTCTTTGAGTCTAAAATGCGTTTCTTGCAGACAGCATATCAATTGGTCTTTTTTTTTTTAATCCATTCTGATATCCTATGTCTTTGGATTGGGGCATTTAGCCCATTTACATTCAGGTAACTATTGAAAGATATGAATTTAGTGCCATTGTATGGCCTGTAAGGTGACTGTTAGAGTATATTGTCTCTGTTCCTTTCTGGTCTGTTACTTTTAGGCTCTCTCTTTGCTTAGAGACTGTTTTCAATATTTCCCCTAGGGCTGGTTTGGTGTTTGTAAATTTTTTTTAGCTTTTGTTTGTCCTGGGAGGTATTTATCTCTATTTTCAGTGACAGCCTAGCTGGATATAGTATTCTTGCCTGCATATTTTTCTTGTTTAGTGCTGCTAATATATCATGCCAGTCCTTTTGGGCCTGTCAGATCTCTGTGGATATATCTTTTGCCATTCTAATATTTCTACCATTGTATATTATAGACCTCTTGTCCTGATCTGCTTTCAGGTTCTGTTTGTCACTGAGACTTGTTTTACTATTAGATGACAGGGTGTTGACCTAGTTTTATTGATTTGGGGGGGGTGTTCTCTGTGCCTCCTGTATTTTGATGCTTGTTTCCTTCACCAAATTAGAAAAATTCTCTGCTATAATTTGCTCCAATATGCCTTCTGCCCTTCTCTCTCTTTCTTCTTCTGGGATACCAATTATTCTAACATTGTTTTGTCTTATGGTATTATATATCTCTCAAAGTCTCCCCTCAGTTGTTTATCTCTCTTTTTCTCAACTTCTTTATTCTCCCTCATCTGGTCTTCTGTATCACTAATTCTCTCTTCTGCCTCATTTTCCTAGCAGTAAGAGCCTCCATTTTTTATTGTACTTCATTAATTACTTTTTTAATTTCCACTTTATTTGATTTTAGTTCTTTTATTTCTCCAGAAAGGGTCTTTATTTCTCCCAAAAGTGATTCTCTAGTATCTTCTATGCTTTTTTCAATCCCAGCTAGCATCTTGATAATCATCATTCTGAATTCTGGTTCTGACATCTTATGAACGTCTGTATTGATTAGGTCCCTCACCTTTAGTACTGCCTCTTGTTCTTTTTTTTTTTTGAGGTGAGTTTTCCAACTTGTCATTTTATCCAGATAAGAATAGATGAATGAGAGAACAAAATACTAAAAGGGTAACAATGATCCCAGAAAAATATACACTAACCAAGTCAGAAGAGACCCAAAACTGGGGGGAGAAGGAGAGGAGGAAAATACATATTTACATAAATACACACACACATACATACATACACACAGACACACACACATATGTAAGCATACACATATATATGTGTGTGCGTGTATAACCACATATATAATTAGACTGGTGAATAGAACAGATTCACATACTTGGTTTTGGGTGTATTTTGGTCTTTAGAAGAAACTGCCTCCCAAAATTTTAAAGAAAGAAAAATATATATACAAAAATAAGGGTAAACACGATGAAGGGATGGAATACGACTATAAAGATGAAAATTTTAAAATATTTT
This sequence comes from Spilogale gracilis, assembly GCA_004023965.1. Lineage (NCBI taxonomy): Eukaryota > Metazoa > Chordata > Mammalia > Carnivora > Mephitidae > Spilogale > Spilogale gracilis. Next base: position 72,946 of record PITA01001416.1, read on the forward strand.
TAAAAAGGAATTGATAAATTGAAAAAGGAAAAAGGAAAAAAGAGAATGTGATCAGGCTGGAGACTAGAGCAACCCATATGCTAGATTTAGGGTATATTTTTATCTGTTCGAAGAAAAACTATATCCCAAAATTTTAAAGAAAGACAAACTTACATGTACGAAGACAGAAGCCTCCCATTCCCCAGCTCAGAGGAGCTGAGAGCTCGGGGACCCCTGCTTAGTGCATCCTCAGAGAAAAATGATCAATCAATCCTGTCTCCCTGCTCTCTGGCCATGCTCTGCACTCACCTGGCCTTTGACCAAATGTTTCTATCACTGGCACACAACCCCATTTGGAGTCTCCAAACCCAGCAGATTTCTGCAGCATGTTCCCATGCATTGCTCCTCCTTTTGGAGAATGGGGGGGTGTTTCTCTGCAGATCTGCCACTTGTGGGGTCCCTGCTCGAAGAATAGTGGCCTGTGCTGGGAATCATGGTTTATGGCAACCCCAAGCTGAGAGCCCTCTCCTTGGCTCCATCTCTGCAGCTGGCTTCCCTGCTCTGATACCTGGGAGCTCTGCCACATTCAGACATCCCCAGTCTTTCTGTGACCAGTGAGGATTCCACCCCCCACTTAGCCACTGGAGTGACATTCCTCAGTGGAGTAGACTTCTAAAAGTTCTGATTTTATGCTCCATTGCTCTAACACTTGCTAGGAGCCGGCTGACAGCTCCCTCCCCCCACAGTCTGTCTTCTCATATATCACCTCAATTCACTTCTCCACACGTCCTACCTTCCAGAAAGTGGTTGCTTTTCTGTTCCTAGAGTTGCTGCGCTTCTTCTCTTCAATCTCCTGTTGAGTTTGTAGGTGTTCAGAATGGTTTGATAACTATCTAGCTGAAATCCTGGGACCTGACAAAATTTAGGCCTCCTACTCCTCTGCCATCTTGCTCCACCCTGGTAGGTAGCATTATTTTACTAACTACATTCTTCAGTATCATGCCCTGAAAGAGTTATGCACCTGATCCTACTGCTTGGCTCCCCAGAACTGTTCCAGCCTCTGTCACTTCTTTTTTTTTTTTTTTAAAAGATTTTATTTATTTATTTGACAGAGAGAGAGATCACAAGTAGGTAGAGAGGGAGGCAGAGAGAGAGAGGAGGAAGCAGGCTCCCTGCTGAGCAGAGAGCCTGACACGGGCCTCGATCTCAGGACCCTGAGATCATGACCTGAGCCGAAGGCAGAGGCTTTAACCCACTGAGCCACCCAGGCGCCCAGCCTCTGTCACTTCTAAGCCTGGATCTTCAGCCTTTCTTGCAACTTGATGAGTGGATCCGTCCTTCCAATGCTTAAGCCAGCCAGAGGTTCATTTCAGTCATAATAAGCCTGAAGTTGGAAATAGGAGCTAAAGATCTAGAACACATTGATGTGTGGTAGGGGGTTTATATTGGTAGCTGATGAGACCACTAGGGGAGAATTCATAGAAAATGAAAAGAAGCAGACCAAGAGGAGAGTCTGGAGAGTGTGGAAAATAAGAAAGGACACCAGCAATGTAGCCCAAGAAGAGTCTCTTAGAGTTGGCCAAGACAGGGTGCAGTCCTGGCAGAAAAAGAACTTTTTGAAAACAAAGGAGAGGTCAGCAGTGTAAAATACTGGCAAGAGTGTCAAGGAGAAGGATGTAAATGGTTAGGGGAGTGGGGCAATTTGAGGTCACTGGGTACCTTAGGAAGAGCAGATTAAGTGCAGAGGATAGGCGTCTACCTGCTTCCCAGACTGTAGGAGGATCACATGAGCAGGGTCCAGGAAATGAGGAGGGACCACCAAAGAAGAGAGGTAGGTGCTCTGGTTTCTCTGGGCTTCTGGAAAGAGCAATAATTCTAGCCTTCTATATCATCCTTCCCACTTTTGCACAGTAACTAAAATTTGCCAGCAAGCTCCTACAAACCACTGGAGCCCTAACCCACCCAGAGGGTCTGTCCTGGGGGACTCTGTCTCAAACTCACTTAGTAGCCCAGGGTCCCAGCTGAGAGGCTGACGACAGCCCTGCTATCATCCCAGATTCTGTTCCTGCTGCTGTAGAGTCAAATATCCTCCTTGTAAAGCATCTGGTAATTCCAGCCAGATGCGAAGGAAACAAAAGAGAAAACCACTGTCAACGTTTTGTCAGATTACCTTTTTCCTTTACTTAAAAAAAAATTTTTTTAATTTTGAAGCAAAACAGATCTAGAAAAGTTAGTCATTGGCTTTTCAGATGATGACTTTTGTAAAGATTTTATTTATTTGACAGAAACACAGCTAGAGAGGGAATACAAGCAGGGGGAGTGAGAGAGGTAGAAGCAGGCTTCCCGCTGAGCAGAGAGCCCAATGCGGGGCTTGGTCCCAGGACTCCAGGATCATGACCTGAGCAGAAGGCAGATGCTTAATGACTGAGCCACCCAGGTGCCCCGAGATGAGGATTGTTTTGATGAATACTGTTTGTGTGACTTTAAGCATTGGTGCCCAATTTTTATAATTTTTCAGGATTTTCTTTTTTCTTTCTAATTAATATTTAACCCATTACTTATGCTCTTGACTACTTGTAAGAGCAAAGAGTTGGAACAGCAGAAATGTTACTTAATTAAATTACGGCCACTTACCATAGTGTGAATGGAATTTTGCAAACAATTATATCTGCAGGGACTCACATCCAGGTGTGAGTGGTAGTAATCTCAGGGTAAGATTGTGGATGTTCTTCTTTACTTTCTTTGGCTTATGTTTTTCTTTGGTTTGCATGTAAATTTTTCTATAATGAGTGTGTATTGCTATTTTAATAAAAGAAATAGGAACAATAATGATAACTTATAGCTAACTGTAAACACATCATATGCCAGGATGCTAAATGTTTGATATAAGTTCCCTTACTGAAAGCAACAATATAACCTAAACCTTATTATTCTCTTTTTTAAATGTACTTTTATTTTTTTTCGGATTTCATATATTTATTTGTCAGAGAGAGAAAGCCCCAGAGGGAGAGGGAGAAGCAGACTTCCCCACTGAGCAGGGAGCCCAATGTGGAATTCAACCCCAGAACCCTGGGATCATGACCTGAGCTGAAGGCAGACACTTAACCCACTGGATCACCAAGGCACCCACATCCACTTTTTAAAAAAGATTTGTTTGTTTATTTGAGAGAGAGAACACATGCACACATGAGCAGAGAGAGAGGATGAGAGAGAGTCCCGAGCAGACTCCCCACTGAGTGCAGAGCCCAATGTGGGGCATAATCCCACAACCCAGAGATCATGACCTGAGCAGAAACCAAGAATTGGGCACTCAACCAGTTGAGCCACCAAGATGCCCCACTATTATCCACTTTTTAAAATAAATTTTTTTTCAAAGTCATTCTTTTATTTATTTTGTTTATTAACATATAACGTATTACTTCCTTCAGGGCTATAAGTCAGTGAATCATCAGTCTTATACCATTCATAGCCTCACCATAGCACATGCCCTTCTCAGTGTCCATCACCCAGACACCTTATCCCTCCCCACCCCCCCAAACCCCCAGCAACCCTGTTTGTTTCCTGAGATTAAGAGTCTCTTATGGTTTGTCTCCTTCCCCTGTCCCATTTTGTTTCATTTTTTCCTTCCTTTCCCCCCACAACACCCACTGACCTGCCTCTCAAATTCCTCATATCAGAGAGATTATATCATAATTGTCTTTCTCTGATTGGCTTCTTTTGCTCAGCGTACCACTCTTCAGTTCCAATCACGTCCTTGCAAATGGCAGGATTTCATTCTTTTTGAGGGCTGCATAGTATTCTTGTATATATATACCATATCTTCTTTATCCATTCATCTGTTGATGGACATCTAGATTCTTTCCATAGTTTGGTTATTGTGGACATTGCTGCTATCAACATTCGAGTACATGTGCCACTTTGGATCACTACATCTGTATCTTTAGGGTAAATACCCAGTAATGCAATTACTGGGTATAGGGTAACTCTATTTTCAACTTTTTGAAGAACCTCCATACTGCTTTCCAGAGTGGCTGCACCAGCTTGCATTCCCACCAACAGTGTAGGAGGGTTCCCCTTTCTCTGCATCCTTGTCAACACCTGTCCTTTCCTGACTCGTTAATTTGAGCCATTCTGACTGGTGTGAGGTGGTATCTTACTGTGGTTTTGATTTGTATTTCCCTGAGGCTGGGTGATGTTGAGGATGTTGTCATGGGTTCATTGGCCATTTGGATGTCATTTTGGCAGAAATATCTGTTCGTGTCTTCTGCCCATTTCCTGATTGGGTTATTTGTTCTTTGGGCATTGAGGTTAATAGGTTCTTTACAGATTTTGGATACTAGCCCTTTCTCTGATATGTCATTTGCAAATATCTTCTCCCATTTCTGTCGGTTGTCTTTGGTTTTGTTGACTGTTTCCTTTGCATGTGAAAAAGATTTTTATCTTAATGAAGTCCAATAGTTCATTTTTGCCCTTGCTTCCCTTGCCTTTGGCGATGTTTCTAGGAAGAAGTTGCTGAGGCTAAGGTCAAAAAGGTTACTGCCTGTGTTCTTCTCAAGGATTTTGATGGATTCCTGTCACACCTTGAGGTCTTTCATCGATTTTGAGTCTCTTTTTGTGTGTGGTATAGGGCAATAGTCCAGTTTCATTCTTCTGCATGTGGCTATCCAGTTTTACCAGCACCATTCATTGAAGAGACTGTCTTTTTTTCCATTGGACATTCTTTCCTGCTTTGTCAAAGATTAGTTGACCGTAGAGTTGAGGGTCCATTTCTGGGCTCTATTCTGTTTCATTGATCTGTATGTCTGTTTCTGTGCCAGTACCATACTGTTTTGATGATTACAGCTTTGTAATAGAGCTTGAAGTCTGGAATTGGGATGCCGCCAACTTTGGTTTTCTTTTTCAACATTCCTCTGGCTATTTGGGGTCTTTTCTGGTTCCATATAAATTTTAGGATTATTTGTTCCATTTCTTTGAAACAAGTTGATGGTATTTTGATGGAGTTTGTATTAAACATGTAGATTGCTCTCGGTATAGACATCTTCACAGTATTTGTTCTCCCAATCCATGAGCATGGAACGTTTTTCCATTTCTTTTTTTTAATAATTAAATTTTTTCAGTATTCCAAGATTCATTTTTTTTTGCATCACCCTCAGTGCTCCATGCAATATGTGCCCTCTTTAATACCCACCACCAGGCTTACCCATCCTCCCACCCCCTTAACTTCCAAAACACTCAGTTTCTCAGAGTCCAAAGACTCTCATACTTCGTCTTCCTCTCTGTTTACCCCATTCACATTTCCTTTCCTTCTCCTGATGTCCTTAAAGTCACTCCATATGCTCCACAAGTGAAACCATATGATACCTGACCCTCTGCTTGGCTTATTTCACTTAGCGTAATCTCCTCAAGTCCCATCCATGTTGATACAAAAGTTGGGTATTCATCCTTTCTGATGGAGGTGTAATATTCCATTGTATATATGGATCATATCTTTTTTACCATTTCATCTGTTGAAGGGCACCTTGGCTCTTTCCACAGTTTGGCAATTGTGGCCTTGCTGGTATGAGCATTGGGGTACGTGTGGCCCTTCTTTTCCCTATATCTGTGTCTTTGGGGTAAATACCCAATAGTGCAATTGCAGGGTCATAGGGTAGTTCTATTTTTAAAATTTTAAGGACTCCACAATGTTTTCCAAAGTGGCTGCACCAACTTGCATTCCCACCAACAGTGTAAGAGGGTTCCCCTTTCTCCACAGCCTCTTCAATACTTGTTTCCTGTCCTGTTAATTTTGGCCATTCTAACTGGGTTAAGGTGGTATCTCAATGTGGTTTTGATTTGAATTTACCTGATGGCTAATGATGATGAACATTTTTCATGCATTTGTTAGCCATCTGTATGTCTTCTATGGAGCAGTGTCTGTTCACGTCTTTGCCCATTTTTTAATGTGATCTTTTTTTTTGAGTGTTCAGTTTGAAGAGTTCTTTGTAGATCCTGAATATCAGCCCTTTGTAGTGTCATTTGCGAATATCTTTTCCCATTTCTTGGGTTGCCACTTAGTTTTGTTGATTGTTTCCTTTGCTGTGCAGAAGCTTTTTATTTTGATGAAGTCCCAAAAGTTCATTTTCACTTTTGTTTCCTTTGCCTTTTGAGACATGTCTGGAAGCAAGTTCCTGTGGCTGTTGTCGAAGAGGTTACTCCCTATGTTCTCCTCTAGGCTTTTGATAGATTCCTGCTTCATGTTGAGGTCCTTCATCCACTTCAAGTTTATCTTTGTGTATGGTATAAGAGTTTGGTCGAGTTTCATTCTTCTGTACATAGCTGTCCAATTTTCCCAGCACCATTTACTGAAGAGACACTCTTTTTTCCACTGGATATTTTCTCCTGATTTGTTGAAGATTATTTGACCATAGAGTTGAGGGTCTATATCTGGGCTCTCTACTCTCTTCCATTGGTCTTTGTGTCTGTTTTTGTGCCAGTACCATGCTGTCTGTTTGTAATAAAGCTCTATAATAAAGCTTGAAATCAGGTAACATGATGCCCCCAGCTTTGTTTTTCTTTTTCAACAAATTTCTTAGCAATGCAGGGTCTTTTCTGGTTGCATATAAATTTTAGGATTGTTTGTTCCAGCACTTTGAAAAATGCTGGTGGAATTTTGATCGGGATAGCATTGAAAGTATAGATTGGTCTGGACAGTATAGACATTTTAACAATGTTTATTCTTCTGATCATGAGCATGGAATGTTTTGCCATCTTTTTGTGTCTTCTTCAGATTCTTTCATGAGTGTTCTGTAGTTCCTTGAGTACAGATCCTTTACCTCTTTGGTTAGATTTATTCCAAGGTATCTTATGGTTTTTGGTGCTATAGTAAATGGAATCTATTCTCTAATTTCCCTTTCTATATTTTCATGGTTAGTGTGTAAGAATGTAGCTGATTTCTGTGCATTGATTTTGTATCCTGCCACATTACTGAATTGTTGTATGAGTTCTAGTAGTTTGGGGGTGGAGTCTTTTGGGTTTTCCATATAAAGTATCATGTCATCTATGAAGAGAGATTTTGATTTCTTTGCCAATCTGAATACCTTTTATTTCATTTTGTTGTCTGATTGCTGTTACTAGGACTTCTAACACTCTGTTGAACAACAGTGGTGAGAGTGAGAGTGGGCATCCTTGTCTTGTTCCTGATCTGAATGGGAAGGCTATCAGCTTTCCCCATTGAGAATGATATTCACTGTGGGTTTTTTATAGATAAATTTTATGAAGTTGAGGAATGTTCCCTCCATCCCTATACTTTGAAGAGTTTTAATCAAGAACAGATGCTGTATTTTGTCAGATATTTTTTCTGTATCAATTTAGAGGACCAGATAATTCTGCTCTTACTGATTTGTTCTATCACATTGATTGATTTGCAAATGTTGAACCACTGTTGCATCCCAGGGATAAATCCCACCTGGTCGTGGTGGATAATCTTTTTAATGTATTGTTGGATCCTATTAGCTAGGATCTTGTTAAGAATCTTGGCATCCATATTCATTAGGGATATTGGTCTGAAGTTCTCCTTTTTGATGGGATCTTTGTCTGGTTTGGGGATTAGAGTATTGCTGGCTTTATGGAAGGAGTCTGGAAGTTTTCCTTCTGTTTCTATTTTTTGAAACAGCCTCAGGAGAATAGGTATTATTTCTTCTTTGAATGTTTGGTAGAATTCCCCAGGGAATCCATCAGGTCCTGGGTTTTTGTTTTTTTTCAGAGGTTTTTGATCACTGCTTCAATCTCATTACTAGATATTGGTCTATTCAAATTGTCAATTTCTTCCTGTTTCAGTCTAGGAAGTTTATAGGTTTCCAGGAATGCATCCATATCTTCTAGGTTGTTTAACTTATTGGCATATAACTGTTGATAATAATTTCTGATGATTGTTTCTATTTCCTTGGTGTTAGTCATGATCTCTCCCTTTTCATTTATAATGTTATTAATTTGGGTCCTCTTTCTTTTCTTTTGGATTAGTTTGGCCAAGATTTATTGATCTTATTAATTCTTTCAAAGAACCAGCTTCTAATTTCATTGATGTGTATCATATCTCTAGTTTCTAATTCATTGATCTCTGCTCTGATCTTAATGATTTCCCTTCTTGTGTATGGGGTTGGCTTAATTTGTTCTTGATTTTCAGTTCTTTAAGGTATAAAGAGAGTTGGTGTATTGGGGATTTTTCAATTTTTTTTGAGTGAAGCTTGGATAGTTATGTATTTCCCCTTTAGGACCAACTTTGCCATATCCCATAGGTTTTGGATCAATGTATCTTCTTTTTTATTGGTGTCCATTAAATGTTTATGCTCTTCTTTGATTTCCTGGTTAATCCAAACATTCTTGAGCAGGATGATCTTTAGCTTCCAAGTGTTTGAATTCCTTCCAAGATTTTTCCTGTGGTTGAGTTCCTGTTTCAAGGCATTTTGGTCAGAGAATATGCAGGGAATAATCTCAATCTTTTGATACTGGTTGAGCCCTGATTTGTGACCTAGTATGTGGTCTATTCTGGAGAAAGTTCTATGTGTACTTGAGAAGAATGAATATTCTGTTGTTTTAGGGTGGAATACTCTGAATATATCTATGAGGTCCATCTGATCCAATGTGTCATTCAAAGTTCTTGTTTCTTTTTCTTTTTTCCCCCAAAGCTCTTGTTTTTTTATTGATTTCTGTTTAGATGATTTGTCTATTGCTGAGAGTGGTGTGTTAAGATCTCCTACAATTAATATATTCCTATCAGTTTGACTCTTTATTTTGCTTAACAGTTGGCTTATGTAGTTGGGTGTTCCCATGTTGGGGGCATAAATATTTATAACTGTTAGATCTTCTTGGTGGATAGACCCTTTAAGAATGATGTAGTGTCCTTCTGTATCTCCATCTACAGTCTTTAGCTTAAAATATAATTTCTCTGATATGAGAATCACTACCCCAGCTTTCTTTTGAGGCTCGTTGGCATGAAAGATGGTCCTCCATCCCCTCACTTTCAGTCTGGATGTATCTTTAGATTCAGAATTTGTCTCTTGTAGACAGCATATGGATGGGTCCTCTCATTTTACCCAGTCTGCAACTCTGTTCCATTTTATGGGAACATTTAGGCCGTTCACATTGAGAGTGATTATTGAAAGATATGTTTTTATCTTGTTGACATCATGTTGTTATGATGTCATGACATCATGTTGCCTGTGAAGTCCTTGTTTCTATATATTGCCTTTGTAAAATTTGTAAAATTCTGTTCTGCATCACTGTTGGGTTCTTTCCTCTTTCATAGAACACCCCCTTAATGTTTCTTGTAGTGCCAGTTTGGTGGTCACATAATCTTTTAAACCTTGCTGGTCCTGGAAGCTCTTTATCTCTCCATCCATTTTGAATGTCAAACTTGCTGGATAAAGTATTCTTGGCGGCATATTCTTCTTATTTAGGGCCCTGAATATGTCTTGCCAGCCATTTCTGCCTTGTCAGGTTTCTGTGGACATATCTGACATTACTCTGATGGGTCCTCCCTCTGTACATAAGGGATCTCTTCCCCCTAGCTTCCATGAAGACACAGTCTTTGAATTTATGATTCATGAATTTCACAATTATGTCCCTGGAGGTTTTTCTAGCCTCGTTGGTCTTGGGGGGTGTCCTCTCTGTCTCTAGGACACAAATATTTGTTCCATTCCCCAGATTAGATGAAATTTTCATTTTCATCCAGGATTTGTTCAACTATATCTTCTAGTCTTCTCTCTCTCTCTACTCCCTCAGGGATCCAAATAATTCTGATATTGGAACGTTTTCTGGCATCCCTAATTCTGTTTTCATAGTTTTTTAGCTGTTTGTTCCAAGACTTCTCCTACTCTTCCTTCTCAATCTGTTTTCTATATCACTAGTGCAATCTGCTTCACTTACCCTAGCTGTTAAAGTTTTTAGATTAGATTGGATTTCATCAGTAGGATTTTTAACCTCTGCCAGGTCAGCCCTCACTTCTGCCTTTAGAGATTCTGTGTTGCCTCTAATGGTCTTTTCTAGCTTAGCCATTGCTTGGATAATTTCTACCCTGAATTCCATTTCTATCATATTGTTTGTGTCCATATCCAGTAGCTCGTTTTTTAAAAAATATTTTATTTATTTATTTGACAGAGAGATCACAAGTAGGCAGAGGGGCAGGTAGAGAGAGAGGAGGATGCAGGCTCCCTGCTGAGCAGAGAGCCCAATGCAGGCCTTGATCCCAGGACCCTAAGACCATGACCTGAGCTGAAGGGAGAGGCTTAATCCACTGAGCCACCCAGGCGCCCCATGTCCAGTAGTTCTGTGACAGAGGTTGCAGTCTTTGAATTTTTTTATGTTGAGTGTCCCTCCTCTGAGTCATTTTGGTAAGGGGTGGTTGAAGGATGTATAGCCAAATATATCAACCACAATCCAGGCAAGTTGCCCATTGGAATGTTTTGGAGCAATTGGAAGTCCCCATCAAAAAGAAAGAAAAAAGAGAAAAAAAAAGAAAGAAAGAACCCAGCCAAAATGGGCCCAAAGGGTAGGATTTATATGGCACAAAAACAAAAATGTATAAAGAAAAAGACTGTCAAAAGTAAAAGAAAGAAAGAAAAAGAAGCAAAACCCAACCCAAATGACCCCCCAAAAATAAGATTTATATAGTACAAAGGCAAAAGCAAATACACAGAAACACTGACATAAGAATAAGATGGGAAGGTGGTTACAAGCCCTTGATGCAGGCAAGGAAAGTATTTCAGTTCTTCCTGGGAGTATCTTGTTATTTTTGTTAGTGGACTCAACTTTCCAGAGATACAGGGAAATTGAAAGTGGTTTATATATAGGGGTAGTACTGAATAGGAAAAAAAGGATTACCTTAAAGCTTATATCTATTTGTATACTAAAAAAAAAAAAGACAAAAAAAGAAACACGTGTATATGTATGAAAAAAGTTCAAGTTAAAAAGTCATGGAATGTTGTATTAAACATAAAGTTGTAATAATAAGGAAGTTTAGGGGCGCCTGGGTGGCTCAGTTGGTTAAGCGACTGCCTTCGGCTCAGGTCATGATCCCGGAGACCCGGGATCCCTGCTCGGCGGGAGGCCTTCTTCTCCCTCTCTTACTCCCCCTGCTTGTGTTCCCTCTCTAGCTGTGTTTCTCTCTGTCAAATAAATAAAATCTTTTAAAAAAAAAGTAAGTTTAAATAAAAGATCAAGAATAGTGAGAATGAATTTAAAATTTAAAAATATTTTTAAAATGAGAAGAAGTTTTTTTTAAATTAAAAGAAAAGCTGTATCTATAAAATATACAGGTTTTGAACAGTACTGGGAGCTTAATATATTGTTTTTTCCCTGATGTTGGGTTTTTACAGTTTTTTGGAGACCCTTTGGTGGTTGTCCTCTTGTTCTTTTGTCTTGACTTCTGGGGAGGGGCCTGCTGCATTGTTTTTCAATCAGTCTTGCTTGGGCTGAGTGGGCCTGCCCCCTATTAAGGGGCTGGGCTCTATGGAAACTGGTTTTTCAGGCTTTTGTTCTGGGGAGGTTTTGTTCTTCGGTGGCTTTTTGTGGCTTTTCAGAGAGTCAGAACAAAGTAAGCTGTCTGCACCCAGAGCTCCCCGTCTCAGAGAGAAGCCTTAGTCTGTTCCCCTCTGGATGGTCCAGAACACACAGACACCCCCTCTGCAAGCTCCCTGCACACTGCAGCCTCTCACAGGTGGCATGCACCCCCAGTCACTGCTACAATGGTCACCCGAGGCTCCTGCTTGTCTCTGTACCCTGGTGCCACCGACACCATGAGCAATATTGGTTTGAGGAGCCTGCCATTGCTGGGACTATTGTCTGGAGCTCACACCCACACTGGGTGGACTCTGACCTGGAGGCCGCAAATGTCACACAGAAGGCTGCGGACTGAGGGGCCTCTGGTTTGGCCAGAGTGTGCCTAGCCCAAGCATTGGTGCAAGCAGCAGAAATCTGCAAGCTCAGGAACCACAGACTGGAGTCCCTGCTGGGCTCACTAAGGCCTATTAATACTAATGTGTGTTCTGTTGCTTTGGGATGGAATGTTCTGCATATATTTGTGGTGTGCATCTGGTCCAGTGTGCCATTTAAAGATTTTATTTGCTTGTTGATCTTTTGCTTAAATGATCTGTCCATTTCAGTGAGGGAGATGTTAAAGTTCCCTATTACTGTATTATTGTCAATGTGTTTCTTTGATTTTGTTATTAATTGGTTTATATAACTGGCTGCTCCCATTTTAGGGGCATAGATATTTATAGTTGTTAGATCTTCTTGTTGAACAGACCCTTTAAGTATGATATAGTGTCCTTCTTCATCTCTTATTATAGTCTTTGGCTTAAAATCTAATTTATCTGATATAAACATTGTCACCCCAGCTTTCTTTTGATGTTCATTAACATGGTAAATTATTTTCCACCCTGTCACTTTAAATCTGGAGGTGTTTGGGGTATAAAATGAGTTTCTTGCCAACAGCATACCCACAGGTCTTATTTATGTATTCTTTTAATCCATTCTGATACCCCATCCTGTGTCTTTGATTGGGGCACTTAGCCTATTTACATTCAGGGTAACTATTGAAAGATATGAATTTAGTGCCATTGTATTGCCTGTAAGGTGACTGTTAGTGTATATTGTCTCTGTTCCTTTCCGGTCTGTTACTTTTAGGCTCTCTCTTTGCTTAGAGGATCCTTTACAATATTTCCTGTAGGACTGGTTTGGTGTTTGCCAAGTTCTTCTAGTTTTTGTTTGTCCTGGAAGTTTTTCTTTTTTTAATCTCTCCTATTTTCAGTGACAGCCTAGCTGGATATAGTATTCTTGATGCATATTTTTCTCATTTAGTGATGTGAATATATCATGCTAGTCCTTTCTGGCCTGCCAAGTCTCTGTAGATAGGTCTTCTGCTATTCTAATATTTCTACCATTGCATGTTATAGACCTCTTGTCCCGATCTGCTTTCAGGTTCTGTTTGTCACTGGGACTTATAAGTTTTATTATTAGATGACAGCGTGTTGACCTATGTTTATTGATTTTGATGCTTGTTCCCTTCCACAAATTAGGGAAGTTCTCTGCTACAATTTGCTCCAGTATACCTTTCCCCCCCCCTTCTTCTTCTGGGACCCTAATTATTCTAACATTGTTTCATCTTATGGTATCACTTATGTCTCGAATCCTCCCCTCATGGTCCAGTAGTTATCTCTTTTTCTCAGCTTCTTTATTCTCTATCATTTGGTCTTCTGTATCACTAATTCTCTCTTCTGCCTCAGCTATCCTAGCAGTAAGAGCCTCCATTTTTTATTGCACTTCATTAATAGCTTTTTTTATTTCAACTTGGTTAGATTTTATTTTTTATTTATCCAGAAAGGGATTTTATTTCTCCAGAAAGGGATTCTCTAGTATCTTCCAGGCTTTTTTTTGAGCCCAGCTAGCATCTTGATAATTGTCATTCTGAAGTCTAGGTCTGACATCTTACTAATATCTGCATTGTTTAGGTCCCTAGTGTTCAATACTACCTCTTGTTCTTTTTTTTTTTTTTTTTGAGGTGAGTTTTCCACCTTGTCATTTTATCCAAATAAGAATAGATGCATGCAAGAATAAAAACTAAAAGGGTAACAAGGAGCCCATAAAAATAGACACTAACCAAATTGGAAGAGACTTGAAACCAGGGAAAGAAGAAAGTAGAAAAAAAGATCATATATATATGTTGTATTTTGATCTGTTAAAAGAAACTGATTCCCCCCATTTTACATTAAGAATAACTTATATATACAAAAATAAGGGTAAACATGATGAGGGGATGGGATATGAATGTAAAGATGAAAATTATCAAAGATTCTAAAAAAGGACTTGATAATAAGTTGGTTAATAAAAGAAAAAAGAGGAAAGAATGTGATAGACTAGAACAAAGCCATGTGCCAGATATAGGGTATGTTTTGGTCTATTAGAAGAAAGTATCCCAAAATTTTAAAGAAAGAAAAACCTACATGTATACAAAAAGTAAGGTTAAATACAATGAAGGGATATAATATGACTATAACAATGAAAATTTAAAAAGATTTTTTTAAAAGATGTTGATAAAATAGTTTAAAAAGGTTAAAACAGGAAAGAGGAAAAAATTTAAAAAATAGAATAAGTAAAATTAAAAAAATAACTGTGAAAGACTAAAGAATCATGGGGGAAAAGTCATAAATTCTATTTGTTGCATTCCCCTAGCTCTGGAGTTTCGCAGTTCTCATTGATTGGTGAACTTGCTCTTGGCTGGATATTCTCTCTGATCTTCTGGGGGAGGGGCCTGTTGTATTGATTCTCAAATGTCTTTGTCTGAGGCAGAACTGCCCCACCCTGCCAGGGGCCAGGCAAAGTAATCTGCTCATTTTTGCTCTTGGTAGCTTTTTTTCCCTGAATGCTTTTGGTACAGCTTGAGGACAAGAATGAAGATGGCAGCCTCCCAATCTCTGACCTGGAGGAGACGAAAGCTCAGGCCCCCAGTCCTCAGTGAGCCCGCAGAGAAAAGCAGTCAATCATTCTTGTCTCCCTGGTCTCTGGTTGCACTCTGCTCATCCGGCCTGTGATGGATCATTTCTATCCCTGGCAGTCGGCCCCATTTGGAGTCTCCAAAACCAGCATATTCCTGCCTTGTGCTCCCTTGTCACCCCTCCCAGAGGAGGAAGGAGGGAGTCTCCCCAGATCTGCCACTTGTGGGGTCTCTGCTGGAAGAGCAGTGGCCTGACTGTGCCTTGGATCATGGTTTATGGCAACCCCAAGCTGAGAGCCCCCTCCTCGGCTCTGTCTCTGCAGCCAACTTCCCCACTCTGATACATGGGAGCTCTGCCATATTCAGGCACCCTGGTCTTTCTGTTACTCTGCGGGTCCTGAGACCACACTGTCCCTGTGAGGGCGCCACCCCCTGCTTAGCCTCTGGAGCAACATCCTTGAGTGGAGCAGATTTCTCAAAGTTCCAATTTTGTGCTCTGCTGCTCTGCCACTTGCCAGGAGCCAGCCCCTCCCCCTACCGTCTATCTTCCCATGTATCACCTCAGATTCACTTCTCCACACATCCTACCTTCCAGAAAGTGGTTGCCTTTCTGTTCCTAGAGTTGCTGCTCTTCTCTTTGATCTCCTGTTGAGTTTGTAGGTGTTCAGAATGGTTTGATAACTATCTAGTTGAACTTCTGGGACCCAACGATATCCAGGTTTCCTATTCTTTTGCCATCTTGCTCCTCCTCCTAGTACATTATTTTTAACTAAGTTCTGCCCATTTTTTGAGGTTTCCTAAGTTTAAATCTAATATCCTTTTTCTGTTCTAGGATCCCATCCTGGATATCACATCACAGGTCGTCCTGTATCCTTATGCTGCTCTTGGCTGAGACCCTTTCTCCAAGTTTCCTTGTTTTTGACAACCTTGACAGTTTTAAGGAGTGTAGTTGTGTATTTTGTAGCATGCCCTTGATTGATGTTCCCTCATGACCAGACCAGGCTTATGGTCACCTCAGAGGTGAAGTGCCCTTCTCATTGCATCCTAACAAAGGTTTATATTATCAAGAGGACTTTTCACTAATGATGTTGACCTTGAACAACTGGCTGAGGTGTTTGCTAGGTCTCTACTATAAAGTGCCTCCTTTACCCACTTTCCTGCAGCAGTTGGGAGGAAGTCACTGTGTGCACAGGCTGCACGTCAGGAGCAAGGTTATAGTGTCTCCTTGAGGGAAGAGCATCTACATACATTATTTGGAATTCTCTTCAATTTATTTATGTATTCAGTCATTTATTTATATCAGTACAACCTCATGGATATTTATTTTATACTTTGAGTTAGAATCCAATTCTATGTTATTTTGTTTCTCACATTGTTCTAGTTCCAGCCCCTGGGCTCTTTCTCTGACTGGCTTGTTTGTCTTGTTGACATACCATCTTTATTATCCACCTCTAACAGATGAAAAAACTGAAGTCAGCCCAAGGGTTATACTGCCCATCAGGAAGGGTCTCTTGCTAAGTTCTGGGAAGAAAGTATGACTATTATATTTCACTGCCTCCTCTAAAAAAATTACACACACACATGCATACTGATATAGTTGACCCTTTACATGAATTAGAACTGTGCAAGTCCACTTATACCTGATTTTTTCTTTAATACAGCACAATATTCTAAATGTATTTTCTCTTCCTTACAATTTTTAAAAAGATTTTATTTATTTATTTAAGAGAGAGAGGGAGAATGAGAGAGAGAGCAAGCATGAGAGGGGAGAAGTCAGAGAGAGAAGCAGACTTCCTGCTGGGCAGGGAGCCCAATGTGAGACTCGATCCTGGGACTCCAGGATCATGACCTGAGCTGAAGGCAGCTGCTTAACAAACTGGGCCAACCAGTGACCCTCTTATAATTTTCTTAGTAACATTGTCTTTAGCTTACTTTATTGTAAGCCTACTATATATAGTATATAGTATATATAACAAAATATTTGGGGGCACTTGGGTGGCTCAGTCTGTCTTCAGCTCAGGTCATAATCCCAGGATCCTAGGATGGAGCCCCATGTCAGGCTCCCTGCTCAGCAGGAAGTCTACTTCTCCTTCTCTCTCTACCCTTCCCCCTGATTGTGCTTCCTTTCCCTCTCTCTCAAATAAATAAATAGATAAAATCTTTTTAAAAAATATGTATTAACTGACTACATTATCAGTAAAGCTTCTGGCCAACAGTAGGTTATTAATAGTTAAGTTTTGGGGGGAGACAAAAGTTATTGGTAGATTTTCGACTGTGCAGAGGTGGGCACCCCTATCCCCCATGTAGTTCAAGGGTCCAGGTCACATGTGCTGTAGGAGGTTAACCTGGGGAATGAGATGCTGGAGTAGGCTCTGTGTAGTTGGCCCACTAAGTTGATGAATGTTTACACCCACAGCTGGTGTTTTGGAAGTATTCATATGTTCCTTTTGAAATGATTTTGCAACCTTTAACTATCTTTAAGCATTTCTATCTTTTTTTAATAAAGATATTATTTATTTATTTATTTGACAGAGAGAGAGGAGGAAGCAGGCTCCCTGCCGAGCAGAGAGTCCGATGCGGGCCTCGATCCCAGGACCCTGAGATCATGACCTGAGTTGAAGGCAGAGGCTTTAACCCACTAAGCCATCCAGGCGCCCCATTTCTATCCTTTCAAGGTGTTTTAAATCTACTTTTCTTTTTATTTTTTTAAAGAATTTATTTATTTGACAGAGAGAATGTGAGAGAGGGAACACAAGCAGGGGTAGTGGGAGAGGGAGAAGCAGGCTTCCCACTGAGCATGGAGCCTGATGTGGGACTCGATCCCAGGACCCTGGGATCATGACCTGAGCCAAAAGCAGACACTAAACCGACTGAGACACCCAGGTGCCCCTTTATTTATTTTTTTAAATGGATTTTTTTAAAGATTTTATTTATTTATTTATGAGTATGAGAAGGAGGAGGGGCATAGGGAGAGGAGAGGGAGAGAGTTAGTTTTAAGCAAACCCCACACCAAGCACAGATCTGACATGGGGCTTGATCATGACCTGAGATCATGACCTTAGCCAAAACCAACTGAGCCACCCAAGCACTCCTAAATCTACCTTTAAATTTCTAATTCTTTTGTAGCTATTTCTTTTTATGTTGTATATATTTGCAAAAATTTGGAATAATTGAATTATCCAGTGATAAACACTAATTGGAACAAAATTATATATCTAACAACAAAAATTGGTGGGAAAAAACTAGATGGTCTCTCACACACACATGTATGAAAAGAAAACCATAGCCAAAGATTATAGAAGAGAAATTAGAGTTTTGTAAGTGAGAAACATGTCTTCCAAACTCCTCAGTTCCTAAAAACTTCTGAACTTATTTTTTTTCAAGATTTTTATTTATTTGAGAGAGAATGAGAGTCATCACAAAGGGAGAAGCAGCAGCAACCTCCCTGCTGAGCAGGGAGCCCAATGTGGGGCTCCATCCCAGGACCCTGGGATCATGACCTGGGTCATAGGCAGACGCTTAACTGACTAAACCACCCCGGCACCCCTAAAAACTTCTGGATATCTATGCAGCTGTATAGTTCCTGCATACTCTGTGTGAGAGCTACAAGAGAAAGCAGGATTCTTAAAGGAAGGGCTCCATGGGCTGCCCAGCACCATGTGGCCTGCCATTCCCTATCCCCTCCTCCATGCTCCAATCACCCCCATTTATAACCACTGGCCTAGATTTTTCAGCAAAGTCTGCCTTGATTACATTCTTTTACAGAAATATAAGTTATTAAGTATGTAAGTGTAACTTGGTTTACATACCTTTAAGGGACTTTTCACATCAATCAATCCACAGATTTTTTGGTCAGATATAATATCTTGATTTGGGATTTTAAAATCTCACCATGGCATGTTCTCAAAGAGAAGACAGTTTTCCTCTTCTAGGGGCAAGGACCACTGCTAAGGCCTAAACTCTTGCCTTCTGCCCAACATCCTGGCCTCCTGGGAAGGAACCTGGCCAACTTTGGGAAGGACGTCTAGCTGCTGCCCCTGAGGTAGTGAGTGATCTCTAGCTGTGACATAGACCTTTTCTGAATGTTGTATCCTTGCTGCCACCACATGTCCTTCTGTTGTCCTGGGGCTTTACCTGTGAAAACAAAATGGCTGCCTGCAGAGTAGAAAGTGCTCATGGGCATGGTAACCAAATGTATACCCTCACACCCACCATTCTCAGCATGGGGAATGTGTTCACTAGGTTTACATGCTTAGCATTTAATTCTTAGGCCAGAGGACCAGAAACACTGTCTAATTAAAGGACCAATATGTTTGGCCCAAGTTGAAGAACTGCTTAGTAAAACCTTTACCCTTCTGAAAGATTGTGGAAGTTGAGGACAGGGAACTTTTTTCTGTTTTTCCCAGGTTGGACCAAAAAGCCAGGAGTTTCTGAAGAGAGAGAGAGTTAAGTAAATGGGAAATTCTGGCAGACAAGCTGAGACTCTAGGAATGGAGAGGAAGGAGGAGGTAGTGGATTCTCATTGGTCAGAGATCGATAGGATAGATGGGTGAGTTGCCCTTCACCTGCCCTTCTAGTTCAAAGTCTTCTAATTGGCTGGAGACAGTGATTCCCACCTATGCCTGAAATGGAGATCCAGTTGAGTACTTTCTCTGAATTTACCTGATGTGAAGATTACCTGGGACACTTGTTAAAAATAAAGATTCTCAGGCCTTTTCAGCAGTTCTGAGTAAGTCAGGGATGGGGACCAGACATTTTTAATACTTGTTACAAGCATCTCAGGCCAGGAAGCACCGGGGACACAAATTCTTATTCTTTGTCCTTGGCACATTATTTTCATCCTAGCTCATCTTTCTTCAATAACTTGGCAACTGCATTATATCCTTGGGTCTCCTGAGGGCACAACCTGCGATATGGACTCACCAGTGCCAACCAGATGCCCACACTGGACTGGTGTTCAATGCTTACCTGTTGTCTGGATAAGTTCTCAGATAGACTTCACTTGCAAGAAGCATATCTTATTTTTATTGAAGCAGAGGGTGTAGTACTTAGGGTCCACAGCTTCATAGAACTGTGTTTTTTTTTAAAGGATTTATTTATTTGAGAGAGAGAGAGGTGTTGAGTGCAAGCAGGGGGAGGGGCAGCGGGAGAGGGAGAGAATCCTCCAGCAGGCTCCCCATTTAGCACAGAGCCTGACGGGGGGCTCAATCTCAGGACCCCAAGGTCATGACCCCAGCCAAAGTTAAAAGTAGGCTGCTTAATCAACTGAGTCACCCAGGTGCCCTTAGAATTTTCTTTTTTTTTTTTTAAATATTTTATTTATTTGTTTGACAGAGAGAAATACAGCCAGAGAGGGAACACAAGCAGGGGGAGTGAGAGAGGGAGAAGCAGGCCCTCCACAGAGGTGGGGTTATTATCTTGATTTCAAAAAAATTGATGCTCAAACAAGTTAAGGGTTACTTGACTGCAAAGCATTTGCCACACATCAGCAGTTCTCAAAATGTGGTCCCTGGACCAGTAGCCTTAGCCTCACTGGGAACTTATTAGAAATGCAGTGCTATGGCCCCACTTGGACCTCCTGAATCTGAACTCTTTGGGCAGAGCCTAGCAGCACTCACCCCCGGAGATCTCATGCATGCACATGTTGGAAAACCATTGCCCTACATTGTTGCCCCCTCCAAGATCCAGGCAGTCCATAATAATCCCATCTCTTCTTTTGTAATAGGATGTCCAGACTGGCAGACGAAGGAGATACCCTGTCTCCAGAGTGCAGTAAAGCCTTTGATCTACTCTTAAGAAATCTTTGAGGACAATATGGGAAAATGTGGAGATGAGACTGGCAAGGAAGGAGGCAGTACACGGCATGAGGAGTCACTCCAGATCTCCAGAGGCACAGGTAGGACGGGTGGCAGTTAAACTGTCATACCCCAATAGTGTCAGCTGACAGGTCAGCACAAATCTGACAGAACCTTTCTACCGAGGAGCCACAGAGTTCTGCCCCATTTGACCTTTTAGTCAGTGGTGTGGAAGATGGCATAGGCTCAGTTCAGTAGGTGTCACAGAGCTGGGAGAGATGGCAAGGACCCTGGAAAACAAAAGACCCAACATAATTTTGACCTATTGAGCACATGGTCACCGTGTATGGTTGTGTAGTCTGTTCCATCCCCAAGTACATCTAATAGATTGAGGGACTAAATGGGAGCTGAAATGAAGGCACTCTATTCAATTTTAGTCACAGGAAGAGGAACCCATTTTGAAGTTCACCTTGAAGGTATTTTATGAACTTGCAGCTGTACTGACCCTTTATTGTTTTTTAAACTGGGTAAAATATATGCAACATAAAAATTGCCATTTTAATCATGTAAAATGTTTTTAATTATGGTGAAACATGTAAAATTTACCATTTTAATAACTTTTGATTGTACGGTTCAGTGATATTAAGTATATTCACATTTTGTGCAATCATCAGCGATATCTATTTCCAAAACATTTTCATCATCCTAAATAGAAAGTGTACCTCTTAAGCAGTAATTCTTCATTTCTCCTCTCCCTCAGCCCCTGGTAACCTCAAGCTTCCTTTCTGTCTCTAAGAATTTTCCTAATGTAGATATTCTGTATAAGTGGAATCATACAATATTTGTCCCTTTGTATCCAGCTTATTTCACTTAGCATAATACCTTCAAGTTTTATCCATGTTGTAGCAGGCATCAGAACTTCATTTCTTTTTACAGCTGAATAATATTCTCTTGTACATATGAAGCATAATTTATTTATAGATTCATCTGTTGGTGGACACTCAGGCTGTGTCTACCTTCAGCTATTGCGAGGAATGTTGTAATGAACATGGGTATATAAGTCTGTTTGAGTCCCTCTTTTCAATTCTCAAGGGTATGTACCTATGAGTAGAATTCCTGGATCACAAGGCAATTCTTTCTTTAGTTTTTTGAAGGACTGCCAAACCATTTTATACAGTGGCTGCACCATTTGAGATTCCCAATGGATGTGTAAGCATTCCGATTTCTCCATATCCTTGCCAACACTTGGCTATGTTTTGTTTTGCTTTAATTCTAGTGATCCTAGTGGCTATGAAGTAGTAACTAATAGGATTTTGACTGGCATTTCCCTAATGATTAATAATGTTGAGCACTGGGGCGCGTGGGTGGCTCAGTTGGTTGGGCGACTGCCTTCCCCTCAGGTCATGATCCCAGAGACCTGGGATCGAGCCCTGAATTGGGCTCCCTGCTCTGTGGGAGGCCTGCTTCTCCCTCTCTCACTCCCCCTGCTTGTGTTCCCTCTCTAGCTGTGTTTCTCTCTGTCAAGTGGATGAATGAAATCTTAAAAAAAAAAAAATAATGTCGAGTGCTTTTTTTCCATATGCTGTTTGGTTATGTGTATATCTTCTTTGGAGAACCATCTAGTCACGATCCTTTGCCCATTTTAATTAACTTAAAAAAATTTTTTTAGAAAGAACATGAATGCACTGGGAGGGGAAAGGCAGAGGGAAAAATAGAAACTTAAGCAGGCTCTGTGCTTTGTGCTCAGTGGAGCCCAATGGGGGGCTCCATCTCATGACCCTGAGATCATGACCTGAACTGAAATCAAGCATCAGATAATCTGAGAAAAATCTAGAATCAGATGCTTAACCAACAGAGCCACCCAGGTGCCCTCCTTTGCCCATTTTTAAACTGGATGTTTGTCTCTCTGCTGCTGAGTTGTAGGAGTTCTTTATATATTCTGGATACTAAACCCTTATCAGATAAGTGGTTTGCAAGAGTTTTTCCCATTCTGTTGGTTGTCTTTTCACTCTTGAGAGTGTCTTTCAATGCACAAAAGTATTGAGTTCTGTGAAGTCCAATTTATTTTTCTTTCTTTTGTCAGCTGTGCTTTGGTATCATATTGAAGAAACCATTGCCAAATCTAGTCATGAGGATTCCCCCCGCCCCGTGATTTCTTCTAGGAGTTTTATAGTTTTAGCTCTTAAATTTAGGTCTTTGATCTATTTTGAGTAATTTTTATATAAAGTGTGAGGTAGAAGTCTAACTTAATTATTTGCATATGGATATCCAGTTTTTCCAGCTCCATATGTTGAAAAGACTATCCTTTCTTTATTGAATAGTTTTAACACTATTGTGGAAAATCAATTGACCACAGATATAAAGGTTTATTTTTGGGCTCTTAACTCTACCTCACTGGTCTATACCTCTACTCTAATGCCAATACCACTGTTTTAAGCACTGTAATTTTGTAACATGTTTTGAAATTGGGAAACATGAATTTTCTTTTTTCAGATTGTTTTTTGGCTATGTAGGGTTGCTTGAAATTCTGTATGATTTCTAAGGTGGGTTTTTTTATTTCTCAAACAAACAAACCCACCATGGACCCATCACCTTTTTTTTTTTTTTTAAGAGAGGGAGAGTGGGTGAGGGAGAGGGAGAGAGAGAGAATCCCAAGTAGGCTTCATACCCAGCATGGAGCCCAAAGCAGGGCTCTATCTCACAACCCCAACATCATGACCTGAGCCAAAATCAAGAGTTGGACACCTAACGGACTGAGCTACCTGACCCACTGCTTCTGATTAAAAAAAAAATCAGTGTCACCTGTCCACAGTGGAGAGGTGATGTGGCTAAATAGCAGACCCCATAGAACCAGTTAAGCCAACAGTGCTTCACGGCTGCCAAAACCAAGTGATGTTGGGTTCTAGTTAAACCAGTGCAGCAGGAGAGAGGTCCCTGTGTTCTGTGCTTTATTCACTGAGGCCCACATTTTTCTAGAGGGCTCTTGAGACTACAGATACTGTCCCCAGGGATATAAAGATTTATATTATTATTCTAATTCTCATTAGTGGAGAGCAGTTAAGGAAACTGGAGAGATGACTGGGTGGATTAGAGGAAGAGTTGCATGACAACTTTCAAGTGCTTGGATGGCTCCCCTTCTACCTTTTTGTCTACTCTTCCACTTACAAGGCAAAAACTTTCCTACAGATGAATGAAAACAAACGATCAGGAACCAGGCCAAACTGCTGTAACCATTGGTGAATTTTTTTTAACCATTAGAATAGTTAAGATCTGGAATAAGTGGTGAGTTCCCCATCATGGGCAATGTCCAAACAGAGACCAAGTGCTGGATTACTGTTTCAGTATGGCCACAGGAGTTAATGACCTCAGAGACCCTTTCAATCATGGAGCAGGGCTTATAACAAAATTTAATCTGAGCGTGTGGCCACCCTCTCCTCCCAGGACATCCTCTCTGTGACAGCTGCTACAAGGGGTGCTGGGAACAACATGGCTGTCAACAAGCATCTACTTGTTCAGGTGATTTTTCAATATCACTTTAGAAGGCGGCAGGGGTGCCTGGGTGGGTTAAGTGCCCTACTTTTGGTTTCGGTTCAGGTCATGATCTCAGGGTCACAAGATTGAGCCCTGCATTGAGGCGTGGAGTCTGCTTGAGGTTCTCCTTCCCTCAGCTCCACACCCCCTGCTCAAGTAAGTAAGTAAACAAATAAATAAAATATATAAATAAACACTTAGAAAAAATGAAAGAGGGCAGGGTAATGTTCTGGGAAGAACAGACAGACATAGGTTTGAAAACCAGCTGAATCTCTAGCACATAGAGTCCTGTCAAGTTTCCTAATCTCCCTCTGTCTCAGTTTCCTAATCTGTACAATTAGAAAATTATATCAATGATAACTGGCTATGCAATCTGTTTGCTTCTTCCCAGTTCTGGTGGCACCACTACCCCTAGGCCTGTCCTATCTTCTGGCTGTAGGGGTGGACCTGTGACCTGGCCTGGCCCATTAGCATTGCCTTTCTCCTATCCACTGAGTTGATAGGTGACCTTTATAGGAGCCAGTCAGTTTCCTCAAGTAGTTTGCTCTACACGCAGAGAGAAGGCCCCTCTCTCCCAAGGGGCTGAGGTCTATAGTGACCATCTGGGCTTTGGATGCCTTGTGCAGCTTTCCAGCTGTGTGGGCAGAATGTTTCTGAGCCAATACAGAGGGGAGTCAGGTTAAGAGCTGGAGCTAAGGGGCACATGGCTGGCTCATCTGGTAGAGCACATGACTCTTGATATCAGGACTATGAGTTCCAGCCTAATCTTGAGTGTGGAGCCTTCTTAAAAAAAAAAGAAGCTGGAGCTAATGAGGGGCTGGCTCAGTTGGAAGAACACATGTCTCTTGATCTTGGGGTTGTGAGTTCAAGTGCCACATTGAATGTGGAGATTACTTAAATCTTTTTTAAAAAGTTTATTTTTTTTTATTTTTGAGAGAAAGCAGAGAGACAGTATGAGGAGAGAAGCAGGGCCTTAAGCTGATTTCCATAGCCAAGCTCCATGTCCCATGAAGAAACCCAACTGACATGCAAAGAAAAAAAGTGAGAGAGGAGACCAAGAGTGGGAGAACCCCAGACACGTGTGTCCCTTGCCATCAGCACTCAAGTCTGGCTGCCCCACCTCCCCTGTACTTCTACATACCATATGCTCCAGTAAACTCCTTCTTTTCAGCTTGAACTGGATTTTTGTCCCTTGCCAGTGAAGGATTCCTAACTAATGTTCCCAGAGACCAGCTGAGGCCATAAAGACCCACTGGGTTAGCTCTCTGCAACTGCGATGGCCTGTTGCTTATTCTTGGCATGGGAAAAGCCAACACCATTTCTTATCAAATAGGTCTCACATCCAGGGCCTGAGGCCGACTGGATCCTGAGAGGGACAGACATCACAGTACCACCCTCTCTAATCGCCACCTTGCAAATCCTTGACTAAACTGTTGCCCTGTCTATGAACAGTGTCCTGTCTGACAGGTGGGCCTATTAGGTAATGACTGTGTGGTGAACAAACTTGCCTCCCTTGCCTTCTGTCTAGCTTAGGGGAGAGGTTCAGTCCCCCTTCACCGTAGCTGGTGAGAGCGAGAGCGTGAACGGTCGGGGCTGAGCCGTGGTGATAGGTTGGCAGGTGGAGGCAGAGTCCAAGCTCCACAACACTCAGGGCTTCCCTCTGAGGCTTCACCATAGTCTAGCCTGTGTGCTTAGTGCAGTGCCATCCATGTGTTACTCAGCGAACATTTGCTGAGCAGATGCTAAGTGCTGGGCACTGTGCTAGGAGCAATACAATGAACAAAGCAACACTCACACTCTAATGAGGGGAGCTGGTAAAGTAAAAACTGCATAGTGTGTCAGATGTCAGTAATGACAACAATGATCAGAGGAGGGGAGGAGGGGAGTGGGGAGGGTTGGAGATGGGTTATAATTTGTAAAGGATAGTCTTTCCAAGCAAGAAATTGGGGAGCAAGAAGGAGCATGCCCGGCATATTCCAAAAATGACAAGGGATTGCTGGTGGGAATATAAAATGGTACAGCCACTTTAGAAAATAGTTTGGCAGTTTCTCAAAAAGTTGAACAGTTACCATTTGACCCAGCAGTTCCCCTCCTGAGCATCGACTCAAGAGAAGTGAGAACACATGTCCACATAAACACTTTCACATGAAGGACCAGAGCAGCAGCATTTGCAATAGCCAAAAAGTGGAAACAAACCAAATGTACATCAACAGACAAATGGCTAATACTTCAGTATATCCATACAGTGGAGTATTATTCAACCTTACAAAGGAATAAAAGCACTGATACCTGTGACAGTGTGGTTGAGCTTTGAAAACACTATGTTAAGTAAAAGAAACCAGCCACAAGAAAACCCACAAATTGTACAATTCTATTTATACAAAATGTCCTGAATAGGCAAATCTACAGAGACAGAAAGTTAATTATTGGATGCCAAGGGCTGGGGGCAGGGGCCGGGACTGCTAATAGGTCAGGGTTCGGTTTGGTGATGATGGAAATGTTCTGGAATTAGATAGTGGTGATTGTTGTACAACCTTATGAGCATACTAATATCCACCATTGTTATACCTCAAAAGGTGGATTTTATGGTATGTAAATTATATCTCAATTTTTAAAAAGAATGAAAAAAAAAAAAAAACAACCCTCAGCCCTGGCCCAGGACTCAATGGAGGCAGAGGAAGCAGAGCCTTTATGTGATGGGGGAGGGGACTTCTGAGCCTCTAAAGTGAAGACTTGGGACCCAGGCCAGAGTCTGACTCCCAGGTGCTGAAAGCAGCTGCCAGCATGGCTTCAGGGGAGGGAACCCTGGGAAGGGTATGTTCCTACCAGTGAGGTGAGGGAGTGCAGAAGGTTTGGAAGACAGGTATCGTCCAGAAAAACATGTAGGAGGTCAGCATGCAGGGCCATGGGAGGGGTCCTGAGGACAAGCTATATAGATGCCCCAAGCCAGCCCAAGGCTCAGCTAGCCTCCGTGTAAGGAAAGACAAGGTCAGGGTGGTACAGGGAAAACCAGGAACCACCTTGCTGGGCAGAGCAGGGCAGGGGGAGACCAGGGACCATAGTCTACTCCTGGGCCCTTGGGGAGGATAAAGAATATAACCATTCTGGTAGTATGCATTGGTTCCTTAACCTTAGGAACAACCTTGTGGGGAGAGGGTGCTCTCATTACTGTTTCATAGGTGAGGAAATACCATTCAGAGAAGGGGAGCCACTTGCCCAAGGTGACTCAGCTAAGGGATGGCAGAGCCAGGGGAACATCAGGTCCATCTGACCCCACAGCCCAAGCTCTTCCCACTCTACCCCCTAGTAAACCAACAAAGAATTGAAAACTGTCCTCAGCAGGGCACACAGGGAGCAACCTGACCTTCCAGCATTATCACAGGTCTTGGCCCCACTGATTCCCCCCTAGGTGGTGGCTGAGGAGAAGAGGGGATGTGGGGTGGTGAGGAGGGTATGGAGATGGTGTCATGACCCCCAGAGAAGGGCTAGATAAGTCCCATGCTCTTGCCCCAGCACTGTGGCCAGACAAGCAAGGAGTTTCAGTTTGGGGACACCAAGGAGACACTCTAAGGAACAAGTTCCTCTCCTCCCCAGGTCTTCCAGCTACCTCCGCCCTCCTAGACCTACCTTCCTCTCAGGGCTGCTTGCTCTGAGTAAGTTCACATCTTTTCCTGAGCAGGGATGGTGCCCCCTTCCCCACAATACCCCAGTACTTTGCCCCTTTTCAGTCCCATCTTTTCAGTTACCTTTCCATGAAGTCTTCCTCATCTTCTGGTAGAATTCTCTTATGTGTATTAAACATCTTCTCTGTGCCAGAAGCCCAAACCCAGCCCCAAATCTCTGGCCTGAGGAGTCTTCACCAGCAGAGAGGGATATATCAGGACTGTGGGAGCCCAGGATTGGAGGAAGGGGGAGGCAGATAAGGCATGATGAAGTGAAGGACTTTTAGCTTAAGCCTTAAAAAAAATAATGAAATATTCAGAGGACATGGGAAAAGGGGAAGAAGGGAATTTCAGGCAGGAGGAATGTGGGGTTGTCCTATCTTGGAGGATGAACAACCCAAAGCCATTTATTCTCACTCCTTATGGACTTGACCCATTCCTTGCTTTTATTTTGCCAGGGAGGAGCAGGAGACCTAAATATTGTCAGGTTCCAGGAATTCAGCTGGATAGTTATCAAACCATTCTGAACACCTACAAACTCACCAGCAGGTTGAAGAGAAGAGGAGTAGCAATTCTAGGAACAGAAAAGCAACCACTTTCTGGAAGGTAGGATGTGCAGAGAAGTGAATCTGAGGCAATATACAGGAAGATAGACCGCGGGGGGAGGGGCTAGCTCCCAGCAAGTGGTAGAGCAGTGGAGCACAAAATCGGAATGTTCTGTGTTCCAAAACACAAAAGTCTGCTCCACTGAGGACTGTCGCCCCACAGTCTGAGTGGGATGTCGAGCCCTCGTGGGGATAGTGTGTTCTCAGGACCCACGGGCTCACAGAAAGACCAGGGGTGCCTAAAGTGTGGCAGACCTCCCAGGTATCAGAGCTGGGAAGCCAGCTACAGAGATGGAGCCAAGGAGGAGGCTCTCAGCTCAGAGTTATCTTAAACTGTGATCCAGGGGTGCCTGGGTGGCTCACTTGGTTAAGCAACTGCCTTTGGCTCAGGTCATGATCCCGGAGACCGGGGATCGAGCCCCACATCAGGCTCTCTGCTCAGCGGAAAGCCTGCTTCTCCCTCTCTCACTCCCCCTCTTTGTGTTCCCTCTCTGGCTGTGTTTCTCTCTGTCAAATAAATAAAATCTTTGAAAAAGAAAAAAAAAACTGTGATCCAGGGTGCAGTCAGGCCACTGCTCTTCAAGCAGGAACCCCACAAGTGGCAGATCCAGGGAGACCCCCTCCTTCCTCCTCTGGGAGGAATGGTGTGGGAGCACGCTGCAGCAATCTGCTGGGTTTGAAGACTCCAAACAGGGCTGTGTGTCAGGGGCAGAAACGTTTGGTCACAGGCTGGGTGAGCTCGGAGCATGGCAAGAGACCAGGGAGACAGGAGTGATTGAATGCTTTTCTCTGAGGATACACTGAGGGCTGGGACCCCAAGCTCTCAGCCCCTCCCAGTCAGAGATTGGGAGGCTGCCATTTTCATTCTCCTCCACAACTGTATGGAAAGTGTTCAAGGAACAAAAGCTACTGAGAGCAAAACTGAATAGATTACTTAGCTTGGCCCCTGGCAAGTGTGGTGCAATTCTGCCTGGGGCAAAGACATTTAAGAATCACTGCAACAGGCCCCTCCCCCAGAAATCAGCAAGAACATCCAGCCCAGACCAAGTTCACTGATCAATAAGAACTACAAAACTCCAGAACAAGGAGAATATAGCACATAGAATTCATGGCTTTTCCCCCATGATTCTTTAGTCTTTCAAAGGTAATTTTTAAAAATTTTTTTAGTTTAATTTTTCTTCTTTCTTATTCTAATCTTTTTAAACTATCTTATGAATACCTTTTCAAAAAAATCTTTAATTTTCATTGTTATAGTCATATTCTATCCCTTTATTGTACTTAACCTTACTTTTTGTATACATGTAGGTTTTTCTTTCTTTAAAATTTTGGGATACTTTCTTCTAATAGAGCAAAATATACCCTAAATCTGGCACATGGCTTTGTTCTAGTCTCCAGTCTATTCACATTCTTTCCTTTTCTTTTTCTTTTTTCAACCAACTTCTTAATTCCTTTCTTAGAATTTTTAAATTTTCATTTTTAGTCATATTCCATCCCTTCATCATGTTAACCCTTATTTTTGTATGTATGTGTGTATTATTCTTAATTTAAATGAGGGAATCAGTTTCTTCTAACAGACCAAAATACACCATATGTATATGATCTTATTTTCTCCTTTCTTCTTCCCCTGGTTTCAGGTCTCTTCCGATTTGGTTAGTGTATGTATTTCTGGGGTCTTTGCTACCCTTTTAGTATTTTGTTCTATCATTCATCTACTCTTATCTGGATAAAATACAAAGTGGAAAAACTCACCTCAAAAAAATAAAGAACAAGAGGCAGTACTACCAGCTAAGGACCTAATCAATACAGACATTATCAGTAAGATGTCAGAACTAGACTTCAGAATGACAATTATCAAGGTGCTAGCTGGGCTCGAAAAAACACATGAAAGATACTAGAGAATCTCTTTTTGGAGAAATAAAATCCTCTTCTGGATAAATAAAAACTAAAATCTAATCAGGTTGACATCAAAAAAGCTATTAACAAGGTGCAGTAAAAAATGGAAGCTCTTACTGCTAGGATAACTGAGGCAGAAGAGAGAATTAGTGACACAGAAGACCAAATGAGGGCACCTGGGTGGCTCAGTGGGTTAAAGCGTCTTCTTTCAGCTCAGGTCATGATCTCAGGGTCCCTGGATCGAGGCCTGCATCAGGCTCTCTGCCCAGCAGGGAGCCTGCTTCCTCCTCTTTCTCTGCCTGCTTGTGATCTCTCTCTCTAATAAATAAATAAAATCTTAAAAAAAAATAAAAGACCAAATGATAGAGAATAAGGAAGCTGAGGAAAAGAGATAAACAACTACTGGACCACAAGGGGAGGCTTCAAGAGATAAATGATACCATAAGATGAAACAATGTAAGAATTAGTGGGATTCCAGAAGATGAAGAAAGAGGGGGGGGAAGAAGGTATACTGGGAAAATTATAGAAGAAAACTTCCCTAATTTGGCAAAGGGTTCAAGCATCAAAATACTGGAGGCACAGAGAACCCCCTAAAATCATTAAAAATAAGTCAACACCCTGTCATCTAATAGTAAAACAAGTCTCAGTGACAAAGAGAAAACCCTAAAAGCAGCTCAGGACAAGAGGTCTGTAACATACAATGGTAGAAATATTATTTGGCAACAGACCTATCCACAGAGACCTGGCAGGCCAGAAAGAACTAGCATGATATATTCAGAGCACTATACAGCAAAGAATACTATATCCAGCTAAGCTGTCACTGAAAATAGAGAGAAAAAGCTTCCAGGACAAACACAAACTAAAATAATTTGCAAACACCAAACCAGCCCTACAGGAAATATTGAAAAGGGTCCTCTAAGCAGAGAGCCTAAAAGTAACAGACCAGAAAGGAACAGAGACAATATACAGTAACAGTTACCTTACAGGCAATACAATGGCACTAAATTCATATCTTTCAGTAGTTACCCTGAATGTAAATAGGCAAAATGCCCCAATCAAAGACACAGGATGGGGTATCAGAATGGATTAAAAAAAAAAATCTGTTGGGCGCCTGGGTGGCTCAGTGGGTTAAAGCGTCTGCCCTTGGCTCAGGTCATGATCTCAGGGTCCTGGGATTGAGGCCCACATCAGGCTCTCTGCTCAGCAGGGAGCCTGCTTCCTTCTCTCTCTCTGCCTGCCTCTCTGAATACTTGTGATCTCTCTGTCAAATAAATAAATAAAAAATTTTTAAAAATCTGTCAATATGCTGTTGGCAAGAAACTCATTTTAGACCCAAAAACAGATGTAAAGTGACAGAGTGGAAAATAATTTACCATGGTAATGGACGTCGAAAGAAAGCTGGGCTGGCAATCCTTGTATCAAATCAGATTTTAAGCCAAAGACTATAATAAGAGATGAGGAAGGACACTATATCATACTTAAAGGGTCTGTCAAAAGGATCTAACAACTGTAAATATCTATGCCCCTAACATGGGACAAGCCAGTTATATAAACCACAATTAATAAAATCAAAGAAACACATTGACAGTAATACAACAATAATAGTGGACTTTAATACCTCCCCTCACTGAAATGGACAGATCATCTAAGCAAAAGATCAACAGGCAAATAAAGGCTTTCTATGACACACTGGAACCAGATGGACATCACAGATAGATTCAGAACATCCCATCCCAAAGCAAACAGAATACACATTCTTCTTTAGTACGCATGGAATATTCTCCAGAGTAGATCACATCTTGGGTGTGATGTGATCATACAGGTCTCAACCAGTATGTACCAAAAGACAGGGATCATTCCTTGCATATTTTCAGACCATGATGCTTTGAAACTAGAGCTCAACCACAAGAGGAAAGTTGGGAAAAACTCAAATACAAGGAGGCTAAAGCGCATCCTACTAAAGAATGAATGGGTCAACCAGGAGATTAAAGAAGAATTTAAAAATTCATGGAAACAAATGAAAATGAAAACACAACTGTTTAAAATCTTTGGGAAACAGCAATGGCTGTCCTGAGACGAAGATATATAACAATACAAGCCTTTCTCAAGAGACAAATGTCTCAAATACACAACCTAATCTTGAAGCTGATTCTTTGAAAGAATAAGATTGATAAACTCCTGCCAGACTTATGAAAAGAAAAAAGAAAGGACCCAAATTAATAAAATCATGAATGAAAGAGGAGAGATCACAACCAACACCAAACAAATACAGACCATTATAAAAACATTATGAGCAGCTATACACCAGCAAATTTGACAATCTGGAAGAAATGGATGCTTTCCTAGAGATATAGAAACTACCAAAACCAAACCAGGAAGAAATAGAAAATCTGAACAGACCCATAGCCAGTAAGGAGATTGAAGTAGTCATCAAAAATCTTCTATGGGCGGGGCGCCTGGGTGGCTCAGTTGGTTAAGCGACTGCCTTCAGCTCAGGTCATGATCCTGGAGACCCGGGATCAAGCCCCACATCAGGCTTTCTGCTTGGCGGGAGGCCTGCTTCTCTCTCTCTCAGTCCCTCTGCTTGTGTTCCCTCTCTGTGTTTCTGTCTGTCAAATAAATAAATAAAATCTTAAAAAAAAAATCTTCTATGGGCAATGAATCTTGGAACACTGAAAAAAATAAAATAAATTTAAAGTAAAAAAAAAAATCTCCCAACAAACAAGAGCCCAGGGCCAGACGGCTTGCCAGGGGAATTCTACCAAACATTTAAAGAAGAATTAATACCTTCGTTCCTGAAAGTGTTCAAAAAAATAGACAGGGAAGGAAAACTTCCAAACTCATTTTATGAGGCCAGCATTACCTTGACCCCAAAACTAGACAAAGACCCCATCACAAAAGAGAATTACAGACCAAAATCCTTGATGAACATGGATGCAAAAATGCTCACCAAAATCCTACCCAATAGGATCCAACAGTACATTAAAAGGATTATTCACCATGATCAAGTAGGATTTATTCCTGGGCTGCAAGTTTGGTTCAACATCCACAAAATCAATCAATGTGATACAATACATTAATAAAAGAAAGAACAAGAACCATTTGATCCTTTCAATAGATGTTGAAAAATCATTTGACAAAATGCAGCATCCTTTCTTGATCAAAATTTTTCACATCAGCCATATGTGAAAAACCCACAGCAAATATTCTTCCCAATGGGGAAAAACTGAGAGCTTTTCTCCTAAGGTCAGGAACACAGCAGGGCTGATCACTGCTATTCAACATACTACTAGAAGTTGTAGCCTTAGCAATCTGACAACAAAAGGAAATAATAGGCATCTGAATAGGCAAAGAAGTCAAACTCTCACTCTTTGCAGGTGATATGGTACTTTATATGGAAAACCCAAAAGACTCCACTCCAAAACTGCTAGAACTCATACAGTAATTCAGTAAAGTGTCAGGATATAAAATCAATGCATAGAAATCAGTCACATTTCTACACACCAACAACAAGACAGAAGAAAGAGAAATTAAGGAGTTGATCCCATTTACAACTGCACCCAAAACCGTAAGATACCTAGGATTAAACCTAACCAAAGAGGCAAAGAATCTGTAATCAGAAAACTATAAAGTACTCATGAAAGAATTGAGGAAGACACAAAGAAATGGAAAAACATTCCATGCTCATGGATGGGAAGAACAAATATTGTGAAAATGTCTATGCTACCTAGAGCAGTTGACACGTTTAATGCAATCCCTATCAAAATACCATCAACTTATTTCAAAGAAATGGAACAAATAATCCTAAAATTTATATGGAACCAGAAAAGACCCCAAATAGCCAGAGGAATGTTGAAAAAGAAAACCAAAGTTGGCGGCATCCCAATTCCAGACTTCAAGCTCTATTACAAAGCTATAATCATCAAAACAGTATGGTACTGGCACAGAAACAGACACACAGATCAATGAAACCGAATAGAGCCCAGAAATGGACCCTCAACTCTATGGTCAACTAATCTTTGACAAAGCAGGAAAGAATATCCAATGGAAAAAAAGACAGTCTCTTCAATGAATGGTGCTGGTAAAACTGGATAGCCACATGCAGAAGAATGAAACTGGACTATTGCCTTATACCACACACAAAAAGAGACTTGAAATGGATGAAAGACCTCAAAGTGTGACAGGAATCCATCAAAATCCTTGAGAAGAACACAGGCAGTAACCTCTTTGACCTTAGCCTCAGCAACTTCTTTCTAGAAACATCACCAAAGGCAAGGGAAGCAAGGGCAAAAATAAACTGTTGGGACTTCATAAAGGTAAAAGTCTTTTACACAGCAAAGGAAACAGTCAACAAAACCAAAAGACAACCTATAGAATGGGAGAAGATATTTGCAAATGACATATGAAAAAAAGGGCTAGGATCAAAAATCTATAAAGAACTTATCAACTTCAACCCCCAAAGAACAAATAACCCAATCAGGAAATGGGCAGAAGACATGAACAGACATTTCTGCCAAGACGACATCCAAATGACCAACAGACACATGAAAAAGTGTTCAACATCACCTAGCCTCAGGGAAATACAAATCAAAACCACAGTGAGACGCCACCTCACACCAGTCAGAATTGCTAAAAATTAACCAGTCAGGAAAACACAGGTACTGGCGAGGATGCAGAGAAAGGGAAACCCTCCTACACTGTTGGTGGGAATGCAAGCTGGTGCAGCCACTCTGGAAAGCAGTATGGAGATTCCTCAAAAAGTTGAAAGTAGAGCTACCCTATGACCCAGAAATCGCACTACTGGGTATTTACCCTAAAGATACAAATGTAGAAATCCAAAGCAGCACATGCATTCAAATATTTATAGCAGCAATATCCACAATAGCCCAGCTATGGAAAGAACCTAGATGTCTATCAACAGATGAATGGATAAAGATGTGGTACGCACACACGCACACATGCACACACACACACACAATGGACTACTATGCAGCCATCAAAAACCCTGAAATCTTGCCATTTGCAATAACATATGGAACTAGAGTGTAGTATGCTAAGCAAAATAAGTCAATCAGAGAAAGACAATTATTATGTGATCTTTCTGATAAGAATTTAAGAGGCAGGGCAGGGGTTCGTGGAGGGAAAGAGGGAAAAATGAAACAAGATGGGACTGGGGAGGGAGACAAATCATAAGAGACTCTTAATCTCAGGAAACAAACTGAGGGTTGCTGGAGGGGAGGAGGGTGAGAGGGATCATGCTGCTGGGTTATGGACATTGGGGAGGGTATATGGTATAATGAATGCTGTGAATTATGTAAGACTGATGATTTACAGACTTGTATCCCTGAAGCAAATAATACATTATATATTAATAAAATAATAAAATAAGAAATAAAAAATGTGTCACGCACTCCACCCACTGAGCCAGTTCCCCCCTGCCATGTTCTATCTAATACCTGCCTACGGGCAACCTGAATGAGGGGACTGGGCCATGCTTCCTTGGGACCCCAGAGCCCTGAGAGCAAGGAACTCTGGAGGAAGGTCAGATGAGACAAATGGGGACTGCCTTGCATTCAGTCCCTCCTCCTGGGTCAGCTTGTTTTGTGAGCCTGAGCAATACCATTCCCCACCCTCTCTGTGTGGCGATCAGGGAGCCACATTTCCTCTTGCCCTTTGCAGAATAAGTAGACACAAGTCTTTTTTTTTAGAGATGAGGACACGTGAGGCTCAGGGGGACAAGGCC
This sequence comes from Spilogale gracilis, assembly GCA_004023965.1. Taxonomy (NCBI): domain Eukaryota; kingdom Metazoa; phylum Chordata; class Mammalia; order Carnivora; family Mephitidae; genus Spilogale; species Spilogale gracilis. Next base: position 108,621 of record PITA01001416.1, read on the forward strand.
ACAGAGTGAGACATGTAGCTGGAATTTGAACTCAGGACTCTGGCTGTACAAAGTCCATGGTCATTCACTTCCCTCAGTGTCATTGCCTGGCAGCAGGACGAAGCCAGAAATCAGAATGGAGGCATAGGAAGTAGGCTTGGATCCCCTAGAGGCAACAGCCAGGCAGGCTGGGAACCCTGGATCTGAAATAGGCCTAATGCAGGAGGGGCAGGGACTATGGGCAGCCCGAGCAGGAGCCCTAGACTCCAGCTCTGGACAACTCCAGATCCCCATCTGGTGGTAAGAGGTTGCCACTGCCACGGGGCCCAGGCAGCTCAAGGGCCCCTCTGGTCTAGGCAGGTCGCCATGGAACCACCCTCCAGCAAGAACACTCCTTCCCCAGGCCTGGGTTCCATAGGAGAGAGAGAGGAGGCCCTGTTGAGGGGCATGTGTACTGGGGTTCATGGCCCTCAGGATTTCTCTGCAGCAGCACAGTTGCCTTGGAGACTCTGTCCTCAGTCACAGACACCCCAGCACACAGGCCGGCGAGTCTAGGCCAGATTCCCTAGGCTCAGGGACTTGACAACCTGTCACCCAGGAGGCCAGGTCTCATTGGCCTATGCTGGCCTCCAGGACAGAAGGGCTCACTGATTCTGGTGGGCTGACCCCTGGATGATGCCCAGGATGGAGGGGAATCAGCTCTGTCTCTAGATGGCCCCCAGGACCTATCCCCATGGGCCTCTAGGCACCTCCTCAGGAGGGGAGCAGAGAAGCAGCAATCACTGTTCCAAATAGCATCTCAATCAACTCCCCCCTCCCCCCATGAGCTAGGTACTATTATCTCTCTGTCGAGGAAGTGAGGCAGGAGGGGTAAGGTGATTAGCCCAAGTCACTCATTCACTGAATACTAACTATAAAACATTGTATATGCGCACATTACCTAGAAGGGAGGAGGTCAAGGGGGAAGCTTCCTAGAGAAGGGAGTAAAGGGCCAAGTTTTGAAGGAAGACAGGAAAAGATTCCAGGCAGAGGGAAGAATGTGTGAGTGTGAGAAGACCAGCAATATTAACCTAGACCTGGGTAGGTGGACAGTGAGGGTAGAGCCCTGGGGTGGGGGTGGGGGCACTATGGGGTTCGCAGGCAGAACTCACTGCCAGGTTAAGGATTCTGAACTCCAAGATTATGGGAAGCCTTTTCATTTTTTTTCTTTTTTTTTCCTCTCTCTTTTTCAAGATTTTTTTTTTTTGTGAGAAAGACTGAGCAAGAGAGAGAGCATGGAGGAGGGCAGAGGGAGAAGTAGACTCCCTGCAAAGCAGGGACCCCAACATGGGGCTGGATCCCAGGACCCTGAGATCATGACCTGAGCTGAAAGCAGATGCTTAACCAACTAAGCCACCCAGGTGCCCCCATTGGGAGCCTTTAAATAGGGCAGTGACCCTGTCTCATCCGTGTTTCAAGAACGTAAGGGCTGGTAGGAACTGTGGGCAGGCAGGCCTGCTGTGAATCTCTCAAGGACCCCTGGTGGAAAGGCTTGCCCTGGAGTTGGGGGTGGCAGATAAGGTTGTTACTCAAGGTAGGGGCTCCGCAGCAGCAAAGGCCCAGAGGCCAGGGGTCCCCAGAGCCGCTGAGAAACAGAGTGTCACCCAGCATGCCTGGAGAGAAGGGTTAAGGGCTGGGAGGGCTCACAGATGGTATACCTGAGAAACCACATACATTTATTGCTCACAGTTTGGGAGGTTGGAAGTCCCAGACCAGTGGGGGCAGGTGAGGGACCTCTTCTGGGTGGCAGATGTGATGGAAAGGGGAAAGGTCTCTTTTTTAACAGCCCTAATCCCATTCATGAGGACTCTTCCTTGTGACCGAATTACCTCCCCGAATTACCTCCTGATATCAGCACCTTGGTAATGAAGATTGGGATGATACAACAATTCAGACTACAGCAGTCTGGAGTATTTTCCTGCAGAGGCAAGTCCCCAGGCAAGATGAATACCTTCCCTGGGACTCAGTTCCTCAGGACAGACCCTGAGGGCCCTCAGTGGCCAGTGCACATAGACTTGGAGCAGGGGCTTCTTGGCCCAGGGCCTGGGCAAGCATATCCTGGAGGAACCAGATAGGGGCCCTACTTCCAAAGGGTGTATTTCATTCACTCATTCATTCATTCATTCATTCATTCATTCATTCATTCATTCATTCATTCAGCAAATGCTTTATGAACACCTGCCATGTGTTTGTTAAGCAGTTTTTGGTCTGGGGATCTAGCAATCAGCTCAACAGACACCAGCCTGGCCTTAAGGGAGCCAATGATCTCACAGGAGACAGAGACCTGAAACAAACACATCCCTTCCTGGAGCAGATGTGGTGATCCTGAGGGTTGGGGTGGGAATGGGCGTGGCTGCAGCAAACTGGGCGACAGGGGAGCCTCAGAGAGTCTGGAAAACTGGTTTCTTCAGGGAAAACCACCAGGCGTCTGTGTAGGCATATCTCTCCATGTTTGCATGCATGTGTGTCCGTGTGAGTGTGCACGTCTTTGTATGTGTATATGTATATCTGTGTTGTTAAATGAGTGTGCCTGGGGGGTTCATACATGGATACACGTGTGTGTGTGTGTAGGGGTGGGGGTTGGTGTGCTATGCATGAGTCTCCATGGGTATGCAAGCAGGGTTGTCTCTACAAGGAATCCGTGTAGGGGGTCTGCCTGTGAAAGTCAGGGTGCCTACTGGGTGACTTGAAGGGGGGTTCTCAGAACTCATGATATCAATAATAAGACTAGAACCACCATGAACACACCAGGACAGCTGTGGGAGGCCAAAGTGGAAGGGTGGCCAGCCCCTCGAGGAAGGGAATAAGACCCAAAGTTGGGGCAAGGTGAAGAAATGGGCCAGCCACACCAGGGCTAAAGAAGCATCAGTCCCATAAGAGCTTGCCATGTGGGGCAGGGCCAAATGCCTGGACTCGGAAGCCCCAGGTTCTGTAGGGCAGGAGATCAGGCCTCCACGAAAGAGCACAGGCTTGGGGCAGCCAGATCTTGGCGCGGCTCTGGACCTGCCTCTTAGTAGCTGCGTGACCTCAGACATGTCCAAGCCTTGGTTTTCTCCTCTGTAAAATGGGAATCATCATACCCAGTGCCTAGAACTAATAAGAAAATATATGCCCAGTGAAGCACACCGAGGAGCTCCACAGTTCCTCAGGCAGCCCTTCCCCTGAGGGCCTGAGGATATCTTACTGTCTTTGGGATGGAAATCAATAAAAAGAAAAGCAAACCTGAGCCATGCCTGAGTTAAGCCCTTGACAGGTGACATCTCAGGTAACCCATGAACACCTCTGCTACTGTTTCACCCAGAACTCTCTGCACACCCCCCTTCCCCTGTGCACCTCCCTGGCAGGCCCTGCTGGGCTGATCTGAAGCAGGGACGCCACTCTTGCCCTGGTCTCCTGCCTTTAGGCTCTGAGTCAGGCTGCTCCTTTCAGGGACACACTTCTTGCTGGGCCAGAGGACTTACACCCAGCCTCTCTGACCTTTCCCAGCTGAGGCTGACTTTACCCCAGATCCCTTACCAGCTCACATTTCCAAGGATCAGGCCCAAGGGATAGTGAAAGATCTCTTCCTTTATTCACGGGCTAGCCTGAGGCATCTCCCTTTATTTCTCTGAACCTCAAAGTCTTCATCCCTGAGATATGGATTCAGAGCCAACACCATGCCAGTGAGGGTGCAGCAGGAGCCCATGGGTGCAAGTGCTTTGAATAAAGCCTTCCACACAGATGAGGAATTAGCCCCTCGGGTATCTCAGGTGTGGGGGCATCCTTCAACATGGGCACTAGAACGTCCTCCCTTGGTGTCCCCTGGTCTTTCTAAGAAGAAGTCACATTACTCAACACACCAGTGCCAGGTGGCCAAGTCTCCTCCACAGTCTGTGCCTCACCTATAGTCCGGCTCCAAGAGGGAAAGTCAGGGAGGAGCCAGCTGCTTCCCTGAGGCTTTTGGGACTTGGCATGCACTTCCCCAATTGTGAATTCATCCTGGCCACCAGCCCCGCCCCACACCAAGCTCATCAGCAACAACAGTACCCCCCAGGCTTAGGTCCCTCAAACACTAAATAGAAGTATAACCCTTGCCTCTTGTATGAAGTTGGGTGGGTGGGTGGGGACGGAATCCCTGGGAATTGGACCCAGGTGGATGGGTCACTCACAGATCAATGTGATTCTGGCCGGAACCACTTATTCTCAGGAAGAAGATTTTGGGGCCCAGAGAAAAGGTCACAATGTCCAAGGTCACCCAGCCAGAGCTTAGCCTTGTACCTACCCCCCTTGCCAGCAGTAGATGAATGTATAGGTAACAACTGAAGTACCAAAGGTTTGATCCTATTCTGTGTTAGACACTGAAGAGGAAAGAGTTGGAATCCTAATGCAGGGAAGACAACTGGCTGGGATCACAACAAGCTGGTGACGGTGTCCTCCTGGAAATCACCAAAGCAGGGGGGGATTGGGCTGCTTTCTAGCTATGTGCCTTTAGTTAGTAATAAAGGAGATAACCTCCCAGAGTGCCAGAGCACATCCACTAAGAGTGGGCTAGAATCAACTTCCAAAGCCTCCCCCACCCCCACCCCAATCAAACCGGCAATCTGGCCTCCCGCCTTTCTCCCCTCCCATTCAAACTTGACCCAGAGCCTTGGTGCTTTTTAACCCAAAGGAGATTCTCACTCTGCTGCGGTTTTCCCCATTCCCCACCACCTCTCATTGGAACGCAGTCCCAAAGCTTCCCCAGGGCTTCAGACACCCAAGCGTTACAGCAGGTCACCAGAGCAGCTCCTCAGGACTCGCCCCAGAGGCCCCATCTTGTACGCCCCTCCCCCACTCCCGGCGCTCACCTTGAAGACCTCAGTGGGAAAGGTGGAGGTGGGAGCTAAAGCTGCCTCCTGGGCGGGAGGAGCACTGGATCCCGCCCTTCAGCCCCTGAGCCGCCTCAACCTCCTATCCTGCACCCCTGCACCATCCAGTCGGCCCCGCAGGCCAAAGCAGTTTGTCAGGTATGCGGAGGATCCAAACCCATAACCCCGCTTCTGACAGGCGTAGAAGGCCACAGTCGGGACCTCCAGGAGGCCCCAGCCCAGCCAGGCACACAGAAGGTGGCCAGGTTTTGCAGCCAGGGTCTGGCAGGTCTAGGAGCTGGCATCACACGTCAGTCCCAAGGGGAAGGAAAGAAGCCTGGTTCACGTCCTTGTGTCCGCAGCCCCACCACAGCCCCATTCGGGCTCCATGGAGCCTCTTGGCCCCTCTGGTGCTTGTGCCCGTCTCTAGGCCTGGACCTATGGCAGTCTGTGGCTCTGCCTCTGTGCCCGTCTCTGTGGATCTCAACATCCACCTCCGGCTGTAGCCTGGGGCCGACTGTCCGGCCGCGGTCTGGCCCCTGGCCTGGAGCGCCATCTCGTGGACTTTTGGGGAGTTGTCGCAGCTCGCGACAGGACAACCCGCAGGTTCGCTTCGAGCGGGGAGTTGGGAAAGATTCCCAGGGGAAGAGCCTGAGAAAGAGAAGCGGCGGTTGGCTCCGGGAACCTGGTGCTTTGGAGGAGATGTGAGGTGCGGCGAGCAAATATGACCCTCCGAGCGCCCAAAAGGAGCTCCAAGAGCAAATCAGAATCCCAGAATCCACCACTGGCATCAACACATTCACCGAGGGGTGACCAGGCTGCACTCTCGAGGGCGTCCTCTGAGGGAGTGCTCAGAGGGGACCCAGGGCTCAGGTTCCTTTCCCTTTGCCCTCTTCCTCCAGTGCGCTAGGGTCTTTCCTGCGCTGTCCAGTCCCTAGAACACGAACGCTCCGCCCCTCGCCGGACCCCGCCTGCTGGGCTGGTGCTCCAAACCTTGAGATACAGGTCGGCAAAGAAGAAGAAGGAATGGGATTGGATTTAAATTACTTCCCAAAGCTGGGAAGAAAGGCAGGTTCAGCGTTTAAACTTCGGTCTCATCCAGACTCTGTCCCTCGAACCATCCAATATCCAGAAAAAGGGGTGGAGGGACTAGAGCCGAGGCGGTCACCTGTGTGTGTCCTGGGCAGCAGGAAGCTAAACGTTCCCCTCCAGCTCCAAGGGATGCCCTAGGTGGGCGTTAGAGGTACTCAGGGAAGGCGGACCTCAGTTCAGCGCCTTTGGGTGGAGGGCGGGGCCAGGCTACTAATGCTGTACATTTCCTCCACCGCAGCGTGAGTGGGGGTGTGGTGTGGGGAAGAAATTGCTGGAGGGGCTCGGGAGACTCGGATTAACCGAAGAGGAAGTGAATTGCCCTAGGCCTCGAGATCCGTGCTGCTTAGCCGCTAGGGGTCTCACGGAGCTCCCCACACCCACATCCCCAGGCTCCTAGATCCCTGAGTCTCGCTCACCATCCCGCACCCACAAGCACAGTTCCCTCTCTCACCCCACAGTCTCAACGCACACGGTCCCGCAGAGACCGTTCAATTCCCAATACCCCAAACACGCCCTACGCACATATCCCCACACTGGCCATTCTGCCGTCTAGGGTCCCTGCCGCCAGGCCCACAAGGGTTAAGAAGGCCTTCGGACACTGAGCGGCGGGATGCGAGGCGCCTGGGCTAATTGGCGACCCTGGGAACAATGAAGGATGTGAGGCAGGGGAGGCGGGTGGCTTAATTGGGCCAGGGAGCAGCCTGGCCTTTGTCCCGGACAAGACCGGGCTGCTGGCCGCGGGTTCCCGCAGCCGAACTCAGGCTCGCAGCTGGGACCCAGTGAAGCGCCGCGAGGGAGACTCCGGGAGGAGACTTGCCCGTGGGGGAATGAGGGGACGACTCCCCAAGCACTCAGGGCCTGGGGCCTCTTGAGGCCCTGCAGTATCACTCCACCTCACCCTGGGATGCAACCACACGGCGAGAATACGGTCGCAACGTGGCCGCGCAGCCTAGGTCGCACGCGGCCCCTAACTCGGCTTGAGGTCGGTGCTGCCCCCTGGTGTCAGCAGCCTGCTGAGCACTCGCGGACTCTCGCTAACTTTCCCTCCTAGACGTGCAGTGAGAAACCGGAAGTGAACGCGCCCAAGCTCTTCGAATTTCAGAGGCATTTCGAGCCCAAAGCGACCTCGAATAAGCACACTGCCACGAGAGAGTCTACTTGAGCTGAGAGAGGGGTCTCTCTGCCCCGCCCCATTCCTGGACTAACCCTTCTCTGTCCTGCCTGCGGAAGGTCAGAGACAACGAAGAAGCAGCCCATCCACCTTCTGGAGTCTTGGGACAGGCTTCTGCGCCCTTTCACGCTCTCACTGGCCAAATCTTACACCGAATTCAGCGTAGCCCGGGTCCAGCTTCCTACCTGGGAGAGGCGGACATGGCTCTCTTTCCTTGCGAGTGTGTTGGCCCACGGACGTGTCCGCGGCACTTGGAGGCCTGGATACTGTCAATCCCAACTCCACCTTCACCTCACCATTCCTGGTGTTCCTGGTGAGCTGAGGCCGTGCTTCCAGCCCCTAAAGTGCCCTACGTGGACAGGCAGTGTGCTCGTCCGGGTCTGTACAGACTCCCAAGGCTTAAAGGGGAGAGACCTGGGAAGGAGCTGGCGGCCCCTTGGCGGCCTAGATAGATAGACCCAAGCATGGTTTAAAGGAGAGACCGCCCATCTCCCACCCTTCTCATAACTAGGATTTGGGATTGGAGGCACCTGTCGGCTAAATGAAGCAGAGATGAGCTCAAAGGATGGGCAACAGTTGTCCTTGTAGAAGAAACGGGGGGGGGGGGGGGACGGGCCTAGTGGAGACTAACACAGCGGGACTCCCAGGGATACCCGATTATACCAGGGAAAACTGAGGCAGGAAAGGTGGTAGTTTATTGACCCACACTCTCCACACCCCAAGAGAGGTCTAGATGAGTTACAGGGAAGAACTCTCAGGTTAGATTCTGTCACTCTAGTCAACAACCCTGACAAGGAGAAATGTTTCTTTCTTCTTCGTTTTTTCTAAGTAATCTCTACACCCACTGTGGGGTCTGAACTCAGGACCCCGAGATCAAGAGTCGCATGCTGTACCTACTGAGCCAGTCAGGCACCCCGAGAATTGTTTCTTTTTGAGGTTCAGGAGGCAGAGAGATGGACAAGGATTCTAGTGTCGGCGGTATTGTGTGCACCGTGGCCAAGTTCCTCTGAAGGGAGAGAGGGAGTAGGGTGCAGCCATCTTACCAGCTCCAGCTCCCCAGAGGCGCTAAAAGGGGATGCGTTGCCCCTCTGGAACCCTGGAGAGTCCCGGTGCGGAGTGGCTGGGGAGGCGGCCAGAGGCGAGTGGCCAGCAGAGGGAGCCCAGCCCCTGGCCCGGGAGGCGGCCGAAGCGGGAAGCGCGAGGGGGGGGGGGCTCGGAGCGGCTCGGCGCCTCCCGGCCCAGCCCGCGGGCCTCGCTGGCGCCGCCCGGCCTCGCAGCCCCACCCGCGGCCTCAGCCCGCTACAGCCCCCGGGGTGCAGCTGCTGCCGAGCAGGGGGCTCCCAATGTTTTGTCCCCGCCTCCAGTTCCTCCTTACGCGCTTGCTGCGCCCCCTGTCCCACGCGGCCCACAGAGCGCACAGCGCCGTTCACTTCGCATTGCAGCGTTTTATTATTTTCTCGCGTTTTTGTCTTTTCGTCTCGCTCGGTAGCGAAAAGTGAAAACCTGAGGTGGAGCCCGCGGTCCGGGCGAGCAAAGCCCGGGCGGAGGGGAGGTGGAGGGGTCCGAGGGGCTGGCGGGGTGGGAGTTCCTCTGGGGTGGGGGCTTCTCCCGCAGCCATGGACCTCCCAGCCCTGTACAATATAGATGCTCATGTAAAATGAAAAATTTTAAATGCTATGAATTAATCTCTAGATATTATGTACACAGCAATGTACACCTTTGAATAAATTAATACCAATTTGCATATTCTGGGAACCTTAAAGCTTATTTACACAAATTACCATTTATTTCATAAATATCTTTTTTTTCCCCTGGGGACTCAAGGCAGAAGTGCCACTCCCTCCGCTGACCCAGGGGTGGGAGGGGCGCCTGTCTTTTGGGGGTAAGAAGTGGGAGGACTAAAAGAACAGGTCCCTCCCAGCTCAAGTCTACACTGACTTCAGTCTTCACGGAGCCCAGCATCCCTTACTGCAGATTCTCAAGCCATCCAGGCCCAAGGCTAGGGGCTCTGGGCTTCTCTCCCAGGTTCCCATCCCTGACTCCTGCACCTTCTGGCTTTGGAAGATACAGCTGGGCCAGGCGATGAGGCCCCCCCACAGCGCTGGAGGACCCAGAGAGACCCCTGGCCAATGCCACCTTGACACTGGAGCAGATCTGGACGGTGACCAGTGGCTCCTAAGCGACTGTGATCGCGGCAGCTGGATTCCTTGTGAGGCCCAGGGAAATGTCCCAGGCCCCGGCTGGCTGGTCGGGCCTCTATTCTTGCTGCTGCAGCCCGCTTTTGCTCCTTTATTTAAATAAATACCCATTCTGTGCTGTACACGTCCCAAGCAGCAGGGGCAGGCAGCCCGGGAGGTCTGCGTGGCAGCGGAGCAGCTGAGCAACCCCCTCACTTGGGCGACTCCCTGCCAGGGGAGAGGGCTCGTTGGCTCTCCAGCCCACTCACCAGTCTCTGGATGCTCTGCAGTTCACTGGCCGCCTCTTTGGCTGAGCCGCTGGGTGACAGGGCACCCCGGGAAGGGGCCCCAACCTTGCGGAGAGCCAGCTCCGGCAGCGGGCTGGGCTCCCGGCTGTTACTGCCTGCAGCCTTGGAGCCCTCCGCTGCCAGCCCAGTGGTGAGGAGGCTAGTGCTGGGCGGGATAGTTACCGGGATCTGGTAGGGGCTGAAACGCAGGCGGGGCCGGGCACTGCCCAGAAAGTGGCTCCGGGACAAGGAGCCTGCGGCGGCCGCAGCTGCAGCCGCAGCACTGGTGGCTGGCAAAGCAGAGGCCGCGGCCGCAGCGGCTGCCATGTACGTGTAGGGGTAGGGGAAGAGGCCTCCGAAAGTGGGCATTGGGATTCCCTGAAAGAAACAGAACAAGACAAGGGTTAGGCATGCTGCCGGAGGTGTTGTGAAGGTAAGCTGGGTGCTGGGGCTGGCGCTATCCCCAGGAATCCCTGCCCTATGGTTCTAGGATTATAAGCCCAGAGCTGCCAGCACCGGAACCCCACCCTGAGCAGCACAAGTAGTCATGAGCTGGTGTGCTGTGGCCAAATCCAGTTAGAAGGGAGCTCACTTCAGAGCATGGCTCAAAGGTCTGGCGCCACCAAGCTCTGTGCCAGGTATTACAGTAAGAGTGAGGGAAAGCCATGCCAGGTGGCTGAACTAGTATGGGCAAAGGCCTAGAGGGAGGAAACTGGGCAGGCACAGAGCCAGATGGCAAGCAGGTCGCTTTGGCTGTCTTGGGAGGTTCTGCTCACTTAGAACACTGTCTTCCCCAGGCCTTCTTTCTGCAGGTGCCCCCAAAGGACTGAAGAAGCACAGGCAAGGGAGGGGAGGAGCTCTATAAATTCTCCTTTTACCTGCCTGCCTGCTCAGGGATCTCCTATCTGGGCCAGGAGAAGGGCCTAGATGCCAATCTGTTTATAAACTGGCCTGGATATTCTACAGAGAACTCCTGGCGGGCACCTCAGTGGCAGCTGAGGAAGGAATGCAAAGTCTGCCCGCGGAAAGCACAGTAGCCAGGAGACCCCAGACACACACCGTCTGAGTCCATGAGGCTGAACTTTGAGATAATGGCTCACTCCTGGAGTATGAAGGCGTAAGGAGGAGTGCACGGAGCTAACTGTGCTGGGTTTCCAGGGAGCCTCGGGCCTGGCTCAGGCAGGGAGGAGGGAAGAAGTAGCTTAGTCAGGAATGAGAAAATATCCTTCCCAAGAAGGTCAAGCCTACTGGGCCTTCCGTCCACTGGGCATCCCGTCCTGGCCTCTCAGGTGGGGAGGAAGGAGGGAGGCTTCAGATCTCCCCATAGCTAGTTCTACCTAAGGCCTCGGGGCAGGTTACCCCGGCATAGGAACTTAACCACTAGCATGAAGCCTCCTGAGCGCTAGGTATTCTAACCCTGCATCTGTGGCCCAGGCTGGATCTAGAAGGCCTGACTTCCCCATGGCCTCTCCGATGCCCATGCTGGGGAGGAAGCATTCTGAACACAGAATCAAGGATGCAGATTAAACCTCCAGGCCTCGAACTCCATTTTCCAGAGGCTCCTTTGCCATCTCAGAACCACAGATACGTGATGTGAGTGCTTCACTCACTCCCACACTCCCCTGACACTGAGCTCTGTTAAAAACCCATTTCAGAACCCCCTCCCTCACTTTAGAAATATTTACTTCAGGACCAAAGGAGTCTTCTCAGACCTGAACTCCTATTTTCCTTCTCTTAAGATAAGATCTCAAGGGTTCAATTTGCCAGAAACTTCAGAGGGAAGAAAATGAATGTAGAGATTCCAAATCTTTCCACAGGGAATATTCCACCCAAGCAACCAAAGAGGCCGCTCTCCCCACTGGATCTCCATATTTTACAGCAGGCCAGTTTCAGAAAGTCTCCCCTGGGAGCTCAGAATTTTAGCTTGGACCTGGGGAACTGAGCCCCTCTTCCCTGAGATGTGTGGCTGGAGGAGTTGGGAGATTCAAGGTGGGGGGAAGGAGCAGCCCTGTCCTTTCTCAGGTCAGAGGACTTCTGGAGGGCCTGAAAGGAGCCAGAGACATCTGAGAGGTGGGTCATTGTAGCAGTCAATTGTCCAGAAAATATTGCAAATTTCCTTACTCCCTTTTTCCAGGCATCTTAGCCTTTCAGGGACTGACAGTAAGCCAAGAGTTTTTGTTTCCAAGAGAAGTGTCCTGAGGCCAGGAAAGTGGACTTTGCAAAGCCAGAGGCAGAACTAGTCAGAGGAAGAGTCTAATGGGTGCCATTGGGTGCTGAAGACATAGGGAAGGAATCCTAGAGAGGATCAGGGACTTGTCGAGAGTCACACACAAGTCAGAAACAGTGCCCTGGCCAGACCCTAGACCTACAGTCTTAGTCTCCCCTGAATCTAGGTGTCCTGGAGAGCGTCCATTGGGTCTCCCCAGGATAGAGTCATTGCCTGCTGTAAGGTCCGAGCACCCACGGCACCCTCAGGCCCTATGACCACCTCACTCTTTCTCCCTCCAGATCACAGGCCTTACCTGAGATGCCAGCATGTGCTGGGAGAGGTGGAAAGGGAAGGGCGCAGCGGTGGTTGCCGCGCTGGCTGCGGGACCCAGCCCGCCTGCGTCCAGCCCGGTGGCGGTCCCTGGCCCGCCTCCTCCACCACTGCTGCCGCCACCAGCCACCGAGGCCAGCAGGTGACCCATGCCCATGGCAGAGAAGGCTCTGGGGCCCATGGCGAACTGTCCCGGGTGCAAGAAGAGCGGCTGGCCGGCCCCCAGCGGCCCGAAGAACTGCTGCCCGTGCAGATGGCCAGAGAAAGCCAGGCCCGGCAGGTGTCCGGCGCCCAGGGGAGACGTACTGTCCGTCTGCACCACCAGCGGCGCCAGGCCCGGCTCCTTGCCCTCGCCCGCTTCCTTGCGCCCGTCGTCCTTTCGCCTTGCTTCTGCACGCTCCTTCTCTAGGCTCCGGAGGCCAAACGGGCCGTCCCTGCCGCTCTCGACCGGCTCCTTGCCCCTCTCCGGGCTGCGCCGCTCCCGAGCGCGCTCAGGTTCGGTCAAGCGAGGGGGGCTACCGCTGTCCAGGGCAGGGCTGCGGCCTAGCGCCGGCCCTGCGCGCTCCTCGCTCAGTCTCTCCGGCTCTGGATCGCTGTCAGCGGCACACGACTTCTCCTCGGCTGCGGGGAGAGAAAATGCATGAGGTCACAGGGGCCTGGGAAGACAAATGCGAGGCCTCCCCCGCGTCTCGGCCGGGTCGGAGAGACTGGGAAAGGCCCGCTCTCGGGGAAGCCGCGTCCAAGGGGCCTCTAGCTCCTCGATGGGTGCGGGGCAGCTGCAGGTCACCTAATCTAAGGTCCTGTATTTACAGCTGGAGAAACTGAGCCATGTAAAGGAAACTCACTGCCAGAGTCACACAGCGTGAGGGCCTGGCTCGGAGTCCAGCCAGATCTTCTGGCTACCAGGGACCGCCCTCCGGGGGAAGGGCTGGGTCGGATGCCCCATCCCAGACACACTGCTGACTCTTCCCCCAGGCTGTATGGCTACCCAACGCTGAGCGAAGAGCCAGCCTGGCACTGGGAGGAGACCCTCCCACCCGCCCTTCCTCCACCCCCGTCTGACCACCCGACCCTCACCTCGGGTCCGATGAAGGCGCAGGGGACTAGGCGCTGACCCCGGGGAGGGTGGCGGTTCCCGCGCGGGGGCAGGGTCGCAAGACGAGGCGTCCGACTCCGCGCCGTCGCGCTCGGGCTTGCAGTGTTCCTCGTAGAGGCGCAGGGACGGCAGCGTCAGCTGCTTCCTGGGGATGAGCGGAGGCAGCGGGTCAGAGGCGCTCACACCCCCTACCCCCGCGTCCTGCTCGCTCAAGCACCCTCAGTAGAGCCGTCGGGCTCGTCCCTCACCTTTTCTCCCGCCGCCCATTCCCGGTGTCGCGGAAGCCCTTGGCAAACGGGTTGTTGTCGATCTTCAGCTGCGTGATCTGCGGGGGACCGGGGAGGCGGCGCCAGGTCAGGAAGCAGCTCCTCCAGCCTGGCCCGGGGCACCCCGAGATCTGAGGCTGCCCGCTCAGATGAGGGCCCAGCGAAGGTCTACTTGGTACCCGCCCGCCTGGGATAGGAGGCTCCCAGCGGAAAGATATGGTGAGACCAGGCGGCGCCCCCCGGGGAAGCCACAAGGTCTCTCCTCCTCCAAAAACTTTATTCGAGGCATATTCTCTTCTCTTGTACACACAAGACCAAAGCTGTGCGCAGAGTCGAGATGTGCCTAAGCATGCACCCAGCCCACTCGGTCACTCAGGTTAAACAAACCCGGCATGTGAGCAGGCGCCCGCAGGGAGAGCAGAGCACATGCAAGGCCACCCTGCAGGAACAAATCACACTCACAGGCCAGCGCACACACAAGTACACAGGGGCAAAAAAACGTGCCCACAGAACCAAACGATTCAACACACATCCACACCTATCCAAGGAGCCCAAAAGTTTGCCCACATACCCGCATACACATCGTTTCGCAAAGACAAAAAGAATGACCAGTAGGGCACTTGGGCACTCTCCAGAGAGGGGTACATATGGGCACAGGCCCAGAGGGAGAGCTTTTCTGCCCCTCTAGAGAGAGTACAGAAAGGCAGCAAGAAGAAAAAGCCCTTTAACTTAAAGGAATAGTCTCCAAACACCTCCCAAAAGGTGTTCAGGGCCTAGATGGATGGGGGTACTTTGGGAAGCTGTGTCACCTGTCCTGCCCTCTGGCATCCCCTGGGAGAGTGAAAACTGGGCCTTGAGTTCTTTTTGCTGGTTTCCCCGGCATCTGAAAAGCCAGGGCAGATTGCCTCCGGCTCCCTCTCCTCATTTAAATTCCCATCTTGGAGCCAAGAAATAAACGAATAAAATGTAAAAATGTCAGCACGGTCTCGGAGTTTCTGCTAATTGCTAAGTAAACATCCCCACCCTAACGAGTGCCCAGCTGTTCCAGCACCCTGGGGGAGCCCGTGTGTACTTGTCCCAGGATTGGGAGGCAGCCTGGGGGATGTCAGTGGGTGCTGCGCTTACAAAAGCGAGACACGGTGCTGGGGAGGGAGCTGTGAGGGCGCAGGGTGGGTCCTGGGGGTTTCGGGAAGGTGTGGATGAAGGGTTGGAGCCTGCAGATGTAAGGGGGCCTTGGTGCAGGGCCTGGGCCCGCTGCCCACCCAGCGCACCTTGTCATTCTGGTAGGCAGTGACCGCGATGAAGTCGGTCTCAGGGAACACGTAGGTGCGGAAGGTGCTGTAAGGCAGCTTCAGGATGTCGTTCGCTCTCACAATGTGGAAGCGTGGTTGGTACTTGTGCATGGAGTTCAGGATCGTCTGTGGGGAGGGTGCACGTCAGCCGGCAGCCCCACTCCACCCCCGGCCTTTGGCCCAAGCATTGCTACTCCCTGAGGACCCCACCTCTTTCCAAGTTTCTCTGTCTCTTCATCTGCCTCCTCCCCCCCCTCCACTGCCATTTTCTCCTGTCTTCTCTGCCCTCTTTCTTGCCTATATTTCTTTTTCTTCTATTTTTTCCCCTCAGTTTCCTTTACCTAGTTTCTCTTTCTCTGTCCACTTAAAAAAATTATCCCAGTTGAAACAGAAATAAAACAAAATAAAAACCCCATAAAACTCCACTCTTAACCTCTCTTCCTTAGCTCATTTCAAAGCCCCTAGTAACTCCACGGAGAAAAGATTTGGACCTTCCAGGGGCTCAAGGACTGCCCTCCCTCTGAATGGGCAGTCCCTTTTGCCCTCATCAACTCCCCCCTCCCATTCACTGGGGGCCTGGCTCAGGCAGAAACTGAGAGAACCCCCAAACTCCCTCTTCCTAGTGGGGGTGTCTGCCTGTGGGAGGAGGAAGGAGTCTTAGGTTGTGAAGGGGGCTGGCTTAACTTTTGAATCTCCTAGTTTGGGGGGGGAATGGGGACAGGGGTCTAGGGGAAGTGTGAGGAAAAGCTGAGGTCGCGGAAGGACTTGCAATCTCAGCAGTTAAAGACCTGCGGCTACACAAACGAGTCCCCGGTGGCACCTGCCTCCCACTGGGCTCTAGGAAGAGCTTTGGAAGGCCTGACCCCAGGCGAGATGGTGAGCGGCCTGAAGCTGGCCGCCCCACAACCCCTTCATTCCCCAGGGCTGCAGGGCGAAGCCCTCTGGGTCCAGGCTCAGCCGGCATAGACCACAGGGCAGTGACCTGAGCCGGGGCACTCTGAGGGTTCGGCCAGCACTCCCTTCTTGAGGAATCCCGCTGCCTGCTCTCCAGCTCCCACCCCCTGCTGCCCGGATGCGCAGTGTCCGACCCCTTCCCTGCGCCTGCCCAGCACTCACGAAGCCGTGCTTGTCGGAGATGTTGTTGGTCAGTTTCAGCTTGTGGAAAGCCACAGGCTTGGCCATCCACTGCTCTCCCGTGGCCGGGCTGTCCGGGTGGATGTACATGCGTTTGGGCATCTCTGGGTCGGCCTTGCCTGCCACCATCCAGCGCGAGTTATGGAATTTATACCGGCAATCATCAGCGGCCACAATGTCCATCAGCAGGATATATTTGGCCTTCTTGTCCAGGCCGCTGACTCGCACCTTGAAGGGAGGAAACATCCGCCTGCGAGAAAGGGAAAGGGGAAGACTCCGTGGAACCCGGTTTTATGTCCGAGGACCCCATTTCCCAGGCACACACCACTGCCAGGAGTTTCCGCATCGGGGTTTCCCTGTTGTCGCTGCTCTGCCCCCATATTACTGCCTGGGAGACCCCATCTGTGGTTGTTATTCCTGAGGGAGCCCATTTCTGCTGGCCAAACCCTCTCTTATTATATGGTTTCCGATCAGCCCTACCCTCAGGTCTGGTGACTTTCTCCCTTGTCTGAGATGAAAGCCAATGTCCAGAAAAGAAATCCAGTCCTCCCCCCCCCCCCTGCAAATACACCTGCTTCTTTTGAATATCCCCCAAATTCATTCAGGGGATATGCCCACTGGGACTGAAACTCCCAAAAATAAAACCAGAATATGTTTGCTTGGGAGAACTGGGTTACAGCCCAACAAGAACCTTTAGTTTCGGGGGAAGAGGGTGAACCTGAGGCCTGGATTGTCGGTGGCTGAGTCGAAGAGTGGAGGGGCTGGGGACTGTGATTTTCTTCTGTCTTTAAGGCTGGAGCGGTGTGTGAGTAGGGGGTTCATCGCTCCTTGGGCCCAGACAAGGCTCCCAGCCCAGATCAGCCTGCGTCTAGGCCCGCTTGGGGCTTACTGCCGGAACGCAATGGCGGGCTGGAATCAGCCCGCCAGCCTGGGCCTAGCACCGTGTGAGTTTCATTCTGGGTTCCAGGGTCAGAGGACAGTCGGGAGATACTACATCTCCCCGGACTCCGAGAGCCAGACCCGGAGGCAGGAGAGCGAGGCGGAACCGCTGAGGAGCCGCAACCGACATCTCGGAGACCCGCCCGGGACAAGCCGCGGGGCCTCCTAGGCTATAAGACTCAGAAAGGTTGGGACTATTCTTTAGGAAAGTGTTTTCGTTTTATTTCATTCGGGAGATTTTGCTGTTTTAGTTTTAATAAATTCGTTCAGTGCCAAATGAGAAAAGTCAACTTGGTTGTCTGTGGAAGCTAAGCGTGGCGCGGGGCGGGAGCCGGGAACTGGGAGCCGCGAGCGGCGGGCTCGGCGCCGGTGGGTGCTGTCGGGTCCCCCAGTCCGCCCGCCCGTCTGAATGATGCCCGCCCGCCAGCCAGCCGCCCTACCTCCCGGACTTGGTGATGACCATCTCGGTGCCCAGCTTATGGAACTGGTCCCACAGCTCCTTGGCCTCCAGCGTCACCTTGGGGTCGTCCTCCACCTCGTCCTCGGGCTCCAGGCTCTTAAGCGAGCGCAGATGCGCGGCGGGCGGGTGTGGGCCGAGTGCCGAGACGTGCAGCCCCGCCTCGGCCGCCGCCGCCGCTGCGGCCGCCGCTGCCGCCGCCCCCGCCAGGCCCGGGTCGGGCAGCGGCTTGGCTAGCGCGCCGGGCGGCAGTGCGAGCGCCGGGAAGAAGGAGGGCTGCGCCGCCGCCAGGAAGGCGGACATGGGGAAGTCGGCCGGCCGTGGCGCGTGAAACGGGTGGTAAGCCATGGCGCTGGCCGCCAGCGCCGGCTCTCTCATCGGGACATCCGGCCCAGGCGCCCAGGGGCCGGGGCCGGGGGCGCGCGGCTCGGACCCCCGGCCCGGGCGGCGGCGCGCGTGGAGGAAGGACGACCCGGGTGGCAAGCGCAGCGGCGGCTCCTCCCGGCTCCCCGTCCCGCGCACGGCGAGGGGCGCGGGGCTCTGGGCGCGGGGGTGGCGGGGGCTCTGCGCGGGGCTGGGCTGGGCTGGCCCGCTCCGGCGCCGGGGACCACGCGCGACTGGTTAGATCTTGTCGTGATCTCTGGAAAACTGTGACTATCTCACATGTCCTGCCCCGCTCGGATCCCCTGCGCTAACGAGCCAGGCCCCCCTTGATTGCTGATTTTACGCTTTTTGGACCAATTGTGGGTCTCCGGGGGCGGGGTTTTGACAGCTCAAGCCAAGCTCCGGCCGGGAGGGGGGGCCGGGGAGAAGGTGTCGGAAGCCTCAGCAGTAAGAAAACATGTCAACAGAATAAAATATTAACCAATGACGGGCCAGCGGGCCCCAAGACCCCTCCCCCTGCCCCGGCCCCCACCCCGCCGCCCGCGCCCGCCGCTGCCTGCGCCGGGACTGGAAAGAGCGGCGGGCCGACCCGACCCGCGGAGAGGGCCTGAGGCGGGGGGCGCCCAGGTCCTAGGGCCCTGGGGAAGGACCCCCAGCCACACGCCGCCTCCAAGTGCAAAGCACTGACACGGCCCCGAGAGGAGAGGGGGCGCCCTCCTTCTCCCCCGCACGGCGGCCCGGCCGCTCTGGCCCGCGCCCCAGCTTGGCCTCCGACCCGGCTCTCGGCCGCAGCGCCGCTAGGGGCCCCTGCACTCCTTTCCAGCCGGGGCTGGAAAGAGAGGCCGGGGGCGGGAGGCCGAGGTCCTGGAGCCGAACCCAGGTGGCGGGAGTCGGTGAGTGGAGCGGTGGTAGAACCCCGGTGGGGTCGGCATGGTGGGGAGTGGGACGCGGCCTTGCACTCGCGAAACGCGGGGACCCCTCTAGCCAGGAAGACTCAGGAGGAACGTGGAGTTCCCGGCAAGCCCAGATTTCAGCCCATTATCTGTATGTGTCTGGGATCCTGCCCTGAGCCCTCCGACGGCCGGGAAAGTCCGGGAGCTAGGAAGGTGAGCGCATCTTCCGCCGAGCACAGATTGGCACCGCGCGGGCTGATCCCGGGTCCCAGATTCTTAACCCGCGACCCAACGAATTTTCGCCGCATCCGGTACCGGAGACCCAAATCTCCCTCATCCTAAACAGCGGTATCCTCTCTCCGCCACGTTCTTAGTTAGAGTTTGTTTCCGTCTCTCCGAAGCTATGTTTCCCGGGTTCAATAGTTCGGAGCAACGAGTGTGGGGGTCGGAGTGCCCAAGCGCACCTGTGGTTGAATCCACCCCGCTCCCCGCGTCTCCGTTCTTCGGCAGCCCCACTATTCCCGCACCCCCTTAAGGTGTGTGTGTGTGTGTGTGTGTGTGTGTGTGTGTGTGTTGTGTCCAGTACGGTGGTGCCTTGCACGGTGCGAACCTCAACCTAAGGGGTGCGCCCAGTGAGTGAAGCGGCCACACACCTGCCTTGAATCGGGCTCGGGAGCTAACACTCAGACTGATTCCTGATGATCGCGTTCTAAAGGACAAGAAGGACCACATACTATACACTGGTAACACACCTGCCCGCACATCCTATATAAGTGCGGGTGAGTTCGGCCAGCGAGGGCCCTGTGCCGCGGTGGTAGGTGCGTACAGCCCACATCCAACAGTGACCCAGGCAACACTGCCCGTCCACGGCACACACCCCGTCACAGGGCATCTTGTCGCTGCATTCTTGGACCTGGCACGGAAAGCCTGATGGCTTGGAGCAATGCGGATTAGGGACGGGCCGAAGCGGTTTGGCCTCCGCGACCTTTTTCTACTTTTCAAAGCCTGTCCCTTCACAACTCCCTTACCAGGCTCCCAAATGAGCGCTGCCCCACCGGGTTTCTCTTCACGACCTTGCTCGTGGTTGGGTAGCAACTCTCTGAGTGCCTCTTCTCTGTCTAGAACGAATCCTCGACTCCGCGCTGCGTAATCTACGCAGATGGGGCAGGATCCGTTGCAGATTTGCGCAGGCAAAGTCCTGCCGGCTCCATTTAGGCGGGATATGACCCCTCAGGGAGGGACGTGTGTGGGCAGGTTTACGCAGTCGGTGAGGTGACCAGATAATAGGGCAGCGTTCCTTAGCCAAGAATCCAGGGACGGACCCGGGAATCCGTGAATACATTTACAAAGTCGTGCGTGTACACATACTTTCGTACTCGTTAGAATGTGCGTACACCTAACTGTGTGCAATTTGGACATTTTCCTGGGAAAGGTCCTTGGCTGGTCCGGGGGTCCAAGGCCCAGAGAGTTCGAAACACGTTGGCCTGGGTTGTTCGCTGAAGAAACTCCGGAGACGGTGCACGCATGGCTGCATTTGGGGTCCGCTATCCCACCTGGCCACAACCACTGGGTCACCAACTTGCCCTCCCGCGGCCACAGGCTCTTTCCGTCCAGGCCCCTGTCGTGCCCTGGCTTTCCGTCCCACAGCCAACCCGAGGTCCTGCTACAGGCGCTCTCAAGATTCTGAATCTAGCCCTCTCCCCGCCCCCCAGCCAAACTCTCCACCAAGAAATATCCTTGGATCCTCGAAAACCCACGCTGGGGAGGCCCAGGAGGCCTCGGAGTGGCGCCTTGAGGCTCCCAAGCTCTAGCTCGGCCCCTCCCCCACCTGGGTCTACCCCACTTCCCCTTCCCGGGAACAGACGCCTCTAGGGGGGGGTCCCTGGGGGTGAGAGTTCGTGTCTCTTTAAGAGGCCCCGGGGGGGGCGCCTCGCAAGCCGCCCGGGGCTGGAGGGGGAGGGCACGGGCGGGGGCGGCTGGCGCCAGGCGGCCGAGGCTCCACAACAAAGCTCCGGCCCCTGTCACTTCGCATCGGCCGGGTCCCGCAGACGGGCGGGGGACGCGCGCTCAGCCGCCCCTCCCTCTCCCAGGCAGTCCTGGGCCCGGGCGTCGGGCGGGCGCGGGCTTCCCCGCCTCCCGCGGGTGGTTGCGCGCCCTCAGTACGCTCCGCGCTTCCCCCGGCTAGGAAATCGGGCGGGGGTCGGCCTTGGTCCCGAGTGTGGTTCGGCCGCCCGTCGGATCTTGGGCCCGTAACATTTCGCGGAGTCACGGGCCACTGTTGGGACCTTCCCAGGGTTGCCCAGGGTTGGGCCTCGTGGGTGTCTTTGCTATGTGTGAGTGGACGTGGATCTGGGTGCGCCCGCGTGGATGGGATATATGGTCGGGTGGCACAGGGGACGTGCGTCGGGTAACGGGGCCCTGTCGTGAGAGGCGTACTAAGGATATGATTGTGGCCAGGCTAAGCTCAGGTTGCCGTGTGTGGTCCATGCCTGTGACCAGCAGTGGAGGTTCCACTGGGCGCCTGTCCCCATCTTGGCGCGTTGTGTGTGTATGTGTGTGTGTGTGTGTGGTGGTGGTGGTGGCGGTGGCGCGGGGGTAGACACAGAGTTGCTTCCCATCCCCGCTTCCAGGCCGGACCCGCGCCTCCCCGGAGTCTTGGCGCCAGCCAGCCCCGTTTAGCGGCCGGGCCCGGCTCCCCCGCGGTCCCGGGTCTGGCTGGGGTGGGGGCCGCGGCCTCGATGACCCCGGCCCGCAGCGGCCCGGCCTGTCCCGTCCACTTAGACAAATTGCGGCTGACAGGCGCGCAGTCTTTCTGGAGTCGCCGCCCGCCCGACGCCTCCCTCCCGACCCAATTACCCCGCGCCGGGTCGGGCCAAGTGGCTGGGATGGGGTGGGGGGCGTGGGGAGAGCGGGAGACGCGACCCCTTCCTCGCCCGCGTGGTGGCCCCCGCCTTGCTCCAG
The DNA here is from genome assembly GCA_004023965.1 of Spilogale gracilis. Classification (NCBI taxonomy): domain Eukaryota; kingdom Metazoa; phylum Chordata; class Mammalia; order Carnivora; family Mephitidae; genus Spilogale; species Spilogale gracilis. Next base: position 130,153 of record PITA01001416.1, read on the forward strand.
GAAAGGCAGCGGGGCCACTTTTTCCGGTTAGGTCCCGGGAAGTGCCTAGACAGACACTGCCTGTGTGGCCCAGTCCCCATCTTACAGGCTAACGCGAAGATGAGGTCCCTCCTGGCCGCTCAGGTTCGGGACTTACCCGACCTTTGAAGGGGGTCGCTTTACACCGGAGGGCGAGGGCAAGGCGCGTCGGCCGGCAACCCAGGGTGCGTCCCCTCCGGCCTTTGGACGACTTCTCAGAGTTTTGGGGACCCTATAACGCTGGGAGCTCCAGACTGTTAGCTGCTCTGGGGTCTTGGTCCGCTGGTGGCCGCTGTCCGCTTGGCAGCAGGGGTGGGCCAAAGTGAGGTGTACGTCTGTGAAACTATGAGTGCGTGGATGTGCAGGTGTGAAATGGTGGGTGCGGGTGCTTGGGATTACGGTGGCGCGAGCGGGCCACGCTGCTGCGGGCCTTCAGAAAGCGGCAAATCGTTTAAAGGACCCCTAAGACCAGCCCACCTGCGAGAGAGGGGCGGGGCTGGCCTGTGCGCGTTCGCCGGGATCTGGATTCCTTTCCCAAACGCTTTCTCCAGGAGCAGACCTGGGATTTCCTGGCGCAGCGTCGTCGGGGGGCAGCGCTCGACAATCAGGGTTCCAGCCGGGTCGTACTGGCCCCTGTGTCCCGAGGTAGAGCTACTTGGCTGTCTGGTCAGCCTCAGGGCCTCCAAACAACCTTTTGCCTTTTTAACTGGTAACTTCCTCTTTGCTTGCTTAAGCCTGGTTGCTCTTCTTGGCAGGACCAGCACCTCTCCCCCTATTTTACAGATGTGGACCCTGAAGCCCAGAGGAGCAGTAATTTACCCAGGGCCACACAGCTAACGGTGGCAGAGCTGGGACAGGACCTTGGCACCTTAGAAGACAGCAAGACCACATCCACTCCTTAGAGGCTGGTGATGTCACTGCTGTCCTGATAGCTCCCCCAACTTACACAGCAAGGCAACACTGAGACTTCAGGGCCTCAGCCTTAGGCTGAGCTCTTGCTTTGACTACAAGCAGATGAGACGCTCTCTCCCTTTGCCCCTAGAGTTTCTGGCTGTAGGTCTGCAGGACAGTGCTGCCTTTCCAAGTCACATGGGGACAGTGAGTAGCTTCAAAAGCCAGAGTCTGGAAGCTCTTAGAGGTAGGGGATGAAGATGGGTGGAATCAGAGTCTTGGATTGTGCAGGGGTGCCAGACAGGGAGGCCAGCACAGAGTCCGGCCCTCTAAGAGCATAGGAGGCAGCAAGGAACAGAGGTCAGATCAGCTGTAGGACTTTATAACATTGGGCAAGGCCCAGGCCTTCTCTGGGGCTCCCGCTTCTCATCTGCAAAATCAGCACCGAGCAATACTCTTTTAAGTACTTTTTCGTTTAGAAATGTTCTGGTCTGTGCAAATCAGAAAAATCAGCCTTTGAGAAACCCTTTCCAACCTCAGGCTGGCAGCAGCCTGCTCTAGTCTCTGCTTGCTTCCGGAGCTGATACTACTATTGGACAGGGTGCCCATGTGCCTGGTTTGCCTTGGGACCACTGGGCCTTTTCTCAAATCAATCCCAGACAGTGCCCTCTCTCCTTGAACAGCCCACCCCAGTTCCCATCAGCCTCCTCAGACCGTGAAGATATTTTCTCCTCCATCAAATTGAGAGAAAGTCCGTGGTAATTTGCCCTTGGAACAGGTAGTACAGTGAGAATCAGGGAGATCACATGGCTTCCTCAAGGTCACTCGGTCAGGCCACAATTAGATGCGGGTTCTGATGACCTCCTAGGTGATGGCATCATGGAGGTCTGCTGGGCTGCTGGGGAGGGTGAGGTGGGGACTGCCCTTGGTGTTATCTCTAGAGGATAGGAGGCTGGCTGCTCTGGGGCCAGTGGGCAGTATGGTCCCCCACCCAGGGGCCCAGATCTCACTTCCAGCTGATTACAGGCTGTGGCAGGGTCCATAACCTCCCAATTAGCCAGGGGCCAGGCCCAAGGCCTCTCTGATAACCCGAGTTCTGTGGCAGCCGCCATGGGGCCAGCTTATCTGGCCTTTCTTATCCTCCCCCTTCCCCCACATACTCAAAGACCTGCCCTGGCTGTGAGCAGATGAATAACCAGATTGTCCTGCAAGCTCAGCCAGCAAGTCCAGCCCTACACCCACAGCTTTCCCTGACTGGAGGAGGCCACAGATGTTTTGCACCCCCTGGAGGGAAAGGGCTGAGCTAGGGAGGACTTCTGACGCTAAGCTGCCAGCCAGTTCCCTGCATGGTTAGAGAGAGCTGCTGGCTCTCTATCTTTGCCCCATCCATGAACCCACGTGGATTCAGAGGGACTCACCTTTCCTAGGGCTCGGGACCCATTCCCAGGGAGCCAGGCCACAGGCAGAGTGCACAGCCGGGTGGCACCCCTTGTCCCTGGCTCTTTGGGGACTGAAACACTGCTGGGGGGGTGGGAGGGGGCTGGGGCTGTGCCCGCACATCGAGGTCTTGAATTCAGCCCAAATGGGGGAAAGCTGCTGCAGTCTGGCAGCCCTCAGTGGCCGTGCCCAGACCTCCTTGTGTCCGCAGCACACCTTTCCCAGCATGGCCTGTGATTCCTTACCGCAACTGCCAGGCCCAGACAGGAGGGACTGGCTTCAGCCACCCTGGCTCCGGAAGGCCACCTTAACTCAGCCTGCAGAGCCCACTGTGATGCAGGTCCCGCTTCTCCCAATAGACCCAACTGACCAGGTGGCGGGAACGGAAGACGAAATCTCTTCTCAGGTGTCATGGGGTGCATGTGAAGGGGGCACAGGCCCCAGGAGCTACCCGGCTCCAGCTGGTTGCACGGGAATCCCTGCTTGTGAACTCAACTCTTCCAAGGCTGTTACATTAAACTTCACCCCAAACCACACCTGGCTCAGTGGGTTTCTTTCAATCCCCCCAGGCCTCTCCAGCTTCTCAGGGAAGAGGGGGAACCGGGGTTGGCACTAGTCTCCTTCCTGATCACCACCCCTTTTTGCTCCTCCCGTTCTGGTCTCCTACCTGCCTTTCACTTCAGGTGCAGAGTTGGGAAGGGGTGGGGGAACAGAATCAGGAACCTGTCACCCAAGGTTCCAGCCAGGATTCATAAGACCTACCCACACCTGCCCACCCTCCCACCTTCTGAGTTTGCAAAGAGAAGCAATCACAAGGTGCCCACCCCAAACATAAGGCTAGCATCTTCAGGAAGCTCTCTGTCCTTGCACATGGCAAGGACCTGACTGGCCCTGACCGCTGCAGCCAGGGGGCCTCCTGGCCTGTGTGGTGCCTCCAGAACTTGCCGGCTCTGATAAACGGTAAGAAGTTTGGAGAATGAATTTAAATCTGGCCCTACCCAAATTGCAGAGCAAAACATTCTCTTTCTCCTTCCTACCCCCTCACTGACCTGCCAATCAGTTGCTCACATCGAGGCAGGGGGTTCTAGGAGCAGGGACACATGGTTGGGTCCACAGGACTCTGTTCGGAGCTTGGAGAGGACCCTGACCCCAGCAACGCAGGGATGGACACCAACTGTAGCGTGATTTATTGGACAAGACGTGCACTTTTTGACAGGGCCATAGGTACCACAGTTTCCTTCACCGGGCAGTACAGGACCAGGGTAAAAGGGCTTACAGACAAGAACAACAAATCCTTCCCAGGAGCCAAAGGGGAAAGAAAAGAGGAAGGGGGGATTCTCCTTCCTTCCTACCTCCCTAATACTCTGGGCCTCATTTTAACTCACACCAGAGGGAGGTTGGCCAAGGGCAACGGGGCAGTGCATCTCATAGCCAGGAGGGGGCTGGGGATGTCCGCGTAGGGTCAAAATGCCCAGCCGGGCCATCCACTCTCTCCCCGCTTCCTGGCCCCCCATGGGTGTGGTTAGAAAATACAAAAGTGGATCCAATGCAGGACACCATGTGCAAACGGAGGAGGGGACGGAGCTTTTGCAGAGTCTCCTTCAGCCACGGCCCCACTGACGGGGGACAGAGGTCAGAGTGTGCCAAGGTGCTTGGGAGAAGAGGCTCTTCTCCATCCGGGGAGGGTGGGTGGCTGTTGTCACTAAGCTTGGGGAAGGTGGGTGGTGAAAGAGGAGCAGAGACTGAAGGGTAGGACCAAGAGGGGGGCTTCTCCCCCTCCCTCCAGCAGGTGAGTGGGCTGGCCAATCAGAAGCAGGTTGCTGGTACTACGGGAAGCCGGTGGGGAAGAGGCTGAGGGGCTGACTCTCATTGGTGGGCAGTGGAGATCGGTAGCCATCGAAGTTTCGTGGGATGCTGCCGCTGGTAGAGCCTGAGCTGTTACTCAAGGTCTCGATGCTTCCCTCTCGCTGTAGTTCTGCAAGACAGAGGAGAGGACCAGGGCTGGTCAGAGTAGGTTCTGGGAGCAGGGGTGGAGTACACCCTGGGCCGGGCTGTCTGCCTGGAGGCACCTTCCACGGTTGCGGGGGGATCCCCACCTGCTCCCCAGATGGGCCAGGCAGCAGCTCCGGTCACAGGGAGTTCAGCCGAAGGAGGAAGAAGCTCCCTTGGCTGGCAGAGTCCAGTTTTAGGCCACAGTCTTTCCCTTCTTGTGGGAACTCCTTTAGGTCAGAAGTTTGGCCACCCTGCTGATTTTTCTGGATCGCACGGCCATACACGGTACACGTGCCCACACCTGCACACGTACTCATGCTCAGCCAGCATGCTCCCCGACTCCGGAAGTGGCTCCAGGCCTGGATCTATGGGTCAGGCAGGCAGGAGAGAAGCCAGAACACGGAAAGGGCTGCAGCTTCCCTGCCTGATCTGTCCCTCCCTCTCCTCCCTGGTCCTGCCTGCTCCCCAGAGCTTCTGCCCTGGCTTAGCCACTCAGTTGCTCACTCATTCTGACCCATATAGTCTGCCTGCTGGCCAGGCCGCTGCTCATCTTTGGCACCTCCTGTAAAATGTCCTGTTTCCCTGCAGGAGGGAATGCCTGGTTGGACACGGGCTGATTCCAACGGAGAGGAGGTCCCTGCTAGCCTGCAGTGCCTCCTTTCTCCCTTTCTCTTAGCCCCAAGTGTCCTGGGGGCCCCCCAGAATGCAGAGCTGCCCTGGGAAGCAGGCGGGGAGGCTCCCAGCCCCTCTCCCACCCCTTCCCTGGCCCTCCCACAGCCATGCTGCCATCTTGGATATAGCAACTGGCCCTGTCTAATTTAGCTGTGGGCATCTTAACTGCCCCCACCCTCAATCCCAATCTCTTGACCTAAGATAGCTATTGGGGCAGGTGGGTTGGGAATAGACTTTCTTGCATGTTGAATACAAGGAAAAAGAATTACTTCTTGGCTTTTGCAAGTGGGCTAGTTCCTATCCTCTTTTAGTCCCTCAGAGTGGGCTCTGAGATGTGGGTACACACATCCCCAGGAAGACTCTGGGAGCCTACCCCAAGCCAAGATGTGGTGATCTGCGATTTCTCCTCCTGCAAGGTACGCTTGTCTGGGGCTGAGAGGGTGTTGCTTGTCCCCCTCAGGAGCTCAGGACCTCAAAGCAAACTTGAAGCAGCAAAGTGTGCTTGAATGTTATACTTGTCTGGTCTGGCATGAGACCTTCATCTCCAGCCTGCACCCGCGCCCAGGCCCCTGTCACCACACACATGCAGCACAGCTAGCCTGGATTAGGGAAAGAGTCATGGCCTTCACTCTTGGTCTGGCCATCAGCAGCCAGCCAGGAACTAACCACTGACTCCCACTCCCAAAGCACAGAAGCCGCCCAGCTGTAGCAGCCACGGAATGGGCTGGGTGAGTCTGCGCTGCCCTCCTTCACAGCAGGCGCGCCCCAGGGGTGAGGGGCCCTCAGGCTGCGCCGGCCACGTCTGGAACCTGGACACTGGAATCTCTCAGCAGATAACGGGCAGTGGAAGCGGGGTGGCTGTGGACACAGGCTGTGGGCCTGAGGACGGTCCGGTCCCAGTCTCCAAAAGGCACTGGCTTCCCTGTTGGGCTGGAGACCCTGGGATACGTCAGGAGTTATCTAGATATGGACAGAAAATAAGGCAGGTGGCTACCACATGAGCTGTCTTCCCTCCTCTGGTCTCACCCTAATTTGGGAGTACAGACTGTGTGCCAAGAGAGGGAGAAGATGGGAAAGCAAAGAACAGATCCTGGGATTTCTACATGGAAGTGTCAGACTCCAGGAAAACTTCCTTCGTTCCCTTCTCTGCCCACAAGCAAGCCACGGAGCCTGTTGGGGGATCTGGGAGGCCCCACAGGATTTCTGAGACCCTTGCCCTCACGCACAGCCATCCTGGCACTAGGGGGCGCTGACAGCAGGGCCAGGAGGGCAGGAGAGAGGAGGAGTGGCAGGAGCAAGGAGAGCAGGGGCTTCCTCAGGATCTGGACACCAGGCCCAAGTGAGAAAGCCCCAGATGAAGGAGCAGGAAAGGCTACTATAATGGGGAAGGCTGGCCCCCTTACAGAGCTGGGGGATAGGCCCAGAGTTCTTGATGCAGGCGGCTGACACATCCACGCTGCCGAGGAAGCGGAGGAGACTGGAGCCCAGGACTGAGCACGGCACCCCTGCTGCCCCTTGGCACAGGCCCAGGGCAACACCCTCAGTAGCCTCAGGGGCCTCTGCTCTTGGGGGCCAGGTACAGCCTGACTGGCCTGGCTCCTATTTTCTTTTCACCAATCGGGCCTGGGGTAAGACGGGAGTGGGTAGGCTTCTCCCTTGCCCACCCCCAACCCCCAGACCCCAGGTGGCCACACTCTACAGACCCGACATCCCCCAGCCTCTCCTTTCCTCTCCACTGCCACTGCCCGCTTAGGCCTGCGTCTCCCACCGAGATGATTTTAAGAACTCCCTCCCTGTCTCCTGACTTCCAGCAACCCCCTCTCCACTTGTCATACCAAACCAAACCAGAGTGGCTGTCTCCGGCACAAACCTCATCTTGCTTTTCCTCGGCTTCAGAACCTTCATCACTCTTCAAGTCCTCAGCATCAGGTCTAAAGTCAGCCTTACATGGCCTTTCATGACCTGGCCCTGAGACCCCCCCGACTGATGGTACCTGTTACTGGATTTGAAGAACCAAAGTAATGCACTTGCGCAGTTCTGGGGTCTCTCCAGGCTCCCCTGGCCCCCAGACCTGTGCTTAAGCCATTCACTTTGACTGAAAAGCCCCTCCCAGGCTCCCTTGGCCCCCAGAACCCCTACTCATGGTCCAAAGGTGAGCATAAGTGTCCACACCCCCATGAGCCTGTCCTGGAGCCTGGGTAGCCGGCCAGGCCCCACTGGGCTCTCTCCTTACTCCTGCCCCAGGCCTCTTCACATCTGTGTCCCCACCCAGGTGCATAGCCCCTCCAGGGGCTGTTTCTGGGTCTTAGTTCCGTATCCCTTGTGCCAATCACAGGGCCTGGAAAATGGTGTTCAAAACACACTTCCTGAATGAATGATGTGGTGAGGAGAGGCAGGAGCTTCTCTTCAGCGTGTGGACTATCAGTAAGAGAACCGGGGGCCCACCTGGACCCAGGTACTTTTCTACATGCCTTCTGTCAATCCCCTTCTCTCTTTTCCCTGAGACAGAACAATGAGTGTGTGCCAAAGAGGAAGTGGAGGAGGGGTGCACACAGGTTCCCCCCCTTGAGTCACCCCGGCCGCCCAGCCCTAGGAGCAAGCGGCAAATGGAAATGTGCGGCCTTACCTTCCTCCATCCCGAACACCTGCTTTGTTACTGTTGGGTTGCTCACGGACGCTGGGCTGTTGGCATTGTTTTTTTTTTCCTTTTTTTTTCCCTTTTGAAAAGAAAAGCATTGAGGAATCTTTTTGGAAAAGATATGGACAATGACTGAGAAGTACACTGATCCCTCCAAGCAGGTGGAGAGGTAGTAAGGAGGTGGGGGGTGTCGCGCTGGGAGGAGGGTGGGCTGGCAGCGAAACTCTGCAGTCAAGGACAGTGACATGCGTGTGTAGGGGGGTGGGAGCCAACCCATCCGGAGAGTCCCAAAGATGCAACTGTTGTGACAGACCTGAGAGCCCCTCCGGCTTGGGGGCAGGGAGAGAGGAGCTACACATGGAGCAGGGAGGCAGCCATGGGAAAGGGAGAGAAGGGTGCTGGTAGGCACCCTATACAGGCAGGTTGCTAGGAGAGGGAGAGGAGGCAGTGGAAGTCTGTGCAGAGTTTTGGGGGATACCTTCAGACCTTTGGACTCAGGGGCCCAGCTTCTGGGCTGCTGCCCTCCTCCCCCATTCCCAAGCCCCCAAGTCTGGGCAAATTTCCTAGAGCCAAGGTGGGCTTGTGGGGAGAGGGCAGCAGCTACCTCCCATGGCCCTATACAGGGGTGGCTGGGAAAGCATACCCCTTAGCTCTCTACTTGGAAGAATGCGGATTCTGCTCAGTGGGGGAAAAAAAAAACTCTAAAAGAGGTTGCTCCCCAGGCCTCAAAGCACTGTAGGGGATGAGGACTAGTTCTCAGCCAAGGGGCGGGGCTCAGAGAGAAGATAACTCATTGTGCCCTCATATCCTCCAGGGACTCTGTGCACCTGCAAGTTGGATGCTCGTCTCCCTCTCCTGCAGAGAGCAAAACCAAGGGAGAGTAGGAGGCCATGGGCTCTGGGTATGCAGTCCCGCTGAGAGGGAACTGGGGTGGGTGCAGGCCCCGGGATGGAGATGTCAGCAACTCTGGGCATCGCTGACTGGCCCCTAGGGCTCCCTGCTGGCTGTGTCCACCCATTCCTGACTGCTTCTCACTGGGAAAGGAGCCTACTGGCCACAGATACTCCTCGATGCCACGGCCAGGGTGGGCAAGCCACCAGGGGTAGGGTGACGATGGAAGGAGCAGCAACTATGAGGGATGCACTGAGGCTCTTAAGTGAAGCAAAGAATGCTCAATCCTCGGTTGCCCCCACTCCACTTGGAGTCTGGCAAAATTCAGAGGGGGCAGGGACCTGGCTGTCCTTGTTAGGGAGCTGCATCTCTGGCTACCTGGGCATGTATGCAAAGGGAGAAGTCACGGTTCAGTGTACTCGAGGAGGCAGGAGCACGCCTGGCTGCAAACACGGCCCCACCAGGGCTGGGCCACGCCGAGTGAGGGAGTCTCTCCCTCATCCCTCAGCTGGGTGCTGCAGCCCCTCTGCAAAGGCGGCAGCAGCGGAGACCAGCTCCTGGGAACCGTGGGTGGGTGCTGATGAGCTGGGCAGGGGTGCACCTGGGGGAGAGGCAGAGGATGGAGGCAGATGGGACCCTTACAGGGCACCAGAGATGGCATCTGGGGGCCAGGCAACAGGACACCCCCTCTGTGGCCTTTCCCTCAGGCTGGTCCCCAAGGCTGCTGCACCCTTGAGTTGTTCCCTGGGGCCGTCCTCTCCCCTGGATACAGACCCTTCCCTCCCTTGAGGCTGCCCCACACTGGCAAGACAGAGACTTCCAGGGACAGACTGGATGTTAGCCTCTTCTCACTCAGGAGTCAGTTCACTAAGTGTCATGGTCCTGGTCCCCCCACTCCCAAGGAATCGCTGGGACACAGGTACTAGGTGAGCCTGGGAGAGAGCGGGGGAGGCCCAGGTGGGGAGGGGACCCCTGTGGGAGGTCGGGAGTGAGGTCCTACTTTGGGCTTGACTGTCTCCAGGCCTCTTCTGGCCAGATGGCAGTGGGGGCTGCTGGTCAGAGAACTCGAGGGAAGCCCCTTTGGCTTCTGGTGTGGGGGGGTGGCATCGGGGAAAGCCCAAGGCTCAGGACTCAGAGGGAGACCTGTTTCTGGGACCCAGCAGGGGGTCCATGAAGGCAGTGCTGTGGGTATGTTCGGGAGGAGGGTGCCTGGGAGCCGTGGTTCAGCCTCCAGACAGCCCGGGCACTTCCTCTACCACCAAAGCTGCAGCACCCACCGCTGGCCCCTCCGGCGAACTCAGCACTCAGCCCTGTTCTGTATACTTAGAGCCTCACAATGCTGCTCATTAAAGGGATTAGCAGAGCACTTTTATGGGGCCCTGGCTACAGCCACACACCCCGGCCCTAAACGAGCCACCCAAGCGGCTGGGGGGAGTATAGGGCAGACTCTCACCCTGCACCCACAGCCTGCTTCTGGCAGTGGGAAGGGAGAACGCTTTCCCCACCCCCGGCCCACCCCCCATCCCCAGGCCTCAAGGGCCTGAGAAGACAGGAGGGGTAGTGTCTGTCCAGAGTGGGGAGGCAGTTTGGGGAAAGCACAGGCTCGAGAGCACAGGCTCCAGCCTGCTGCCATGTGGGAGACTTCGGGCAAGTTACTCAACATCTCCTGTGCCTCAGTTTCCTGTGCATGAGGATAACAACATTTGCTTCCTGGTGTGGTTGTGGGGATTAAATTAAATAATGCAATGCATGTAGAGAGCATCACAAAGTGCTTAAAGCTTCTAGCCAGCAAATGTTGAGTTCCTACTATTGTCACAATTGTATTAGTGATGGTGATTATCCACAGGGTCCTCTGGGTCCCTCTCTGTCTTCCCTCTCTATCCAGTGCCTCTGCCATATAGGCCCCTATCAGCTCACTGGCCACTGGGGCTTGGGAAGGACTCTTTCTTTTTAATCAAGAAATGGCCCGCTGAGGAAGATGGCAGATATGTTTACAGCTTTTCATTTCCCTCCCCTTGCCTCTTTGTATTTACCCTTTTCCAAGGCGGAAAATAAATTTCCAACCCTGTTGACATGCATTGATTTTTCCCTTCTGCATCTACTTTCCCCATCAGCAGGGCCTGTGGTTAAGCCCCTCGCCTGGTTTGGGCTCAGTGGTACCCCAGGGGAGTGGGTGACCCCAGAACACAGAGCAGCCAGCCAAACTGTCCCATCCTACCCACTGCCTGGCTTATCAGAGGAAGTCTGCAAACAGAAATAGTTCCAGTCCCCTTCGTGGCTGGGGAGGGAGGTTGGGGTAGGCAGGGGATGCCGGTGAGTTCTGACTAGGTGGTTAGAGATTTTCAGAACCTCTGGATGGGATATATGGAGAGGAGACCAGGGGATCATGGGACTGCTGCCAAGTTCAGCAGATGGATCCAAATGGTGTCTGCCCCAAGCAGTCCACTTGGTCATCCAGAGGCCTGCTGGGACCTGCTGGCTGGGACCAACCAAGCAAACTGGGACTTGGAGAGAGAAGGGTGAAGCATGTAGGGGGGCTTGGATGCATCCTATGGGACTGAGCAGGACTGGCAACCTCCTAAGGCTGGGATCCAGAGAGATGGCCCGGATGCCAATCAGGAGACACCTGTCCTGGGCCTGGAAACTACTGCTCACTCCTCTAGAGTGACAGAGAGACAGAGATGGAGTTGGCTAAAAATGTTTCCAGAAACTCCGACAGCCCTGTCAGAGACCACACTCTAGGTCAGAACCAGCTTCGGCCCTGGCAAATTTTAGGAGGATACAAGGGCAGCAGGTACAGGAGGTGGCCCATGGGGAAGCCTTGCTGTTCTTCACACTCAGAAATGCCCACCTTGGAGGCCGTCCCCCTCCCAGTTCCCCCTGCAGTGCCGGGTGACCCCCGAGGCCTCAGAGTTGGCAGAGACACCAACAGAGCAGCATGGAGGTCTTGGGAGAGGATGGGGTGGAGGGAGACAGAAGGATCACCCTCCCCTTCCAGTGAGACTTTTGTTCCCTTCCCAGGCATGCCCATGGAAGGAAGGAGGGCAGTTTCTTGAGGCTGAGGGGCCGAGGACATCCAGATAATAGGAATCCTAGTTTGGGCTGATGGAATCTGGGTATAAAGGAGAAACATTACTAATTCTGGCCTGCGTATCTCCAGACCTCGCACCTATGTCTGAATGCAGAGCCCTGGCCCACTGATGTCACATACCTCTGGGGACCTGACCACACACAGCCCATGGGCAGGCACACACCTTCCTTCCTGACCAGGGTCCCTTTACACCCACAGGACTCCCACAACTGTGCTTCTTCTCCTCCTTCTCCCAGCTCTTATTCCTGACCCCTGCAGGTACTTAGGCCCAGAATGTCACAGAACGATGACCAGGACCACATGGTCTGCCCTGCCACCCCTGCCTCAGCTCCGAACAATGAGGGGAAATATCCAGTGCTCTTGGCTCAGGAGACCAGGAACCGCTTCCTGGCCGCTGGGGCCATGCACGTGTCTAATAACCTTAAGGCTTAGGGGGAGACCTGAGGCCTAGAGAAGACCTCAGGTCCTCCCAGGCATCCATTGGCTCCTGCAGAATGAAAGTTGTGGCCAGTTGTGGAAAGCTGTAGAAAGGATGACAGCTGAGGAGACTAGGCAAGCAGACAGCCTCTACACAGGAAAACTGGGGAATAGACGCACTGCCTCTCTTCCCCATCACCCTTTCCCTACAGTAGCCAAAGAGGAAACTTACTCATGACAGCAGCCAGTGTGGCATTAATATCATGAGTAGAGGCACAGAGGTAGTGAGATCCCCAAATTCCTGGCGGGGTCAGTAGGGACGTGGGTGTGGCAGGAGCTGAGCATGTTGGAATCCAGGGAAAGGGAGGGCAAACATGGAAAGGGAAGGGGAGGGAGGCCTAACGAATGAGGAGGACTCTGGAGACCCCTTTTCAAAAGACCAGACTCTCACCACATCCTGCACCCCCTCTCCTTTGGAGCTGGCTGGGTGGTGCTGTGTGTGCTGGGGGAGTGGGGAGCGCAGCATCCAGAGTTCCAACAGAGTAGGCGGCTCAAGGCTCAGCCCCATATTCCCTCACAGCCTTTGAAGAGCTGATGAGCAACAGGTGTGGGGGGTATTAGCTGGAGGGTATGCTGGCCTGGATGGGGGCGAGAGCCTTTCCCCAGGTTGTCCCATATGACAATAGAACAAGGCACCAGGCCCAGGTAGGGAAAGGCAGACATGCTGCCACACTCCACTCCCAGGAAATCCATGTTACCTAAGCCAAGTCTTGGCTTCAAAGCAGAAGAGAGCAGGATCCCCGACCCAGACCACCTCGACCAGTACCCCGTGCGCAGTGACCTCCTTGGTACCACCATATTACTTGAACTTTACGTCCTGACCTGTCACAACCTATTAAGACATACGGACAGCAAAGGCTGAGTGGACTGGGCTCCCATTTCCCTGGTTGGAGGTATTTGACAAATCTGGCCAAAGTCATGCTTTGGGAACCGCCCTGCGCTGACACTCCTGAGGATGGCAGGAAGGAAGAGCCCTGTGGTAGGAGGCTGAGAGTTCTGCCACAGACAGATGTGCTGAATGACCTGCGTGAATCACTTCACTTCTCCTCTGCTTCAGCATCTGTCAGGGGAGGGGTGGCTGTGGCAACCCCACGGGGTGTGTGAGGCTCTCAAGAGAAAAGGATGTGATGGGGCTTTCAGAAGCAGAACAGGCATCAAACACACACAGTGTACCGGTGAGGAGATCTGTGTTGCCAGCACTGGTGTTCCAGCGGGCGGAGCCCCCTGGGGGCGGGCTTCAGCTCATGGCACGACACTGGGGGCCGAGTCTTGGCAGATACCATCTGCGGTCACAGGAGCTGGGAGGTTCGGAGATGTGCCTTTGGTAAAGAATGTCCAGCCAGGTGTTGTGGCATGGGCTCTTTGTGTGTGTGTGTGTGCCCGTGTGTGGGGAGGATGTGGGTGCTAGTGAAGGCCCCATAAACATGCCCATTCAGCATGACAACGAGGAGGAAAAGGTGCTTGGAAAGTCTCCCTTGGAGATGGTGCTTGGCAGCTAGCCTGGACCCGCCTATCTCCACCAGCCGAGCCTTGAGGCTCGGGAGACCCCACTGAGCTCCCAGGCGGGGCCTTCCTGAGGTGCCCTCCAGGGTTGAGAGATAGCACAGGGGTCTGCAGACCACAGGAGAGATGCAGCTCCTTGAACTTTGCTGGCCTAACGGGCCAGAGCCACATCTGGTTCTCATTTGAATGTCCTAACATAATTAAATTCTCTGTGATGCAGCGGAAGAGTTTGGTAAGATGTGGCTTTCCCCCCTTTCCATCAAGGTTAAGAAATCAGTCTCTCATTCCACTGGCCAGCCAACTCATTCTCCTTCCTGCCACTGGTTTGTCCCATTCTAGAAAGCAGAGGCCTGGGCTCTGATCTGATTTCTTGAGCTGATGGGGCTGCAGCCAGTGTGGGCTACACAGAACCCTTCTCCCCCACTGTCCCACTTACCCACCTGAGAGGATTAAGAGCTGTGGCCAAAGCCGCAGGCTGGTGACTGAGCAAGTTAGTACGCTGCGGTCTGGGTGGGGGTGGGGAGGCCGGCCACCACCAGACTGTGCCTCGACACACCAGTGTCTTCTCACTGACTAGATACAAAGAGCCCCTCTCTGTAGGTCCTCACAATGAGAAGCCCTTGAGAGTCTCGTGTCTCTGGCCTGGCCCTCCTGGTCCCTCTGTGGAAGTCACAGTCAGGGAGAGGTGAGGCAGTGCCCCCCTGCACCTCTCACCTCTCACTTTGCAGCCTAGGGACTGCTGCAAGGCGGCACCGAGCTCCCGCCCGCCCCACCTTCACGTACAAAGGAGGGAGGCCAGGGGAGTGCTGGAGGCGTGGAGAAGGCCAAGAGCAGCATTGAGCCCTCTGCAAGAATCCCTGGGACCTCCCTGTCTCACAGGATTGTCGGTTGTTTCTGACTTATCAAGGCTCTGAACAGGCTGAAAGGCAGCGGGGTCCAAGTGCAGTCCTTGGAGATGTGGAACAGTCTCCTCAAAAGAAAGGAGACCCACTAACTGGAGGCTTCACTGCCTCTCCTCGGCTGCCGGACCAGGACTGCCCGGAATTCAAGCAGAATACCCTCTAAACGGGTGCTTCTTCTAGCATCCTTTCCCAACTGAGTAGCTTTTGTTTACGGCTTTTTTTTTTTTTTTAACTTAGGGATTCATGACTTTCACGGTTATGGGTCCCATTCTACTTCCTCTGTGTCTATTTTAATTGTTGTGGTACGGACTTTACAGGAGCTTTTTCATAAGTCAGGATATTTTTCCTTTTGAAACAAGCTGTCCTGCAAGTTAATGACTTACACTGGGTGTGGCTTCTGCCCAGAGGCAAACAGGGCTGTGAAGGGGATAACCAGGGTGCCGTAGGGGAGAATCTTCTAGATTAAACAGAGCTATGTGGAGGTCCCTTTAAGACCCTTGGTCAACTCCTGTGCCAGTGCCCTCCTGATACTGGCCAACATCTGTATCAGGGAGCTAGGACCACTTTCAGGTACACATGGTGTTACCACGCCAAAGAATATTCAATGCTCACCCTGGGGACAGGTGCACAAATACAAGCATGCAAATGCATGTGCAAACACACACATGTGCAAACACACACACAAAGTTGGTGTGAGCCAAACAATCCCACCATTGCTACCCGGCTCTAAATAGGAATAATTCTGTGTATCTTTTTCAAATGGTAAACTTTTGTTTAGTAAGGAATTTAGTTAACTTCTTGGTGGCCTCAGTGCCCAGGCCACACATCTGGTGCCTTCATGTCCATGAAGAAAACTTAAGGAGACTTAAGCCAGTCCTTAGCCCAGATGCCCAAGGCCAAGCCTAGCAAAGAGAAGGGCAGTGGGGCCGAGGCCCCCGTTGTCCCTGCTGGCGTCGCAGCCTGTGTTCTTCCCCCTCTGCTAGGAGAAGAGCACAAGTCTCAATTAGCTGCTGTGGAGCCGCCTGTCCAGGGGAAAAAGCTGAGCAGGATGCCGCCTCTGCTTTGTGCTCTGTTCACAGACTGGCTGCTGGAGCCGGGGCTCTATTCATTATTCAATTCAGCTAGCTCAGACGAGCCTTTCCATTTGCTCCTCCAGGAGGAATAACAAATCTAGAAATGCAATTCCACTTTGGCGTATTAAGATATTGATTCGCCTGGCGAGGGGAAGTGCATTTGTTCTGTCAGCCCTCCCGTGGGCAGGAAGGGGTTAACCAAATGTTTATCACAAGGCTGGCTTCAGAGTTGAAAGTAATGTGATCAGTAATGAATTTTGTGTTACATTAGGTTGTATAAATGGACAGACAAGCGCAGACAACAAGTGGCCAGGAGTCGGGGCTAATCTAATGATGTAAAAATAGAGACAGCACCAATTATACTAGGGGCCAGCTCCGGGCTCCTGCAGGGGCTGCAAATGAATAGGCACAAATCAGATTACTCACTAATAGACGCACTACAAGAGGGGCAGTCAATGGTAAATGCATTAGAGCCTAGTGACCTCTCTGCTCTGCACTGCAGAATCTGAAAATTTGACTTCCATCTTAAAAGTGGGGGGCAGGGAACGAGGTTCTCAAAGAAACTCTTGTTGGGTGAAGAACAGCAACTACGGCCCAGTCCAAACCATTCCATTGCCAGAAGGCACCTGCTGTCTGTGCTGACCTGCCCTCATCTCAAGGCCTGAGAGCCTGAGCCCCAGGGGCGGGGAGCAACTTCTGGAGGAGCAAACAGAGAAGCGGGACGAAGCCCTGCACATAGGCGAAGACGCGAGGTTACATACCAATATACTTCACAGCCACGTGTCTCTCAGGGGTGGTGTTTTTTACGGCTACGTCAAGGGCTGTGTCTGTATTGAAAATAGAATATTTCTTTAAAGAGGATCAAAACATGGACCTTTAAGAGAGCAGCAAATGCTGAAACCAAAGCGAGTAGGTATCAAAATCCGGTTGGGCCACGGATTGCTCTGCAAGGGGGTTGTTCGCGGTCTGTTCCTCTGAGAAGCACATCCGAGATCTCCCGTAACGCCCACTAGCCTTGACCGCTGTCCTCCATCCCTCCCTTCCTTCAGCCCCGAGCTGCCTACTGAGGGCCTATATCCATGGCTCAGAGACGTGCTCAAAGGCAGGAACCTGATGCTCACATTCAGCTCTCCGTGACTTGGGGAGGAACACAGTGTGAAACCAAAGCATCTCCAAGCTCTTGGAGGACCCAGCTAGGCGCAGATGGAAACAGGACCCTGTTGGGCTTAGTCCATGGTCTCCCCACCCACATCTAAGGCCAGCACTGTCGCACCCATCCAAGTCGAGATGGCATGTTGGTCCTGGCCAACTGGGGCCCAGAGATGATGGGAACATGCCGGCAGAATGAGCACAGGGAGGCACAGAGTGGAAAAAGTCACTTGACACAAATGAAGCAACTGGATGTTGATCTTCCCCAAACCTAATTAAGCACACAGAGGGGTGGATAGCAAGCTCTCAAGCTTCACTAAATAATACGTGGGGGTAGTAAGGGGGAGGTCTGTGAAGCCTGGTGCTGGAGGATTCCGCCAGAAAATTAAAAAATTTATGCTTGTGCAGTAGGCCTGCAGGTGCCTGGGGGCCAGGGTGGGGTTCAAAGAAGTGGGCAGGAAGAAATCACCAAACGTCAGCGGTTAGGCAACTGATTCTGACAGAGGCACTTGGAAATGCCTTCTGCTACGTTCAGTCATGTTGGCATGGCTTGGCCTTCTTGGCGGAGTGAGGCTCTGGATTCCTGGATGGTCAGAGGGTCCTCTCCAACTTCCATTTCCTGTGTGTTCATGTGTCTCCCCTCTATTACCTAGGGGCCAGTCCACATGCCCAGACCATCTTCCAAGGATGCAGGGGCAGGCGCAGAGGGGAAGATGGGTATTTAACCATCCATGACTGTATTCAACTTTGTTCGGATCTCACACCTCACAGAAAGGTCAATGGTTAAAGGTGAATTCTTCAGCAGAGGAGGAAGAACAGAGAAAAATACTCCCTCCTGTTAACCATTTACTTATGTTAAGGTCTCCAGAGGAGGGCCCTCGTCTGGGGGGTCCACCTGCCCTTCCCCACCTTCTTGTCCAAGCCTATTCAAGTTTCCATAGGAACACCTGCCTCCATGTTGGCGCAACACCCAGAGAGGGGATTCTGAAGGCTCACCAATGAAGTCACACTGGCACTTCCTCCTTGTTGATAGAAATTGGTGTGCTTTGGTTAGAAAAATCAGAGTAGACAGCTGGAAAGCATGCTGAGGAGCTTCTCAGCCCTAAGCTCCCATTACAGCTCTGCCTCTACCTGGGACTTCTAGCAACCTTGGGAGACAGAGAAGGAGAGAGAGGGAGAAGAGAGAGGGAGAAGAAGAAGAGTGGGGACAAGAGGGGAGAGAGACAGAGGGAGATGGGGCAGGGGGAGACAGAGGGAGACATGGGGAGGAGAAGGGGAAAGAGGAAGAAAGGGAGAAAAGTAGGGAGAAATGGTCTGCCTAGAATCAGATTTGACAACCGGCCAGAAACTAACAAGTGTGTCCTAAACATGGTCATTTTCCCATTGCTCTGGCTGGCTTTCATTTACTTCTCAGGAGCCACAAAAACCCATGCAGTCATTCAACAAACATTAACCAGGGCTCAGCTTGGCTCCTGTCCCAGTGCTGGATGCTGGGCAATGAGAAGGCTGGTGGTTGGAGGTAACAAAGAGGAATGAGACTCCATCCAAGACACCAGAATCAGGTTAAGACATGAGGTATGGGCAGTGTGGCTGAGGGAGGGGCTGAAGGGGCCACCAAGCATGTGGTTCCCCCTCCCTCCCTCGCCACTACCGCTATGGCACACAGAAGGGAACTGGATACTGCTAGAGAAAGACAAGGCAACCGACACTACGTGTCCAGGGCCAAGTGTCCAGGGAGCAGTGGGTTCAGAAGTTCAGAGGAGAGAGAAAGGGCATTTGGCTGCACGGTCAGGGAGGGCTTCACAGAGGGGGTGTGATCAGAACCTGTTCTACTGAAGTGACTGGACAGAGAGGGAGGGCGGAGGGAACTCTAACAGAGCCAGGTGAGCAGGGCACATGCTGTGGACGAGGGGAGCGTGTTTGCATGAAGGTGGTGGCGGTGGTGGTGGTGAAGATGAATATGAATAAGGGGCTACTGCAGACAAGCGAGTGGGAGAGCAGGTTGGGAAGGAGGGTGAGCAGGGCCTGGAAGAGCCTTGAAATCTCACGGCAGCAGCCAAGGCAGAAACATGTGGGTCCTGGGCATGTTGTGAGGGAGACAGAACAGGTCCTAAATATGAGAGCCCCCTCCCTCTTCTGGGGATCCCCTCTCATTCTGAATAGTGGGTGGGAGTCACTGAAATACCCTCTGGGTGAGACGGATGGGATCTTGAGAAACTCCTCCTAGATCTCTCTTTCACCCTGCTGTCAGCATTCTTGGGCTGTGCGAGCAGAGTCTCAGTATTTAATGCTCCTGGGCCTCATTTCACTTCTTGTGAGGTTGCAGCTCAGGCTTTTTAACCTCAGCACCCAGCTGGATGATGTGAATAGATGGCATACAACAGAAACCTCTTCAGAGACACTGTGCCTCTCAGACCTGTTTTTTTCTACATTTTCTGAGTCAAGTTGATAAAAAATTACTTTCCTTCTGTTTTGTGTGGATCCCAATTTCACAAATCTTCCTCATGAACATCTTTTATCATTTATATACTCACGTACAACCTTTTCATTCTTCTAACAATGACTAAAACAACTAGCATTGTGGGGCCTTGCACAATATTGCCTACCCATGGAGAATATAAGCTCTGTGAACACTCAGTTGGCTGATGGGCCCCTAAAGGATGCCCATTATCCTGACCTGGGGGAGAAATAAACATCTGCAGCCGGGGGCAGGGTTGGCTGGGGAACCACTAGGTGTGTGTGTTAAATCCCAGACGGAGGGTCACAGCTAGGATCCACAGGTGTGGGAGATCCAACCCAAGGAGCCTGCAGACCCACAGGCCTGGGTGTGGGCACGCCTGGCCAGAACTGGAAACCACCACCTGGGTTCAGAGTGCCCCCCTACCCCCAGCAACATCCTCTGTCCAGTAACCCCCTGCAAAGATGTTTGGTCTGAACACCAAAGACAACGTAAGTAGGATCGTCCCTGAAGATGCTTTTGCTATTGTCCGTGGGACAGAACCTTAAGGAAAGAACTATGCTGATACCGGAGTGAAGACAACTCAGCTAATTCCATTGTTTTATAGAGGCTGGGGTTCCAGCATATCCTCACTACCTCATTTTGATCCTGTGTTTTTTAGTTATGATCTGACTTCAAATCTTTCATCTTTCCTCCATCATGAGTCAGAGAGAGGAGCATCTCCCTGGCACTGTTGTGATGATGAAAGGACATCTCTGCAGCTAGCCTAGAGTCTGAAACACAGAAGCCACTTGGCAGGCGTGGCTATTATCGTCGAGGGGAGCCAACAAGAAGACAGATACTGAGGGCCCCGGCCAGCAGCACAGAGCCCGGCACCTAACACACACAGGAAGCAGACGTTTCTATGTTGTCTGGTTTCTCTCGCCCATGGTATTGGAGAAGAAACGTAACTGAGAATGGGAAAGGAACTTGCCCAAAGCCACACAAACGTCCCCTATTCCTTCATGAGGACTACCAAATGCTGCTGAGAAGAAAAACCCCACATTCTTCCCAGCGTCAGTAGCTGGGTGCTAGGAACAGAAAGAACTCTTGGATTTGTCCTTTCCTACCAGCAGAAACTAACGAGGAACAGGTCGTCTGACACTGAACTGGGACACAGATGGTGATGCCAACCAGGCCGCCCCCCAGTTCGCGGGCCATAGCTGCTTGCCTGCCCCTCATGGCACTGGGCTCTATGTCTGGGAGCTTAGGTGTCTCCGGGGACTCACTCTTATCTTGGCACCCTCAGCAACCATGGCAGCTGTGATGGGGCAACTGGCAGTTTTGTCTTCGCATCCTGAAAAGACCCATGTAGATTTCTGGTCCAGCCCTGTTAGGCGGGCCTGTGGGCAGATGGAGAGAGGGGCCGGAGAGCAACACACACCGCTCAGCACTGCTGCCTCCCCCGGAGCTTCCATCTCTGTGAGGGTGGGAACCACGCCTTACTTCTTCCCCACAGCGCCCAGCCCAGCAGTGACAAACCAGCAGGTTTCTACAGAGAGCCTACCTGCCCACTGCAACCTTGGAAGAAGGTGCAGGCCTGTTGAGGGGGTCGTTGAAAGAAGACATGAAAAGCATTTTGTAGGAATACTGTAGGAGGAGCAAAATTCCAGGGCCCAATCTGGTAAAGCAAAGGGAAGGACCAAAGAGACAGGCTAAGTTATTAGGATGAAAGCGCTTGCCAGAGAGCAGAGGTGTCTAAAGGGTAAGAGAATTAATTCACTGCCCCATGCCCACAATTGTCACCTGAGCATGTGGCAGCTTGAGAAGGGACAGGGCTAGTGTGGCCCCTACTGCAAATGCAGCCTTAGCAGGAAAATGTCCACAGCCCTCAGCAGAGGGGTAAGCAGGAGTTCCAAGGCCCACTGGAAGAGCTAATCCTAGAGGGAGGCTAGAGGGACCAAGGCACTGGGTTATTTGCTTTGGGGTACACATCAGGCCAACTCTAATAATGATAGCTCACACTTCTTATTAACATCAATTTCTACAGTCCCGAAATAAAAGATGATATTAGCATGAGGCCACACACATGCACGTATGTGTACATACAAACACACATGTGTTCTTTGTTCCTCTTTGGCAGATCATCAGGTATTTTTTTTTTTTTTTAAGATTTTATTATTTGACAGAGAGAAACACAGCCAGAGAGGGAACACAAGCAGGGGGAGTGAGAGAGGGCGAAGCAGGCTTCCTGCCAAGCGGGGAGCCCGATGTGGGACTCGATCCCGGGTCTCCGGGATCATGACCTGAGCCGAAGGCAGTCGTTTAACCAACTGAGCCACCCAGGCGCCCCTGTTTTTTTTTTGTTTTTTTTTTTTTTTTAAAGTTTTTATTTATTTATTTGACGAGAGATCACAAGTAGGCAGAAAGGCAGGCAGAGAGAGAGGAGGAAGCAAGCTCCCTGCTGAGCAGAGAACCCAATGCGGGCCTTGATCCCAGGACCCAGAGATCATGACCTGAGCAGAAGGCAGAGGCTTTAACCCACTGAGCCACCCAAGCGCCCTCATCAGCTATTTGTTAAATAATTTATTGAAACCTTCCTATGACCATTTAAAAACTGTGCATATTGTTCAAAATGTGCTTTTCACGTTAATAAGGAGAAAAGACACAGCCTTTTTAAGAAGTAAAAGTAGTTTCTAACTAATCTTTGGAAGAGCTTTCATTGAAAATTATTTTTCTTGAAAATATCCTAGTAATTAATACACATACAGGAAAATCGAGAGGATTTGGCCAAATAAATTAGAGCATTGGTTTCCAAACTGTACACTGAAATTCACTGATGTATTATGAAATCAATTTATGGGTCTTGACCAGATTCTGAAAAAAATGTAAGAAAATAGAAAGTAATAGAAGGCATTGCTCATAACACTGTTTTGTGAAAGTTTTGTATGTTTAGTGAGGAAGTACATGTATGTCTGACAGAAGTCAAGAGGCAAAGATTGAGAGAGCCTGGGTGGCTCAGTGGGTTAAAGCCTCTGCCTTCTGCTCAGGTCATGATCTCAGGGTCCTGGGATCGAGGCCCGTATCAGGCTCTCTGCTCAGCAGGGAGCCTGCTTCCTCCTCTCTCTCTCTGCCTGCCTCTCTGCCTACTTATGATCTCTCTGTCAAATAAATAAATAAATAAAATCTTAAAAAAAAAAAAAGAGGCAAAGATTGAGCCCATAGTGTGATCCCTTAGAGTAACCGTTTCTGGACTAGAACAGTCCATTGAAGAGATGGTAGACAGAAAAAGATGAAGCCCCTTTCTTCCCTTTAGTGCCATGATTATAAAGGAGGGATGGTGTTCCTGGGACTGTAGGAAGTCACAGTCAGGGGGAAGAGACAGTTCCTCTTGACCTTGAGAGGTGACTTAGGGAGCTCTTAAGAGTCAACAGCAGCAAAAGGAGGCTGACTGCAACAGAGACGCATCAAGCTGATCAGGGCTTGGAAGTGAGTCTTGGGGCTTTTGCCATCGGATGTGGGAGAGGGCAAAGAAGAAAGAACAAGGTTTAGCTGAAGATGGAAAGAGTTAAAGTCTAAAGAGAAAATGCATTTAATATGTATCCAGGTGTTTATGAAGATTTGTTGGTATTACGGTCTATCTACCTAGACACAAAACAACTGAAGTACATGTTTTGCTTATTTAAAAAATTCTATTTTTCTAGAAAAGGCAATATTGAAAGGAATGTCTGCTAAGCAGGAATTAGTCAGGTTGTTTTGAGGGGGGTGACAGGGAGAGGAAGGGCTGTGGGAGACAGCATTCCGGGCAGGAGAAGCATGTGCAGGGGGCCTGGCGGGCAGAGAGAGCACGTGTGCTCAAGGGACCCTCTGGGGAGTTCCGCTTGGTTGGAGCCGACAAGAGTGGCAGGAGAGGAGTCTGAAGACAGGGCAGTGGCTGGTCACAACAGGCTTGGTACACAGTGAGATGGGGCGGACCCGGGCAAGGCCAGGGTCGGGGGAAAGGAAATGTCAGCAGGTGCCTGGATAAATGGTCTTGGAGTCCAGGAGAGAAAGCCAGCTTGGAGATTACTTGCAGTCAGTCAGTTTAGAGGTAGTGACTGAGGCCCCAGAAGCAGAGGAGATTGCACTGTACTGACTGAGGGTGAGGGAAGAGATGTCAAGATCGGGCTTTGAAAAATACACTTAAGGCCGAGAGAGAAGGAAAACCCAGAAGACGGAGGGTGGGGAAGGGGCCAGAGGCAGAAGAAAAATCAGGACAGCGAGGTGGAACAAGGCCCACAAGATAGCACCCCGAGATTGCAGGGCACAGCTCACGGTACTAAAGCCAAGATGTCCGGTGGTGACCTTGGGGGAACAACTGGTGCGGCTGGACAGGCTCTGGAGGCTGGGACTGTGCCTACTCTGTGACGGGAGCAGAGGGGGAGGCTTTGTGGGGACGGCTCGGATCTGAGTGTGTGGAGTCAAGAGATCTCTTGAACAATGACCACCATTTTCTCTCTGAGAGTAAAAGACCAGATGGTGGGGTAAGAGACCTGAGGAGCATGGGGGAGTCTGAAATACTAGCCACTCAGAAGCAAAGAGACTGATCTCAAAATGGTGGACTGAGCACACACACCAATTAAAAAAAAAAAATGAAATGGCTGGAAAATATGAAAAAAGAAAACATAGATGCTTAGGGGACCAGAGATCCGTGGAATCTTTAAGAGAAGGAAAGCAGGCCAGAGGTGACAGCAGGAGGCAGGGGCTGCAGCAGAACTGCTCCCATCTAGGTTGAATGTAGAATCCATTCACTCAGCAAATAGTGACCATGGGCCTACTATGCACCAGACACTGTTCTAGGTGCTGGTTGCTGGGTTTTGTGGTAAAAGATGAGCACAAACTGAGAACAGGAGGAGGGGCCACTAGAACAATAGAGAAGCCCTCCCCTGGCTCACTGGAGAGTCAGTCCAAACAGCCTGGGATTCTCCTTCAGCAACCTAAGCGTCAGGGCAGAAATGAACTGACCTTGACTTGGAGTTTTGCTGAATGGGGACAATGGAAAGCGGACAGGGGCAAGGGGCATGATGCTGCTGCAAGAGAGCAACTCAGCCAGTTATTTTAGAGCAGATTTGCAAATCACAGTGTGATCTAATTAGAATACCTGGTCAGGAGCCCCCATGGAGGACAGAACGAACACCTGCCTCCTAGGTGAACCATGTTTAAAGGCAGACCTTGTGGAATGCGCACAGAGACCTTATTAGGGTGTGCGCATGGACTCACTGGGGCTGGTGGGGCCCAAGATTGCATTTCTAACCAGCTCCCAGGAAGGGAGGTTCTGGTGGGTTCGCAGGCCACTCCTGGAACAGCAAGGCTTTAGAAGGTTTTGCTTTACTTTTGGGGCACAACTAACTTGCCCACGGTACGGCTTACCAGTGAGGTGCTGCAGCCAGCTGCAAATTATATCATGCTGACGGCTTGACATTGGCCATAACTCGAGTTTTTATACTACAGAAATGTCTAGATGCTACCAAGCAGGGCCTTTGTGCTGCCCTCTGGAGAGGTGGCTGGTAAACAATTCCCAGCCAGTCTCTAGCGAAGCCTGTATAACAGAGAGGCACGCTCTAGAATGGGCTTCAGTGGTGGGGGTCACAGGTGCATGCTCCATTCATACCTCATCAAAGAGGCCATTGGTCATGGTTGTGAGACTACACATGGTGCCTGCTGGAAGGCACTGCAGGACTGATCATCTCGGCTCCCTCGGAGGACCTGACACAGCAAATGCGTAATGTCACCTTATCTATACGTCCTGTGAGCCACCAAGAGGAGCAGGATGGTGGGAAGACAGAGAGAGATGGGCTGCTATAGCAAAGGGTGGCTTGCTGGAAATTCACATCCAAGCCACACTGCCTGTCCCAGGCTGTTTCTGGGTGTGCCGGGCTGTCCCTCTGTGGCAGGCTGGAAGCCCTTGGCCACGCCACTAAGCCCGGCACTTCAGGGGGAGTTGCACAATGGGACAAGTGATTCTCAGCAATGGCAGAGGGAAACAAGTTAATTTCCATCATACCTGCTTTACTTATTGACCTTTCAAATGGAGGTAGATTAAAAAAAAAAAACTGATACAGTGAATATGGTCAAAAAAAACCAAATGAATCCCTTTTAGTGACAGTTTGGGGAGGAAAATGAAATCCCTCTGCCCAAGAAGGGCATCTCTTATTTTCTGACCTATGGGTTATGCAGTTTTAATTTCCTCTTTCATCTCTTCTTCTTCTTCTTCTTCTTTTAACTTCACAAACCTGTTTAAGGCCACAGAGACATGGCTGAATCTCTCAGCTGTCTGGCAGATGAACTGCTGCCAGGTTTGTTCAGGTTACTGTTTGTGCCAGGCTGAAGTTCTCCAGCTCTGGCCCGGCACCCCTTTAAATCTGTTTGCTGGATGACACTGAGGGGCTCCAAGTGCCGTCTCAGGAGAGCTGCCCCAGAGCTGCATGAGCCCCGGCAAGGGTGGCTCCTGGGGAGTGAGTCTGGTGACACCAGGCCCTGGTGGATGTAGCAGGGGCTGGCAAGGGCCCCGGGGGTGCAGAGGGAAGGCGGTGCTAGGGGGGATGTTTTGGAAAGAGAAAAGTTTCCCCCTTCTGTGAGCCTCCAAGGAAAAAGGGGTCAGAGCCCGCCTCACCTGCAGAGGCTGGGAGAAGAATAGTGGCATGGTGGGCTACCATCCACAAGTTTGGAGGGCTGGGTGATGGGGAGAGTGGTGGTGTGCACCCATCTGTGCACGTGTGTACATGAGGGAAGGGGGCATGGCTGGTTGCTGCTTCCAAGGTCCGCATCTCTTCTCTCTCCAGGAAAGAAGGAGGTGTGGAAGGGGGCTGGCTCTCAGAGATAGCTGTCTCCTGCGGCCTGGTGGGGCACTCCTCTATCCCCAGGCACACTCCTTCTCTCCCCTTCTTGAATCCATTCTGTCCATTTGCCCAGTACTGTGCAAGCACTGTGGGCGGGCCCAGAGCTGGTGCTGTGGAGGTGGAGACAAGAACGATGAGCCTCTCTCCTCTTAGCACAGGAACAGGAGGACTGAATGGGAGGGGAAGATGAGAAAGAAAGGCTTAACTGCCAACTATCTAGGGGATGGGGAGGATCCACACGTGAGACAGAGACATGTAACGATGTCAGGCATTTCAAGCCCTCCCCAAAATGCTTGCCTCTCTAAACCTTGCTGGTCCTGATTCCTGCCGCAGGTTATAAGTTTCTCCTCACTGGGATCCTCTTTCCTGGTAGGCCGGTGCAGCGGGGGCGGTAACATGCACAGCAAAGAATAGTCTCGAAGGTCTTGGGCAAGCAAGAGTGGGAAGGCCCACGGCCAGGATCTGCTCAACCCAGTAGGAAGTTCCTGTTGACCTCAGAAAGTGGGGAAGCCTGCTGGGCAGTCTTTCTCAGGCCTAAAAGCTGGGCTAGACCATGCATTAGCTGCACAGAGATGGAGAATAAGGAGGTGCTTCGGGAAAAAAAGGAGAGGCAGGTTGTACTGTAATTGTGTGGAGATGGGAACATGGTGGTCTTTCCCGATGGCGTGCTGTGTATGTGTGCGCACCATGTGCTGTTTGCTGGGACAGGGCTCACCTGTCTTCTAAGGATGTCTTCTGACTGCTCTACAGATTCCAGGAGCTGCCCCGGGCTTTGGCTGCTGAGCCCTCTCACAGACAAGAGTGCAAGGGCAAAGGCAGCAGAAGAAAAGAGTAGCCTGGGGGCTCAAACCAGCCCTGCCTGCTTCATGCGTGCTCCCTCCAGGTCAGCAGGCCCCACTGCTACTTGTTACTCGATAAGCCTCAAGCCTGATAGAAGGTGTGCTGCCCTCGCACTCCGTGCTTTAGGGCTGCTGAGAGCCTGGGGACTCCAAGGTCGTCCCTTCCCTCAGAGAAGGTGTGCCTCCGGGAGCCACCTACTCAACACAGTTGATTTAGCACCGCATTTGTGTACGCATCATTCCATGTACGAGGGGTCACTGGGGCCCGGTGCACCCTCCACACAGGCTTCTCCCAAGACCAGACACTTCCAAACTGATGGCAGTCAGAGTGCTAACCAAAGGAACACACGGTTAAAACAAGCGGACACCCTCTCCCGCCAGAGAAGGTCTACGCCAGCACGTGCCAGTCCTGACCGCGTCAGGCTGGAAGCTCGAGGCCACCTTTACCTGTTCCGGATCCCACCACGTCCCGGCTTGGCGACTCGGCCATGGCATCGGCGAGCCGCTCCCGCAGGCCTTCCTCTGTGTGCTCCATGGAGGACATGTGCCGCAGCCCAAAGCCCTCGGGCCAGCTCCCACACACCTCTAGCAGGGTCACGCTCCGGTCAAAGGTACCTGCAGCACACATGGGATATCCGGCCTTGAGTCCATGCTTTCAGACAGCGGCTGTTCCTCTATCTACCCACCACTAGCCCGCCCTGCCAGTGTCTGTTTTAGCTCTTCTCTAGGCTGGATGAAGGAGACACCACCGTGAAACCCATGCGGAGGGCAGAGTGAAGCAGCTCGTGTTTCTGGACCAGATAAGGTATACTTTCAGAAAAAAGACCTCTGAAACAGATCAAGGGCAAAGCACCTCCTTGCCAGGTTCAATCCAATTTTACTTTTCTTTCTTTGAGGCACCAGGCTTCCCCTAACAGTTCATTTAAAAAAGGGGCTACATAGCTTAAAACTTCACAAAAGTTTTCCATACCACTCCATCCTCTAACCTGTACCCAACCTTGTCATGTTACATCTGAGGCTCAGAGAAGTTATGGCCCTAGATCCAGCAGCAGGTTCGTAACAGACCTGGTTCAAGAACTTCCATCACCCGATGACTCAATCTGGAGCTCGTTCTACTCCCCCCCCACAGTCCCCTAGCTGCCCAAGGACAGACGGTGGGGGCACCATTTGGGGGATGCCAGCAATGGGGCTGAGTGATAGAATCCTCAGCAAAAACTGTTCCCTAACCCAAAGGTGGTCTCCAATTCCAAGACGTATGGGGCACTCTGCTCGTTGCCGAGATGAGATTTTAAATGCAAGGTCACTTCAAAGTCTAAATTTAAATGATTCTACTCGATTATACAGCAAGTCTTCTGTGAAGGCTTAGTTCGTCTACGCTCTCTTGGAAGGAGATTATCGTCATGCTCTGTTGCTTTAAGCACATACCATTTTCCCAGTGATTAGGTAACAGAATCCACTGCACTTATTGGGCTTGGATCCTGCCAGCACTGGGAAGATGGGGAAAAAATGCAAATGCCGGTGCTTCCTAAAGTTAAATGTACGCACAACACACACTTTTTATCAGGCCTTGCTTCTCCTCTTTGATCAGCCGTCAGAAACTATCTTCCCTAGGCAGTCAGGACTGGGCAGCGTCAGCGCACACTCTCTGCCAATGACAGGTGGTAATAGAGAGGGTGCGAGCCCCAGCCCCGGCAGGCGGCCCTGCCTCTGATAATGGCTGAAGCATCGAGGTGATAACCGTTAGTAAACACTCCGACAGCCGGTGACTCCATATATCAGCAAAGAGGGCCAGATAATCCTTAGCTCTTCTGACCAGACAAAGGCCCTTGGCCAGCCTGCTGGGATTTATATGTGTGGCAAGGGTCACCACTGGCTCCTGAATGTCATCAGCCAAGTTTGGCTTTGATTTATCTCTTGCCTAATTGCAGGGTAGATTCCTGGTGCTGGGAGGATGGGCAACATCTATAAATGTATGTTCCCGAGAAGAGGCCCACCTTGGGACTGGGTTGCCAGGCATCAGCTTGTCAGGTGGCACCCAGGAATGCAGAGCTGCCTGATACTATGTTCTCTCTTCATCAGTAGGTTAGGATGGATCTGGGGAGCCAGGTGCTGGGAGTGGGGGTGAGGTGCTCTTAGCATCAGCCCTCCAAGGGTCTGAACTGTGCAGCCATGCTTTGGCAATGCCACACCCAGAGCCAAGCCCCAACCACATTAGCAACAACTCAAAGGTGCCCAGGCCCTAAGGACACACAGGGACTGAGGACATACGCTAAGCTTTTGCTTCCAGGACCCACTCACTAAGTGAGGTTATTAGGCAAGTCCCTAGATCACCTTTCTCCATCTGCCTCAAAGGAATGAAAGATTAAGCCAGGTTCCTGCCAGGAGCCTGTGTTCTCCCCCCGGTGCTGCCCCACTCTTAACTGACAAGATCGAGAGCTACCACATCATCGTGCTTCTGAAGAGCCTGCCTGGGAAAAGGACCCCTAGCGACTGCCAGATGAGGGAGTTAGTGATAAAACATGGGCGTTCCTCCCCCATGCACCCTCAGGGCGGTAGTGGCAGCTTTCTTAGGGGCAGACATGTCTCAGAGTATGTCTCAAGAATGGATGTGCCCTTACCTTCTGTCACTTCACAAGAGCAGCATGCCTGCCCCTACAGGGTGCTCAGTCAGCGTTAGTATAAGCCATTCTTAGAGGTCAGGGAAGTTAAGCAGATAGTGGGGCCAAGAAGAAGAAGAAAACAAAATAAGCCAGCAAGATGTTATGACAAGAAGGGTTCAGGTGAGAAGGCGGGCCTGGTCTATGACAGAGGGTAAAGGCCAGAGGAGCATGTGGTATTTTAGGGACAAAAAAGCAGTAGACAGGACAGAAAGAAATCATGAGCTGGAGGAGAATGAAAATAGAGCTGGACTCGAACATAGGTTCTCAACACTGCATGGGTCTGGGAAAGTTCTTTATCTTTCTGAGGCTCTGATTCCACATTCATAAAAGTGGAAAAACCATACAACCCTATAGGGCTGTTGTGAGAATTGCATTAGATGACTATACAGTCAATCCCCTGGCATGTAATGGGTGCTCATATATACGTTAGTAACAGCAAATACGTACAACTTTGCATTACTGGAAGAAGCACCATCATAAATGTTGCCAACCACAACAACCCTGATGTTGTTACAATTATTATGGGAGAGGAGCTGGAAGCTCGGAGGGATTAAAACATCAGCTTGCTCGAGGTCTCTAAGTAACAGATCCTGAACACGGGCCCCTAATTCTTAGCTTGGACTTCATTCTGTCAGTTTACACTTTCCTTCTCTTAGCTGCACCTGCAGTGGAGAACTGTAATTTTTTTTAAAATTTCAATTCAACTCATTAACATTGAGTGTATTATTCGTTTCAGAGGTATACTTCAGTGATTCATCAGTTGCATAGAAAGAACACCCAGCGCTCGTTATGTCACGTGCCCTCCTTGATGCCCATCACCTGGTGACCCCAGTATCCCCTCTCCTCTCCCCTTCAGCAACCCTCATTTTGTTTCCTAGAGATAAGAGTCTCTTTTGGTTTGTTTCTTTCTGTGACTTGATCTTACTTTAATTTTCTCTCCCTTCCAGTGGAGAACTGTCACAGGAAGAAATCACCTCCATCTTTCCTAACTTGTTCTGAGGGCTCCTGTCACCTTCAACCGAAACCTTTAAAAAGTCTTTCCCACTCCCAACCAGCCCAGCTTCCTCGGAGTATCACGGTCATGCTGACGCATCATCCTGTCTGTTGGATGGCACACAGGAGGGAAAAAACACTGATGGAAGTTCTATTCTGTTCTCTCTTCACATGGGCATTGCTGAGGTGGTGTGGGCAGGAGGCTGGGAAACAAACAGTCCAGCAGAGGAGCGCTAGACTGTCTCTACTGTACCGAGAAGTCACAGAGAGCACTTATCGCACTGGATGGAATCCACGCAGAGGCTCTGCGGTGCCCCCTTCCTTGGCCTTGCCTTCCACCCCTGCCAGTGCACAGGAGGACAGCAAAGGAGCTCCTGGACTCTCCTGGGCCTGCAGTGAGTGAGAGCTGCAGGTATGTGTGTCAGCAGGGGCTGGTGTATGAGGCCAAGCCCTCGGAGAGTGAGGTCATCTCTCTGCTCTTAGGCAACTGTGCATCGTTGTCGGCAGGGCTATCATTCATCAGGTCAGCCCAGAGACACTCCATTCGATGGGCTGGCCCTCTGAGTCCCATTATGGGAGAAAGGGTCAGTTTCAAGAGGGAGAAGACACTTAGTGGAGGCGGTTTGCAAAGCACAAAATATATGTATTTGGCAACAAATATCTTTTGCTGAAGCAATGCTCTGCGGTTTGCGAAGCCCCCTCACGTTTATTATTGCAGTTAACACACACACTCTTTAAATACTGATTAGTGTCCACTATGGTATGACTCAGGCACGGCATGGAGGTATGGGGATACAGCATGAGTCAAAAAAAAAAGTTCATGGTCTTTCACAAAACTCTGAGAAGCAGCAATTGTCACCATTTTACAAATTTATATTTTACTGAGGCTGAGGGAGAGAGGTGAGGTAACTTAAGGGCACGGGTTTAGGTGTGATAGTCTTGCTCTGATGCCTCCTGGGAGCCCCTTCCTTTAGGGCTACCTCCCAGCCTGCTATTCGCTGCGGAGCGTTTTCTAAGATTTGGTTCAAGTCTCACCTCCTCGGTGAAACCTTGAGTGACCACCCAGGTTATAACGAGAGCTATCCCAGAAAGTCTGTTTGAGTGGCAGGTTCCTTACTTTTTGGGTGAAGCTGATGAAAGCTCTGAACTTGCCTGAACTCTGAACTTTATGAATACATAAAATTATGTAAGCGATTTCATAAGATGTTGTAATGCGATTACAGTTCTGTGTGGTTCTCTGAAGCCCATCTTCAGATCCCAGGTTAATGGGATCAATTCCATAGTGTCATTTCCATCCTGCCTTATGTTGTCCTCATGATCTGCTCTCTAAACTAGTTTAGAAGCTCCTCAAGGGCCTGGATTCCTCCATAATCCATCAGACTGTAATAAGTACAGGACTTTGTGAATCATGCTTACTCAAAATATGTTTGCTTATCAACTGATTGAGACCATCTAAGAAATTTGACAGTCACTTTGGAGTCAATACCGTTTGGTCAGGATCCCAGCACCAAAACATCTAGGGACAGGATTGGGAGGAATGAGCCAGAGGTAGGCAGAGAAGGGAGCTAAAACAAAATAAGAGGAAGGAAGAAGCTTATAAGGGAGTAGAAAACAATGTCAAGGTATCATTCTACTGCCTCTGTGCATTTATTTTAGACTGGAGTCCCTGGGAATTGGAGGAACTGAACAATCTGCCCTGGATGGCACGGAGAGCGTGCTTACCCAGGTGAGCTCCCCGAATCCCGCTCCCCAGCTTGGCTTCCTGTGTTACACTCTTTCCCCAGAGGAGAAATGGGTCAAGTTCTTGGGTTTCACAAACCTATTAAAGACATGCTGTGACAGCTGGTAAGCCTGCAGCTCCTGGGGAGCCTAAGGGAACACGTGCTCTGTCTTTTGTATACCATTGTTGAGGGGCAATGGAGCCTGAGGGAAAGAGGGGGCATGGGGAGTGGTGTCCCTCTGAGCTGATAGTGTCTAATCACACCCTAGATATTTAGATGTGGCACAGCCTTCCCTGTGCCTCAGTTAGGTCTATGCCAGGATCTGGACTTTGATCAGATTTCCAGCCGCCAGTGAGGCCAGGTAGCAGGCACAAAACTTGTCATTAAACACAAGCCCTTCTGGATGAGCGCTCATGACAATGATGATGTCTGTGAGAACTAAGAAAGGATTCTAGGTAGGATGGCAGCAAGTCAGAGAGCTCCTTGCCTGTTCTCCAGACTCACTCCCTCAGCAGAGCTGGACACTGGTACCGTGGTGGAGAGCTCCTCTCTGTGTCACAGGCTGGTTCACACAAGCACAGGCAGAGGCTATTAGCTTTACTTGGTTCATGGATGTGGCCACAGGGGTATCTCTCTATGCACTGTGCTGTGACTAACAGAGATTGGTTCACTGTGGGGAGGTGAGGGAATATGAGGACCCTGTCTGTCCCTTTCAATCCCTTAGGGTGGTTCCTGAGGTAACCATGATCCCACACCCACAGACAAGGTATACAGCAAAGGGACCTAGACCCCAGCAATCTCTCATGACTTATTATCTAATGGTCACCAAACTTGTGACAGTGTGCCATCTTTACCTCATATTCATCCATTTGGCTGTGGGGTTTGGGTTTTGGGGTTAGGTCCTTTTTATTTTTCAAATTAAATTAAATTAAATTAAATTAAATTAAATTAAATAATTACTTTTTAAAAGTCAACTCCATGCCCAGCGTGGAGCCCAATGCAGAGCCTGAACTCACAACCCTGAGATCAAGAGCTGAGCCGAGATCAAGAGTCAGATGCTCAACCAACTTTGCCACCCAAGTGCCCTGGGGTTAGGTTGTTTTTAAACTATGTGCTACTTCAAGCACCTGGCTGGCTTAGTCAGAAGAGCATGCAACTCTTGATCTCAGGGTTAGGAGTTTGAGCCCTGTACTGGGTTTAGATATGACTTAAATATATAAAACATTTTAAAGAGGGAAGGATTTGTTACTCCAGGTCAGAAGTAAACTGAGCAAGAGAAAGGAAAGGTACCAGCAGCAGAGAAATGCCTTTGCTAATGTTGGCAAGCCAGGAGATGCTGACGTGCCAGATGTGATGAGGTCATGCACATCTGTTCTCCCAGGCCCTTGGGGCCACAGCTGGGAATTATTCATCATTCATCATAGGTCCATGAACAGACTGCTGCATGTGGACAACATATCAAGAGGTCCTAAGCCAGAGGAGAGTTCAACGGTAACTCAGACACCAAGATTTCTTTACAGTTTAACAGAGTGGTTTTTTCGGCAGTTGCTTTCACAAGTGCCATGTATAATCGCAGCACATACTTTAAAGTGGAGGAGACAGACCACAAGTCAAGATACCGAGGTTATAACTGGACTTCTCCCATTAACTTTTCTGGACGCTCTAGGTCCTCATTTCCCCACTTTCTGCATGGACAGTAAATGAGTGACTCCCACATAAGGGGTTCATCACACTGACATGGATAGTTTTAAATGTAATTAACAATAATACATTAACAGAGCAATGGTGAGATGATGTTTGATGTATCTGGGGGTAAAACGTACCATATTTCATTTTCCATGAACCAGAAAACACAGTTAAGCATTCATACCATAAGTATGTTTGATGTTTTTCCTTTTTTTTTTTTTTTAAAGATTTTATTTATTTATTTATTTGACAGAGAGATCACAAGTAGGCAGAGAGGCAGGCGGAGAGAGAGGAGGAAGCAGGTTCCCTGCTGAGCAGAGAGCCCGATGTGGGCCTTGATCCCAGGACCCTGAGATCATGACCTGAGTGGAAGGCGGAGGTTTTAACCCACTGAGCCACCCAGGCGCCCATGTTTTTCCTTTCTTAAAGGTATATGCTAAGCAGAAGACCTGGGTTCACATGCCATCTCCTGCTATTTTCTCACTATATTACCTTGGGAAAGTCAATTGGCCTCTTTGGACCTTGGTTTCTTTACCGGCAATAGTGGGCTAAATTGCATTTCTCCCAAAAAATGCCCACCTCAGAATGAGATTTTATTTGGAAATAGGCTCTTTGCAGACACAATTAAGGATCCAAGATGAGACTATCCCAGAGTTAGGGTGAGTCCTAAATCCAGTGACTGGTATCCTTGTGACAGAAAATAGAGGAAAATCACAGACGGGGAAAAAAGGCCATGTGAAGACATGGGGCAGAGATTAGACTTATCCTGTGACAAGATGAGGAATGCTAGGAGCCACCAGAAGGATTCTCCCTAGAACCTTTGGAAGGAGTGTGACCTTGCTGACCCTTAACTTTAAACTTTTGGCCTCCAGAAATCTGAGAGAGTAAAATTCTGTTGTTTTCAGTCACCAGGGCTGTGGTAATTTGGTATGGCAGCCCTAGGAAAGGAATAAACTTATAAAACAGGACAATGAAATCTGCCTTCCAGGCTGTCATGAGCATCTGATCAGATCACGCATGAGAGAGTGTCAGGTAAAGCCACACAGGGCCACCCAAACAGGGACAACTACTGAGGGGCTATGTGTGCAGCTCTTCAGAGAGGATTCTGTGAAAGGCTTAGAAAGTGAAGACAGTGATCTGGGGACATCTCTAGGCCATAAGACAAGTGCTGGATGAGAGACACTGGTGTGGGGACTCCATGATTAAAGCTGAGTGGTTCTGTGAGGTGATAGAGCAAAGGCCCTTGATGGGGACTCACAGCAAAGAAGTGGGTGTGGGGCCCCCACTGCTCTGAGGATGGCTGCAGGAGGCAAAGGAGGGCAGGGCAGATGGCTCTTAGCTCCCAGGTTAGCTCTCTTGCATCCTCATGATCTCCCTACCTCTCCCTACATCTGAGGGGGATGTCTTGGCTCCTAAATTCTTTAATAAGTAAACAGGATCATACTCAGCATGGGTAAGGATAAAATGAGATGGACTGGTGCTGGTGGGGAATATGATTGTTGTACACTACCTGAGGGCAATTTGGCAATACGTAGAGTCTTTTAAAACCATGCCCAACCACTGACCTAGGGATTCCACCACCAGAATTCTAGCCCAAGTAAATAAGATGGCAGCAAACATTCCTGCATAAAGATCTCCCTTGCCACTTTAACGCTGCCTTAAAATAAGGTGTCTGTGAGGTAAATCATACTTCCTTCTTAGGTAGTCACGAAAAAAATCATGTTTATTATAATAGGGGAAATCCTTTAAGATACCGTATCAAATAAAAGCAGCAGAATAAAACCATAGAGTTAGTATTACCGAGCAATGCAAAGGAAGCACAGAAAAACATTTAAAAAAAATTCACGACGGAGTGTTAATCATGGTTGTCTCTGGGTAGCTGGGCTGATGGGGACTCCCCTGTTACTTCATACCCGTCTGCAACTGTGGCAATCAGTATAGAGCAAGTCAACAAACATTAAGAAAAAGGCGAGAGAGGTACAAAAATGCCTAGTGCCAGAAACACGTGCACTGGGACGCAGACAGTAGTCCCCTGGGGAGCATCTGAGAAGGCCTCCCCTGAGCCGGGTCCTGACACGGCTGGGGGTGGGGGTGAGGGGCCTGCAGCTCCATGGCCTGCATCTGACTCCTCTCCCAGTGTCCACAGCCGGCCGCACGCGATGTTGACTCATCCCTATGTACATCAGACATATTTTCTTTTAATTTGTGTCAGGAATGTGCACCAACTTGTATGTGTGAAAACGGCAGAAACAATTCAACCTCTGTACAAATTTCATACATCATATCAGAAAGGACCAGAAGAGCAATGCTGGAAGGAGTCCATTTTTAAATCAAGTCCCTTTACCTGTCATCTTCGTCCTGCCCGGCCACCCCAGCTCTCCGCCTTTTGATAAACAGGACACAGCTTGCTAGGAGACACCCTTTCTGATTGCCAAGGAATGTCTGAGCCCCTCACACACCATTAGGAGGTCCCTGAAGCCGGGCCCCTGCCTTTTGCCTGGGAGCCCAGCAGGTCAGTCATCACCACAGGGCCCAATAAGGAGAATTTTGATGAGCTCCCCACTCAGCAGACCTGGAGGTGCCTCAGACAGAAGAGCTTTCCAAGTCAGGCTGACAGTGGCATTTCCCAGATGGGATCCCAGAGACCTTTTCCTCCTCTTCTTTAAAACAGACACCATCAAGATTTCTACCCCACCAAGTGGGAAGAGAAGAATCGTTTTGCAGCTAGACTACAATGAAAATATTCCCTCCAGGATGGTCTGCCCTGCTTCTGAGGGTGGAGAGAAAATTTACACACAGTGCTCTGTTACAAGATTCCTATGGTAAGACTAGAATACACCACAAGACAAACTATATCCTCAGAGACCTAACATCTCTTTTTTATTCCAGCATCTTCCTGAATGGAAAAACTTCATGGAACTGTAGCTCTAAACACAAAAGAGCAAACAAAATGGGTTTCCAGAACAGTCCTGCTCCCAATAATAAGTCCTGTGATCAGATCAGATATGGGGGAAGGCAAGAGAAATTACATTTATTGTTTATTTTGCGTCATGCATGGTCCCTTTACAATACCTTACCTTACCGAAATTGCCCCAACAGGTCTATGAGGTTGGTGCCAACATTCCTATTTTACAGATCAAGCAACTGAGGCCAAGAAAAGTAAAATTTTGCTCAAGATGACAATCAAGGCTAGTGTCAAGATTCTGATTCTAGGTCCAAAGCCTGCACTTTCCCCACTAAAATTCATGCTGAATTTTCATTTTGAAAATATGGCTGCAGGACCAGTAAGCGGGTTTCCAGTTGAGCCTTCCTACTGCAGCATTTTTAAGTGGTTCTTGCAGTTGGGCAGTTGGGAGGCAGGACAAACAACCCAACCCAAATCCTGCGTTTGTCTTAAAGATACTTTGGTACTCCACAAATAAGCCAAATTTGAGGCTCTCAACTGAGGAGAACTTTGAAGTCTGAAACCTGGGGCTAAGAAATCTTCTGTTTTTATTAATTAAAGAAGATGTTTCAAAATCATCAGATTTAGCACGACTGGACTTCAGATGTGAAACTCAATATACACACAGACATGCATGGCTTGTCCTTTTGGGTCATTTTTGATCTTCCCTGAGGATCTACAGTTCCTCAGATGAGACCTCTCTGCTTCCTGGGCTGGCTGACATGTCTGGAGGCCCAGCTTTGCAGGCCTGGGCCCCTGCTGGCTTCAGGAATTTCAAAGGCCAGGGAGAGAAGTGTGGGCAAAGTGGCTCCTACCGCCATTTGCTCCTCTAAGCCCCCAAGGCGGTAGCTATGGGAAAAAAGGGAGGAGCCCACTCTGGGCTGAAGGAGGGTCCTGGATGAGCCTGCAGGTCCCAGAGTTGACTGGTTTGATGCCCTGCCAAGTTTTGGTTTTGTTATTTTGGTAGCCACCTAACCATGTGGCCTTTAAAATGGCACTTGCAGCTTGGGCAAGAGGCATTTCCATTTGTAGTGTGTGGTCAGCCTTCCGCTTCTCTCTGTCATCAGCTCTCACTCCAAGGGGCAAACCTGAACCAGATTTTCAGCTGCAGGGGTCTTGGGATGAAGATTCGTGCCTGGCCTGCCATTCTGATACAGGGTATATTATGTAGTAGGATCCCTACTTTCCAGGCCCTTACAACAAAGCTGTTCAGTAAAGACTTGGCCTTGGGGCCTGAGAGGAACAAGAGGAGAGCCAGTACTGTTGGACAATGGGGGACACCCACTGAAGCTGGGGTGGTTGGGGACGGTTTCCATGAGTTGCAGCAGTTGACGTGGGTGGAGGACATTCCACAGTAGGGGGGATGTCTGCATATAAACACCAGGGCAGGGAGGTTCCTCATGTAGAGGCAGTCGGTAGAGTCCGCTAGAGCTGAGGCTCCCTCAGGAAGAATACTACCTCATGTGGCTTCTCAGAGTCGGTGCCTATTTTCACACAGTTACCTCCTTGTGACCGTGGGGCCACAGCAATCTGCACCATGCGCAGAACAGGCACTAATGATTCCATTCTACAGATGAGGATCCTGAGGCTCCCGAAAGGGAAATGGCTGGCCTCAGTCACCTTAGTTTCTTTACTTTTTTCCCTTTTATTGAGGTATAGTTGACAGTCACCTTAGTTTCTCGCTCCCAGGGTGGTGGGAGATGGTGAAGATCCTCAGCGAACAAGCTGGCACTCCAGAAATATTATCATGGCGGCCCGAGGCAGGTGCCGAAATGGGATCACAGGGTAGTCTGGTGACTGACTTTGCTGAAATACTAACTAGGGCTAGCTTGGGCCCCTTGTCCTGCAAGGACTTCCTTGACTTTTGGCCTCATTTTCTGGCCCTGCGGCCCATGGGGGTGGGCGTGGGGATGTGTTCAACACGGTATCACTTGACTTTATCGCACAAGGTGTGTCCACGGCTTGTTCCACACCTGAAACGGGGAGGGGGGGTGCCTGGGAATTG
This sequence comes from Spilogale gracilis, assembly GCA_004023965.1. Taxonomy (NCBI): domain Eukaryota; kingdom Metazoa; phylum Chordata; class Mammalia; order Carnivora; family Mephitidae; genus Spilogale; species Spilogale gracilis. Next base: position 169,050 of record PITA01001416.1, read on the forward strand.
TCACTTCCTGCCTTGACATGTCCAAGTATTTGTTCAGCCTTGGCCGGTCACACTGACTCATCATCAGCCTGGGCATGGAAACCACCAGGGAGGATGTTGGGAAAAGTGGAGAAGCTGCAGGAACACACAGCAGGAGCAATGAGATGTAGAAATCTTAATGGTGACAATAATCCCTTACACTGCACCCTGTACCCTGCTTTACCCTTTACAAGGTGCTTTCACTGCCTTAATTCTCTCACCACTCCTAGAGGAAGACAAGGCAATACTTATTAGCCTGTTTCACGGCTGAGAAAGTGAGTGCAGGGAGTTACGTGAGGGGCACAGATGAGTTTGCAGAACCCGATCCTGCGTGCTACACCTTTGCTAGTCCAAGTGTGGGCCACCAGCCAGCACAGCAGCTTTGCCTGGAAGCCTGGGAGAAACATAGTCCCGTGTAGGCCCTGCCTGAGCTTAATAAAGCAGGTGTGCACTTAAATCACATCGCCAGAGGGTCTTGTGCACACTAGAGTTGGACAGAGTGGCTTACACTGTACTCCCCTCGCCCTGTCCCGGTCTCTTGGAGTATATCTGGTTCTACCTACTCACGTAAAGACCAGGAAATTAAGACCCAGGGAGAGGATGGGACATGGCCTGTGGCAGAAGCAGGTGCAGACAGAACCGTGGTTTTGCAAAGCAGTCCTGGGCCTGCTTAATTGGGCTGATATTCAACTGCTGTGCGCCTTGCCTTTTCTCCTCTCTCCTTGCCCCACAAGCTCAACCCTCAAACCGCTCTCAGCTGCCAGGCCCTCGGCCTCTCCCCCCAGTTCCAGCCTTGTGCTAAGTGTTAACACGAGTTCTAGGGCCTAGGGTTAACACTCTATTAAAGCAAACAGGGATGCTGAGACCTCCTGCTACTGTGGAAGAGCCAAGTGGGGGTGCAGAGCACCTAGGAGCTCCCTGGCACAGCTGCAGAGGGGCAGGCTGGCGCTCAGGGGTCTCTGCCCTGCCCCCCACTCAGAGGTCCTATTGCCTTTAGGAGAGGGCCAGGTGATCCTGCTTACCTGTGGAGGAAATGCTGCACACGCCTTGTAAAAGGCCCACTTCATTAGTAAGTGTGGAAAATGGCCCAAATAACTGTGTTAAGCTGGTTATGATTTTCCCTCCACTCACTGGTCTCCCTGGGTGCCAAGTTTGGCGCCTGTGGGTAATAGCGATTCCTAGGCCATGGCTGGAGCTTGGGGCCAGGATTCCCCCTCCTCTCCCCACCCCATCTATTCCACTGAGGCCAATCAGGATGTTATTCATTTCCCTAGCTGAGACGCAAGTTCAAAAGGGCCAGCCTCGGCTGGGTCCCCATGTGAGAAATGCCTATCTTTCCCATGAGGAGGAAGTAACATATTTTGTTTCTGCTACACTCATGCAAGGAGTTGCCCAGAAAGAATGTGTGTGCGCGTGTGCGTGTGCAGAAACTTAGCTTTTTATCTTTGGACCTATGGTACATAATGGATTCAGAGAAGATCGGAGTTCATCCATAAGGAGAGAGGCGAAAAAAGCCAAGGCGCCAAGAGGCCTCTAGGAGGGGCCTGGAAACCTCATGTTACTATCTCAGACAGACACGGTCCTGTCATCCAACCTTGAGTTAGGGCTAACAGCTGAACTAAAGAATTTCTCATTGTGCTTCATCTGAGTTTTAGAAATGCCTTTAGGGTTGAAAATCTACTTAGAAGAGCTTTCTCACATCTCTCAGACTATTAAAAAACAAAAAAGTAAGTAAAAACCAAGTGTATTCGTTGTAGAAACACCTATCAAATAGCTCAAGATGAACTTGCAAATCCACCCAAACTCTCCTGGGCAAGTCATTAACCCTTTCTGGACTGGATCTCCCTTTAAAATAAAGAGGCCTGGATAAGTGCTCCATACTCTTCAAATGTAGGAAGTGACTCTCCTGCTGTCAAGATCCAAAATGGGGGGTGTCTAGGTGGCTCAGAGGGTTAAGCCTCTGCCTTCAGTTCAGGTCATGATCTCAGGGTGCTGAGATCAAGTCCCACGTCAGGCTCTCTGGTCAGTGGGGAGATCCAAAATGGGTGGTGGCACACCATTTACTGGGTGAACCATCTCCCTCCTTCTTACCCTGTCCGTGGGGCCCACCTTCAAGGCCCAGCAGCAGTGGCCTGTGTTCTGAATCTAGCTGCAATCCCTTCCCTCCGTTTAGTACCTACTTATATCTTATTTTAAAGACCATTCCGAGAGAGGGATGGGGGACAGGTCTCTTGGACAGATGAGGTGGCTATAAGGTCACTGAGCTCTCTATGGTAGAAAGAACATTTGATTAAGAATGGGAAACCGAGGGTTAGTTCTGCTGCTGGTATGTTCTAGCAAGTCATCTCCTGGCTCCTCAGTTTTCTGCAAAAGGTGGTTATTAGGGATGCCTGGGTGGTGCAGTCGGTTAAGCATCTGATTCTAGGCTTTAGCTCACGTCATGATCTCAGCATAGTGGGATCGAGCCCTGCATCGGGCTCTGAGCTCAGTGTGGAGTCTGCTTGAGATTCTCTTTCCCTCTCCCTCTGCCCCTCCCACTTGTGCTCTTTCTCTCTAAAAATAAAGCTTAAAAACAATAATAATGCTAGTTATTATTACTGTTAGGTATTTATAATCCTCAAAATTATGTTAAGATTCAAATGACAATGTACATGATAGAACCTGCAAGACTACAATGTGTGACGGGTATGTAAAGTATTGATTTTACCCTTAGAAGCTTCACCACTTCCCTCTAGATCCTTGGAGACTTAAGGATAAAATCTAAGCTGTTTGGCTTTTAGAGGTATGAGAATGTCCACAGAGCTCAGCACACCGTTCAATCCTAAAATGGGAATGTAAAGTTACCTATCACGTCTTCCCTGGAGCTTTAATGCTGCACAAGACACTTCCTTCACTGCTGTCCTCCAGAGTCAAGCAGAGCTGACCCTGAAGTTACTCTCATGTCCCAGAGAGATCTAAGGACCAAGAGCCTACAGCACAGATCCTGCCACATCAGAGGTGCCTAATGGGGGTGCCTGAGTGGTTCAGTTGGTTGAATATCTGACTCTTGATTTTGGCTGGGGTCGTGGTCTTGGGGTCGTGAGATCGAGCCCTGTGTCAGGTCCCACGTGCGGGGCGGCATCTGCTCGTCCCACTCCTTCATCCTTTGCCCCTCCCCTCCCACACTCTCTCTAAATAAATAAAATCTGAAATAAATTGGTGCCTAATAAATGTTTATTGAATGAATGAAGAACAAGCCTTTGCTATATTTTGATTTGAAGTCCGAAAAGGGGCACATTAAGGCAGCTCCCAGCCACCCTACCTCCAGGTGGCACTACCCTTAAATCTCTCATTCTAAAGTAAATCCCAAAAGAAGAGGTCCCTATGCTCCTTGGAGCCACACTCCTTAGTATTCTCCTCAGCAGGTACCTTCTCTCTACAATATTAAAATAAGTATAATTAATATCTCTATTTATCTTGGAAAGATAATGTCCCAAGATCAAGTGCTTAGGAAATATTTATCCTGACTATTCACTCATGACAATGTCTGAATTTCACAGATTTGCAATTTCACACAAGGGGCAAAGACCCTCTGAACCACTTCTATGCCTAATAAAATACCTCTAGTAGAGGCAAAGCCTTTATTCATAAAACTGATCCTGAGAATCGTTGTATTAAACATGATGAGGGACAGTGAACAGTGTAAGGTCTTAAACATATAAACAAGTAGAGCCAGCTCTGGCTTTGGCAATCACCTAAAACTGTCTTCTTTGTCTACGGATGTTGCCTCCTCCAAACTTCTTTTTTGGTTTTTGTTTTTTTTAAAGATTTTATTTATTTGACAGAGAGAAACACAGCCAGAGAGGGAACACAAGCAGGGGGAGTGAGAGAGGGAGAAGCAGGCTTCCCGCCGAGCAGGGAGCCCGATGTGGGACTCGATCCTGGGTCTCTGGGATCATGACCTGAGCCGAAGGCAGTGGCTTAACCAACCGAGCCACCCAGGCGCCCCTCCAAACTTCTTTAATAGCTTTTTAACATATGTTGTTTTTTGTTTTCGTTGTTGTTGTTTTTAATGCTGGATCACATTCAGGCCCATTATTCCACAAAACGGAGCGGCCAATCAGATTGTCTACACCAGACGGCAGTGAGGATGCTTTAGTCCAATAGCTTTCAAAGAAGCAGTGCCAAACCAATTATCTGTCTAAATGCAGGATTTCCACTGGACTCCTGAATACTCAGACAGTTGCTCAGAGACCCTCCTTTAGATGGATGGGTAAGCACTTGCATCTCCATGCATCTGAGGAGTGCCACGGAAACAGTGGCTCAAAGGATGGAATCTGTTTGTGTCCAGGGTGGGAAGCTGGGGTGTGGTTTGTGTAGTTGGAAAGAGCTCCCAGGTTATTAATCAACAACCTCTGGTCTAGAGCCTCATCCCCAGATTTTCCTAATGGGAAGAATCAGGTGGGGTGCCCAGTTCCTTCTCCAAGGTGATCCAGTGTAGCAGTTCTGGGATAAGGTCTGATTTCTCCCTGCGAATTCGAGGAACCACTGCTCTGCAGGCCCTCAAATCCAGTCTCATGGAAAAAGCACGACTGTCCTCCCTCTTTCATGGCAGCTCAGCCATAACCACGTGGTCCCCTGAGGCAATCCAGATACCACAGGAAAGCTGACTGCACTGGCAAATTGCTGACTACTCCCCATCCTTCTTTAGCTTCCTTTGGTCTTCCTCCTCCCTCCCTGACCACCCCCGAGCCTTCTCTTCCTCCTCTGCACACTTTGCCTGGGGGAGCTCATCCACTCTCATAGTTACAACTACCACTGACCTGCTGCTGACTTCCCTAACTGCACTTCTGACCCAGTTCCCTCCTCCGATGCGTCTGTGTCAGCCTGAACGTACTCCGCGGGTGCCTCTGACTCAGTATGGCCCAAACAAGCTCATCGCCTGACTTCTCTGAAACTTCTTCCTTCTCGATTCCCTAAGTGAATTGGCAACACTATCTTCTCAGACTCCCCCGTTTCCTCACCCCTCACTGATCAGGAAGTCCTATGGATTTTACTTCCTAAGCCCTGCCCAGTCTGTCCCCTACTCTACGGCCACTGAGCTTAGAGCCTTAGTTCCGACCAGGATTATTCCAACAATCTCGATACTGGTCTTTCTGTCCCTTAATATGGCTTCCCTTCACTTAATTCTTCTCAGTGCCACCAGAGTGACCTTTTCTACAATGCGAATCTGAACATTTTACTCGTCTATCCTCAGGATAAGGCTCAATCTTCTTAGCACCACCGTCTATCATCTGGCCCTGCCCAGCTCTCCAGACTCTGCACACCCTGCCCGACCTTGCACTTTGCCCCTGAGCCTCTGAATTGGCTGCTCCCTCTGCCTGGAATGTTCTTCCCTAGCTAAGTCCTGCTCGTCCTTGAAGACTTCGATCAGCTGGGTGAGTCTACAACCCTTCTTGCTCTGACTTAGGTCTTCCAACAGAACACCCTGGCTTACCTTCCACACAGCGCCCTGGTGTAGTTAACTCCACAACACACACTTACTGAGTGTCTGTTAGGGCCCAGTCACTTGTGCTGGGTGCTCGGAGTCTGGGTAAAGGGGACGGATAGCAAAAAGGAACAATCACATGTCTCTGGTCTACCTTTCTGACTAGACTATATAAATTCCTGGAGAATAGCAACTGTTGCTGCTTTTTCTTTTTTCTCTTGAAATCTCTGTATTCCACATGCACAGCCCATTGCCTCAGTTCTTGGCACTTGGCAGGACGGAAAGAAGGGAAGGAAGAAACTGAGGTTGTCTAGCCCAGAGAAGAGATTCAGAGAGCTGAGATTCTAGTACCCAGATATCTGAAGCACAATTTCACGGAAAAGGGAATTTGATCAACTAATCTATCTATTTATTTATTTATCCACCCACCCACCCCAGGGGCCAAACAGGACACACAGAGAAGAGACAACGGGCTGATATATTTCAGGCCAACATGAGAAGCACCACCAACTGACCGGGCAAGCTGCCTCGTCCTGCCCGCTCAAGACTCAACCCCTGTGCCAGCTCTGCTGTGAAGCCTTCCGGGAGTCCTCCTGCAGAGAATGCTGTCATAGTCCCACAGCACCTGCACAGCCTCTAACACGGTGCATAGATGACTGCAGGGACCCGTTCTCCTGCCTTCCCCTCAGCTTTGTGCTGGGAGTGTTTTGCCTTATTTTTGTATTCAGAGGGCCTTAAGATGCAGTACAGGAGGTGGTTAAAGGCTCAGGCTTTAGGGCTCTTGTTCTATCACTTAATAGTTGCATATTGGACAAATTAGTTACCTCTCTCAGTTCAATGAATACCTCTTTAAAAGGAGACTAATAAAAAAATATGAAGGCTTAAATGAGTGTGCTCAGCGCAGTGTCAGACACACAGCAAGTGCTCGTGTGCACCCCTGGCCTGCTGGTCCTCACCACAACTTGGTGAAGTTCCTCTGTTTCACAAAGAAACTGAGGTATAAAGAGACTTTGCATCAGGCCACAGAGCTGAGCTGTGGGGCCAGGATTTTAGACATCTCAGACAGTATATTTCTTCCAGGTTAAAGCTTTTTAAAAAAAGTTTTCTCCCTGATTTTTTCAATCATGCTGAAATGATCTAACAGTAAAAGGAAGCACGTTCTTCTACAAGGGACTACAAATCTTCTTCACGAATTCCATCACCTTTTCCAAAGGAATTATCAATCAGGAGAGAAGCTTAGAGCTCACAGGAGGTGTCGAGAACAGTGCTCCTTGTCCTTTTCACAGGACTCTATAGACCCCTAAGTCAATCCTTGGACTTCAAAGATGATTATGGAACAACACCACTGTCACCTTCTAAGTGACAGTAACTCCAGCTAAATACGGAGAAAGTGTGATGACCAAGCCAACACTCCTGGCCTCACAATTCACTGACCTCCACAAACCAATGGCTTCTCCTTCATTCCTGCAACTCACTCACCTGGATCTTGCAGTAGCCTCTTCTAGTTTTGGAAGCAAGAAATCCCACCTCTTGATCATGAAACTTCCTATTTGTCTATCTGCCTCACTTCCTTATTCTTCCTAATGATGTTTTTCTACCTCATTGAGCCTGCTAGCTCCTGGAGTCCTTCCCTATCATTCCAATCTACTGGTTCCCTCCTGGTGACACTTTTCCACTGTCCATCCTGGTATTCAGGCTCATAAGTCCAATAACAACCTCAACCCCACCCCCCTCCCCCTACCACTGCCATCCCTGCTTCCCCAGTCAACCTGCCCCCCCATCCCTGTTTTCCCAGACGCCTCCAGGATGATCCATCAACCATCCAGCCACCTGATTCCTCTGCTCCCGCTCCTGGACTGCTGGGCTGTGCTGGAGACAACCTCACACTTGTATCTACTGGCACCATGACAAATTTACCAGCCAGGCCCTCCCAGCTCCTTGGCCTTTTTTTTTTTAACTGCTCTCCCATTCATTCGTAGTCAGTTCCCCTGTATTTCCTCTTCTTCTCAAACCCCCCAAACCCGTCATAACTCTCTTCCTCATTCTCAGCAGATGACCTGCCAACTAACTGCCTTTGGGATTTCCTTTTTAGTTCTTTCTTTTAAAGATTCAGAAGACCATGCATCTTAAAAGCGACCAGTGTAGGAGTGACAAGCACAGATCACAACCCCTGAAGAATCACCCAGTCAGCTAGTCAGGCATACTGGAAACAGAGTCTCCTCCGATAACAGAAAGCAGGCAAGCTGGGAACCAGAGAACCACTCTTCCCGCCTTCAGTTTCCCACATTTATACATTCTGGAGAGTTTTTGATTTTGCCCTTGTCACTTCTATTCTTCATCAGAGAGCTGCTGCTGCGTGAGGCTGAGTGGCATCCTAAGGTAGGAGAAAAATTTGATTACAGCAGGCAAGTGAGCCTGTGCCCAGGTGGATGGCTTATAATCCAGAAATGACCCTGTACTGCCTCCAAATGAGAAGGGACAGGGCAGTCAGCATTCCTGTGAGATTTGTAGGCAGGCTCACACACACGTCGATGTGTATCTATTTCGGAATCATCCCAGGAGTCAGAAAGTACCTGTCCAAAGAGGCAGAAAGGTGCAAGAGTGATGCCTCCACGCCTTGCCATGGCTGCCAGGCCTTGTGATGACCTGCTCACCCCCACCCCCCAGCTCACTCCCATGTCCGGGCTCATCTCTCCCTCCCCACTCCCTGTGCCTTGCAGGAAACATAAGGAACCCTTTCTGTTCCAGTGGACTGTGCTCCCTTTCACCTCTGGGCCTTTATATTTTCGTCTTGCTCACCCTTGATGGCAGCTTAGAGAGAACTTCTGAGGCGCCCTCCCTGACCCTCCCCTAGATGAGTGCGCCCCTGCTATGCGCTCCCACAGCAGAGCCCCCTGAAGCTACCTCACCATAGTATGCCCCATGGATAATATTGCTGGGGTGTCTGTTTCCTCTTCTAGAATAGAAGTCCCAGGAAGGCAGAGATAGCATTTTTTTTTCTCTGTAGTATCCTCAAAACTTTTTCTCTGTAGTATCCTCAAAACTTAGGACCCACCTTCTCTAATAGCTCTATATTGATCCCAGAAAAATCAAGGGGTTTAGATGTGGACAGAAGACCCACATCAGTGCGCAGAGGGAAGAAAGTCCCAGTGAAGAGGAAGCTGTGCCCGAGAGGGAAGACTCAGAGTCAACGGCTACAGGTTTCAGGAAGCAGTGGGCACCAACTCTCAGCACAAGGTCCTGGATGAGAGGCCCACGTCTCTGATAAAGTAGAAACAACTGGTAAGAGTTGGCCCTTGAAGACCAAGGGGACTTAATGTCAAAGGACGATGTAGCCAGGTGAACTCAGGTTCCTCTAAGTAACAAGGGCTTATGTGTTCCAGCTCCTTATGGGTTCCAGTGAGACTCTCTGACTCAGATGCAGTGCCCTATCAGATCAGAGTTTTGTGCCACTCTGGCCTGCACCTCCGGCCTGCTGTCTGGGCTCCTGGCCCTACTCTCCTGCTCGCTGATCTTTTTATAGACATTCACCTGTCTTAGCTCACCTAAGACCTTGCCAACCAGATTTCATCTGGCCAGCTATACCCAAGCCTGCATCCAGCCAGGCCCTCAGTCCTGCTGGAATGAGCTGACTTCCCCAAGGACTTTGTGGCAGGAAGAGAAAGTTGGAGGGAGGGTGGGGGGTAGGTCAAACAGAGAGGGGGTCCCATGGAGGCTGCAGAACTGAACGGAGCAAAGAACACTGCCATAGATTTGCTTTGCTCATTCCAGGCAAAATGCCCAACTGGCACTGTTTTTGGAAGAATTAAGCTGCTTTTGTCTGAGACTGGGGATAATCACAAGTTCCTAGAGGATACTACTGAGAAGGGACCTGTCAGGAGAGATGTTTGATCACACTCAGATCTCACAGGGGAGTGGCAGTGGCATGCTGGTTATCTCACCATCTAGTTGTCTGCAACAACCTTCCACCTACACTTCCTCAACCATGACTTCTCAATGGGTGTTAGGGAGGTTTCCAAATATATGGAGGTACAGGTCTCATCCCAGGCCCTAGGGTGTAAGATTGGGGCCTGGGCACGTGTATCCCCAGGTAACTCTGAGGCACTCTTTGTTGCTGTAAACCATGACCAGATCAGGGCTCCTGCCTAGGTCTGCATGTCTGCCTTGGTCAATGTGCTCCCAAAGGAACATGGTAGAGAGGGCTGCTAGAGGCACTGTGTGTCTGCCCTCCATTAATCGGCCTACCGCAGTGGCAACGAGGATGAGGTGGTAAAGAAAAGCTTCCCTTCTTGGAGCGTGCAGGAATATTCTCAACTTCCTTTACAAGGAAACCTCTTTATACAGCACCTGGATAGAACCCCCCAACCATTCACTGAGCTTGTCTCTCTAGGCAAGCCGCATAACAGCAACAGTTGCGGCTTTGGATCAACTATGGCTTCATGGGTTCTGTGGAAGGCCTGCTGGCCTCCTGCGGGAAGGGAGTATGGTACAGCGCCCAGAGCACTGAACTTGGAGTCTGAAGGTCAGAATCCACTGCCAACTAACTGAGTGTCTCTGCAAAATACCTCAATAGTGTAAGAGGTGAACAACATGCACTTGGTAAGTGAATGAGCCACTGAGACCACCTCCATTTGGGTATGGACTCCCTGCCTGGGGCGGGCGGTGGCGGGGGGTGGCAGGTCCCATGAAGATGGAGGGATGGGGAAACTCAGCAGCTGGGAGAGTCCTAGACTGCCATCCTGCCCACTCACTGTGCCTGAGAGTCAACAAGGAAACATTCTTAAGAACCAAGACCTGAACCACCACAGCTCAGGCATGTTCTTAGATACCTAAATTCCTTAAAACTAAAATACTCTATTATTTCCATTTAGGACCTGGTAGCCAAACTAGCCCTAAAAGGAAATGTCCACTTGTGTCCCTTTCCAGGCCGCTAGGTTTAAGATATGGTGGTTATTACAGAGATTGGTCATGAACACCTGGGTGGGTCTGAGAGGGCAGAGAGGAGGCCAAGCTTTGGGTGCCGAATCTCAGCCACAGCGCATGACAGCAACAGTTGTGGCTTTGGATCAACTATGGCTTCATGGGTTCTGTGGCAGGCCTGCTGGCCTCCTGCGGGAAGGGAGTATGGTACAGCGCCCAGAGCACTGAACTTGGAGTCTGAAGGTCAGAATCCACTGCCAACTAACTGAGTATCTCTGCAAAATACCTCACCTTTATAAGCTTCAGTGTTCTCACACATCAAACGTGGGTAAGATAGCTGCCCTCACTACTGGAAGGGTTGTTGAAAGAACCAAATAAAATAGAAAATGTATATAAACTTCCTGTCTCTGTAAATTCTGAAGTGATATATTTTGATAAAATACCAGGATTTCCTTTGGGGACACTGCCTGCCCAGCGGTCCTCCCCTGCAGCTGATTTCTCTCCCACAACCCTTCTTGCTCCTCCCCCATGTAGATGTCTCTTTTTTGCTTCATAAAACCCACAGTTTTGTCTCCGGTGGCCTAAGACTGTACAGCCCCCTGCCCCCCCTTGTCTGGCCACCCCCCTCCCCACCTCACCACACCCCTTATTCCTCCAAGAGCTGAGCTCCTGATTTCTGTCATAAGTTACATGGATGATCCTACCAACAACCTGGCCTCTCAGTTCAGGGACTTTCTGACTTCTGGTGCTCATCTCCCTCGCCTCTGACACTCACCCAATGGCCATTCCTTTGACAGAATTAACAACCGCAAGCATTGCCACAGTCTCAGTTACCAAAGTATCCCACCACTATCTTCCTAGTACCTCAACTCCAACAATCCTTTGACCCCACCAAGGTTTCTAATTCACTGACCCTGCCTACCCTGGGTCCTTCTCCTCCCACCACATGCAATTGTTTTATTTCATTTCACTTTTTAAAATTTATTTATTTATTGAAGGTGAGGAGGGAAGGGGAGAGGCAGAAGGAGAGAGAGTCACAAGCAGACTCTGTGCTGAGAATGGAGGCCCACGTGAGGCTGGATCTCATGACCCTGAGGTCACAACCTGAGCCAAACCAACAGTCGGACGTTTAACTGACTGAGTCACCCAGGTGCCCCCGCAATTGTTATACTCAATCCCTCACACACACACTGAACCCCTCTTTCCCTTTGCTATACTCCCCTGGTGAAATCAAAACCTTGTTAATTGGCTCACTGCCTGTCCCCACGCAGTTACTTGTAGCTGGGAAAAAAGTACACTGTGCTAAACACTCTTACTTCAAACTTATGATCACTAACTGTAAACTTTTTTTTTTGAGATTTTATTTATTTGCCAGAGAGAGGGAACGCAGGCAGGGGAGTGTGAGAGGGAGAACCAGGCTTCCCGCCAAGCAGGAGCAGGGAGTCCGATGTGGGACTCGATCCCAGGACCCTGGGATCATGACCTGAGCCGAAGGCAGATGTTTAATGGCTGAGCCACCCAGGTGTCCCTTCAAATGGGCTTTTGATGCTGCCCTCTGATCACATTTCCTCAGTCCATCTGCTCACCCGCTCTCCTGGCCAATGACTTTCCTCACCTTCTCCACCACTCCCGTGTTCAGCTGAGGACGTCGACTGCACTTCATGAAAACTGAAGCAATCAGAAGGGAATTTAAAGTCATAGTGCTGCGCCTAGCCAGCCACCTGCATCTGAGTACATACCTCCCTCCCCTCACCAAGGCCAATCTATCCAGCCGTCCACTAGACCCATCTCCTCTCGTCAGCATTATGCCTGTATTTCCTCTATTAAAAGAAAGAATGCCTTGACCTCAGTTCCTCCTCTCGCTACATCCCACTTCTCTCTTTCCCTTAAAATTCCTTGAAAGAGATGTCTAGACTTGCTGTCTACAACTGCCTTTCTCTCTTTGAACCCAATGAAGGTGTTGCCTCTACCTCTCCACTGAAACTGCTCTTCCAAAGTTACTGACCTCCACATTACTAAATCCCACAGCCCTTTCTCAATCATCCGACCCGACCTCTCCACAAATCGAGTCGCTTGGCTCTAAATGTTGAGACTCCCAAGTTTATAAGCAAAGGCTTGGTCGGGCCAAGAACAGATGAGAGAGAGTGCCCAGGGAAGTCCCAGTGTGTGTGCCTTCAGGATCCCCCTTCCCCATCTTCCTGCTGTAGCCTTATTGCCTGGGTCCCTCAGGGATCTACTCACTGAACCAAAACCTCTTCTTCATGGGCTTTGAAGGTGTAACCCAGGGAATGCAGGAGAGGTGGATACTGGTGGTGAGGGCAAGGGGCAACTGCCACCTGCAGGACATGGTTGCCAACCATCAGCTTCTGTGGGCTCCACAGAACAACCTCCCTACGGGGTCACGTGTTGCCTCCTGAACAGACTGTAATAAAGTCCAGAAGAACATGAGAAAATGGGAGAACCTGGTGGCTTTTTGCAACCTTTTTTTTTTTTTTAAAGCCAAGATGTTAAACTCTGGCTCACTGAGAAAGAGTATGAGGAGGGACGTGACTGCCACGAAGGACAGAAGCGAGGGTTCATTTAATTTGTTGTTTTAAAAAAAATTTTTGTTGTTTTTCCTTTCTTTTTTGGTAAGGGCACCAGACAGCCTTCCCATTTGAGAACTGATAAGGATTTGCCTTGGGACACTGAAAAAAAAATAACTTTTCTCAGTGTCACAAGGGAAAACGTATTCTTCCTGGGAAATGGGAAAGGCATTAGTCAGGGTGAGGGCAGGAACATCTACTTGCATGCTGGCTGGCTTGTCAAACCCAGCAGTGCCGGGCTGCCTCCCAGGCCCGAATGGGCCTTCTCCTTCCAGGCTGGGTTTAGCCTGACTCACAGCTCCCAAAGCCCCTACCTCCACTCGGCAAACAATGCCAGAAAAACATCTGCTACCCTTAACCCTCCGCTTCCCCAAAGAAATGATTAAAAAGTTAAAGAAACACTTCCATATGGAAGAACCCTACCCCAACAGGTCACCACAAAGATACTTCAAACACAATAAAACAGGAAGAACTAAAAAAAGCAGAGAAGTTCACAGAACCCACACAATCTTTTATACAGGGGGAAAAAAAGCCACCCTGGGTAACTTTACACAGTTCAGAACACCATTTGGCAGTTAAGTATGTCCTTAATCTGCTCAATTTGCTTATTATAGTAAAGGTTTAGGAGAATTTGAGAGTGGTGGCCAAAAATACTGCAATAATCTCTATTCCTAAAGTAAACTCACAGAGCAAATTAACTTCTTCGACTGAACCATGGCGAAGTTGAAGTCCCTCCCCGTTCGACGTAGAGACAGGCCACATGAAGCCACGGTTGCTTAAGGCAGAACCACTTCAGTGGACTTCGCTTATTCATCCCACAAGTATTTATTGGGCACCCAAGACAAGCCAGGTCTGGTACTAGTCACCAGGAAACAAAATTAAGCATAACATTTAGCCCACCTTTGTGGTGCTTACAGCATAGAAGGGATACTGTATTTCCTAGGTCAGAGCTTGGACCTTGCACAGAAGGAGGGATAGAATAGAAGCAGTACAGAGAGGTCACCCAGCAGAGAGTGCAAGCTTTGGAGTCCCACAAATCTGGCTGCTTCCTTCTTAATTGTGCCACAGAAATGTGACGTGGAGCAAGGCCCTCACTGAGCCTGTGGTTTCCTCAGGCATAAAATGGGGATGGAATGAACTTCCTTGCAGGGTTGCATAAGAATGAACAGAAATGGGGTGCCCTGGGTGGCTTAGTCGATTAAGTGTCTGCCATCAGCTCAGGTGATGATCCCGGGGTCCTGGGATTGAGCCCCAAGTCGGGCTCCTTGCACAGTGGGGAGTCTGCTTCTCCTTCCCCCTCTGACTGTTGCTCTCCCTGCTTGTGCTGTATGGCTCTCTCTCTGTGTCAAATAAATAAATAACATCTTTTAAAAAAAGAATGAACAGAAATACACATAGGTATTCCACTGATTGTTGATACTAGGGAGACTTTTTCCATCCCTAAAGCCCTGTGAAATGCTGGGTGGCTTCAGCTAAGAACTCTGTAGATAATTAAGGCCAGAGGAGAGGGAATGGACAGAAAATGACCTTGAATGAGGGAGAGCAAATAAGAAAAAGGAAAAAAAAAGATAACACCAACAAAAAAGAGTCCCCCTGGTATTTAGTTTAGGTGGATTAGAAATAGTGATTTTCTTTGGAGAGTAACAAAAACAGAGGCAGTTCACACAGAGTTTGGCAAATCAAGGGCCAAGGGCAGCCTGTCAGGAGCTTGGCAGGATGACGACAGGAGCTTTTTCTTGCTGCAAGGGGAAGGCCTGGGGCTGAGGGCGCTGGGCAAGGCTGAGCCTCCCATCCAGGAGGCTGCAAGCTGACTTCTTTGGCTACCTCCCTTGGGCCTTAAATTGCTTCCTGAGGCGAGGACCTGGCTAATGGTTTATTTACAACAGGAAGAAGCAATTACCTTGGAGAACACAGAGTCATATGCCCCACCATTAGCCAGGAACACCACACTCTCTACCAATAACCCCAAAGACATATGAACCAGTGACTGCCCCCTCTTCAAGAGTCTGCCAACCCTCTCCTCCCTATTGCACCTCCTGAGGTGACTTTAAACAAAGTGTGACAAAGGGAGCCCGAGTTGAGCTCCGAGTTAGGAAAGCATAAAGTTATTCTGGGTTCTGGGCCTTTTTTGTGAGACCCCTGTCCACTGTAGGCAATATGACATGGCGTGTTCATGCCCCCAAACTACCTTCGCCCAAAGAATGCTGTGGGTAACATTAAAACAAACAAAAAGTGGATAGAGGAAAACTCCTTGTGGGTGAGGGAAACAGCATTACTACAAAGTACTCAGGCCCGGGAGTATGGGGAAGCCAGACTCGGAACACACATGGTGTGCCTCCAAAACTTGAAAGCCAGATTATCCGTTAGGGAAAGACTGGCAGGGCTGCTGCCAGGGAAGCTGGGTGTGGTGGTAGTTGGGGGGCGGGGAGGGTGTAGGTGAGTAAGGTTTCTAGAAAGACCTGAAAATGGGAGGCAAGCCAGAAGCTCTCCGTGGGAGGAGGCTGACAAAGACAATGGGAAAGAAGCCTAAGGAAATGCAGGCTGTCTGTTCTGATATTTAATATCCAAGAACTAAAGGCAGAAGAGGTGCAAAAAGCTTAATAGTATTTGTAGTTCAAATTAAAGTGTTCAAAGCCCCGTTATAGAGCCGGGTAATGTATGCAATGACATCTGGGACTGTAATCAGCAAAGCGCTTTCAAGAGCTGCCAAAGCAGACAGCCAAATAACAAATCCACTTTACAGATCATCAATCTGGTCCAGGACTTGCCAAGGTAAATAGTACAAGGCTGAAGTTTGCTTTGCAAACCAGGGAGCTGGGAGTTTAGCGAGGCCTTGATCCCGAGCAGCACCGCTAGGGCAGGGCCTCTGGAGCCTCGCTCGCATCAGGAAAGCCAACAAGCCCGGAATCTGAGCAGGACACAGAGAGGAGGTGGAGTCTGGGCAGCCCCCTGCGCCCAGAGCCCCAGAGCGGGGTCTGAAGACAGTTGTCAATCCGGGCGGCCGCCACAGCTGCCAGGCTAGGCGGTGACCTCGCAAGGGCCCACTCTCCAGCCAGAGTCTCCCAGAGCCTCCAGGTTCTGGCCAGACTGGGGTTTGTGGGCCTCAGAGAAGAAAAAAACAGCCCGAAGTTGCTTTTTCTCCCTTTTTTCCAGTCACTATGAAGGGCCACAAATTCCCAACAAAATGATTTGTTTCATGTCTGTTTTCCCTCCCAGACTGGGCGAATAGCTTCCTGACTGCTCAGGCTTCTCTCTAGGGTACCTTGGGGCCCACTCCTGAGTCTCGTCCACAGGAAGCCCCAGTCAATATCTGGTAGCTGAGGGGGCAAACGAATGAGAACTACCAAGTACGGAGCACCTTGAATGTGCAGGGCTGTTGGTCTAGGGATGTGGTTTCATCCTTAACGGGAGCTTTGTGAGGTATTAATACTGCCTGCCCCAACCCTGCCATTTTCCAGGCGAGGACATGGAGGCCTGGAAGGGCAAAGAGTCATTTAATTCTACTTCCTCCACCGTATCAATATTAATTAATTAGCACAAATCACTGTTGGTGGGGACATGGCTGCTCAGATGGTCCCTCTACCGTGCAGATTAGAGATTATATCTGATTACCGTTCTGAATCTCTAGGATCTGGGGTCCTATAGCCTGCACTATGGGGGCCCATCAAATCATATGTTGAGTTAATATAAATGAATGAGTTGATGAATGCATCTATGCATTCTGACCTCATTTCTCAATCAGGGAGATGAAGGACCAGAAAGGTTCAGGAACTTAATAAAGCTAGTCTAGTGGGTGAAAGAGGGGCTCTTGTGCCACAAGAGGAGGAAGGAAGGGCTGGCACAACAGCGTGGTATGCATGGGACTGGCTGGGGCTGGGGTCGGCAGGGAGTGGGCCGAGAGGAAAGTATGCTACCGGGGGTGATGAGGCAGATGCCCATCTGTCTCACAAAATGCCTCCATTTTGTTCTAGGCCTGGCTTGAGGTCAGGGACAACTCTTGCCTGATGGGAACTGGTGCCTTCTGAAGATTCCAGGTAGAGATTAGTGGCCGGGCACAAACCTCTCTAAAGATGGAGCTTTTCCCGGAGCAGCAGCCACGGCAGCGAGAGCTGGCAGGATCTGAGGGGCTAGTGGCTCCCTGTGCAGTAACTGCTCTAGTTCTCCTCACCAAGATTTCATTCTGAGCCTCACGCAGGCTGCCCCCTCACCCATGCCCACCCAGGTCCAGACACAGATGTGAGGCGGCACCAGGGAGACAGGAAGAGCCCAAAAAAGCACCATGGCTGGGGTGCTCTCCCAAAGAGAAACGAAGCTGCAGGGATAGAAGTTTGGGGAGTGCTATGCTTTAGAAACAGTGCTGAACTTGGGGTCAGGAAGCCAGGATAGAGCCCTGGCTGGCTCTCTCGCTGCATCTTACTTGCAACATACCTTCACTGAGCTGTGGGGAGAAGAATTCCTACTTCAAGGGGGAGTTGTGGGGATACATAAAAGTCAGGAATTTGAAAAAACTCTGTAAAATTATAACATACTCATCAGATGAGGTTTCTTCTTCTGCTGTCACCTTGATCCCCCTCCTTTCAATGTGTAGCCATAAGCCCTATCAATCAGTCTATTTGCTCTCACAAACACAGTAAGCAAGACTCCATCCTGCTGTGGAAAGAAGCGCATCTCTAGCATGGAGAAGAGACAGGAGGAGAGAGGGTGTTGGTAGTCAGAGCAAGAAGTTCAAGGCCTAGAACACTCTTTACCTGAGAGCCACCACATGCTTCTTGGCTAAAGCTGGGGACACCTGAGGCCCACTGTCCTAGTGAGACTCTGTTCCACGTGGGTCACCAGGCAGTAGCTGTTCAAAGAATGCCTTCTTCCCATGCCCCACTAAACTCTGAAGAGAAGCCCATCGGGGTGCCTCTCCACAGAGCCTAACCAGGGCTATGTTCTTCAGAGAGTCAACCAATGGCCTAGCTCCAGGGCCCGGCAGGTTGGGCAGCAGCTCTCCAAACTTGTCTGAGGCAGCTTCCTCTTGCTCATGGGAGGTCGGGAGGCACATGCCACACCAGACACACATATGGAGACAGTTAGCCCAATATGCAAAAGAAATGGGCGGCACAGGATGATACATGGAAAAGGCTGGTTTGGTATAAACCAAAAAAGTACACCACCCAAACCCATCATGGGTTCAATTATGGGCAGACAAAGCTCTTGTCAGCACCAGCGATGAGCTGAGGGTTCCAAAAGGGACTCACTTTGGGCCAATAAGTACACCTGCTGTGTGCTGAGTCCACATCGATAAGCCACAGCACATAGAAAGGACAGACACGTGTCCTCTGTTCATGGATTTCTTGACAAAAATTCCCTTTTCCTCCTCCCTAACTCCTAGGTGTGGGATGTAAGAAGGGTTACATCATTAGTACCTTTCCTTTCTGCCAAGGTGGGCAGTAAGGGTACTCTAGAAGAAAGGGGAGCATCTGGCTGCTTTCCAACCCTCCCCCACTTCCGAGGAAATTGCAGAAGTTCTAGTGTTCATACCCTGCCAGAAACTCATTTAGGGAACGGGATGGAGAGAAACAAGCCATGGGAGCTTGCCGCATTCCCACCAACAGCATCTGAACAAGCACTACAAACTTCGAAGGAAGTCAGTGGCAACGGTCAAACTGCTGTGAGATGACCATCACTTCTGCAAGAGTTCCTATGGCCCGTTCCCATCCACTCTATGTACCACCCCACCCCAGCTGTCATCCAATTCCTAACAGAGCTCACCTCACTGTCTCCAACACTGACTATTCATTTGCAAATATCTCCTTGCCTCTGTAGCCCCATTGCTTCTCCAAACACTTTTGGGATGCCTACAGGGAGAGAAGGTATCTATTAGTTTATCACCATTAGTTTATCACCATTCACCATCATTCCTTCTCCAGGGATATGCCTAGCCTAAACATCACATGGATCCAACTCTACGGATTTGGAGTCAACCTCTTGACGTTTCCTGGGAAACTCAATGGCTCGAACCTCCTCTACATGACTGGCAACCCTCAGTGAATGAAGTAAGAAGAGTAAACTAAGTCAGAACACTCACACCACCACAAAAACCACCATCGTCCCTCCTATGTATCATGTACATCTGTCCACTGCTATTACTGATCCCAGCTTAATCGGTGTTGTCACCTCTTAAGGGACTTCTGTAGCAGCCTGCTTCCTGAACGATCTTCCCAGAACTCAAATGCAATCCTATGACTCTTTGGTGTGAACATATTTCCCATTGCTTTTAGGATAAGACTGAGAACCTTCATGTGAACAGTAAGGCACCATAGGCCGGTCCCATGCTGTTCTCCCCTGACACGGAGCTCTAGCCACACAGGCCATCTTTCACCTGGACCACTCTCTTCACTTCCCTTACCCCTGCCTCCTTTGCGGACTTAATTCACCCTGAAGGGCTTAGCTGAAATGTGACTTTCGCAGGGAAACTCTCCTTGAATACTGCTTTTACCTGTTCTTATACCACCTGGAATTTCTCCTCTATGATACTTCACACGATTTATAATCATGTTTATTTGTGAGGTTATCTGATTGGTGCCTTTTTCCTCCCTGGACCACAGACTTCACAAGCTCCACTGTGTCTGTGCCTCACACATCGAATAGTACACATAGCAGCATTTCAGAGATATTTGATGGATGGTGAACTCATGAATGGAGGGTTCTTGGTCATGCAGGACAACACGATTTTTCCATTTCTTTCTGTCAAGGATTCTTTGTTCTATATTTTGGCCACATTAAATCAGATGCTGTGAGTTTTCTGGTGGGAAAAGCATTCAGCAGGACTGGTTCCCTTGGGACCATCCTACACTGTTTATCCTGCCAAAGATACCAGGGGAAATGGAGACACTCTTTTCAAAAACACCTAAAGAAATCCCTGCTTGATAGAGTTGGCCCATCTCTTTCTTGCTGGTCAGGCCTGTTACTCCTAGAATCCAGCCAGTCATTTTTTGAAAAAGAAGTTCTGTCACTTTAAGATTTTAGTACCTTGCCTGGGCCATATATCAGCGTTTCTTGCTGCAGTGGCTATGGTGCCTGCTGTTCAAATTTGTCCAATTAGACACAGCCCCACAGGGTGGAATTTAGTGTGAAATGTGCCTGCCACTGACCAAGAAGGAACCGGTGTGTAGCTTTGCTACTGGGCAAAGCCCCAGGGGAGCCAGCAGAGGTCTTCCCAGGAATGGCGCACCACTGTCTGGGTAGTACCCAGCGCGGGGGGCAGAGGGTCACCCTTTCCACCCCCTGTGAGGCCTGAGAACCAGGCAGGGCAGAATGGGGTGAGACTGCCTGAGTGAGTGGGGGGCGGGGTAGAGGCTGGGAGTCAGCCCCCATAGACATGAAAAGGTCAGGGCATTGTTTGTATGGCTGAGAGTTCCTCACCACGGTCTCTACTTGGCCCAGAGAACAGGATTCTGCCACTCCCTGAATGTGACTGTGCGAGAGCTTGTGGCTTGTGCTGTGGTACATGGAGACAGACTCAAACATTCAAAAGCCTCCAACCAGTAACTCAGCTGCGATGGGTACTTCAAAGACATAGGCAAAGTGCTCACAATGGGACCCTAGTGGAAAGGGGCTTTAAGATAAGAGTTTTAAAAAAAGCCACTTATTTATTTATTTGAGAGAGAGAGAGAGCGAGAATGGAGGGGAGGGACAGAGGGAGAGAGAGGGAGAGTCCTAAGCAGACTCTGTACTGAGCACAGAGCCCCACGCCAAGCTCAGTCCCACAACCCTAAGATCACAACCCGAGCTGACACCAAGAGTCGGATGCTCAACTGACTAAGCCACCCAGGTGCCCCAAGATAGGAATTTTTAACAAAAGACTGCCTTTGCAATAAAATTTATTTTTAAATGTTTCATCATTTCTCCTCGACAAGCTGAAACTTCTAAAAACTCATGCCATTCTTAGAACATTAGACTTTTGAACTATGGAGAGACTTCAGAGATCATCTAATCTATACCCTTATTTTATAAACTGGGAAAATGAGATGAGGGAGAGGAAATGACTTAGCCAAGGTCATGTAACCAGCAGGATTGGTACTCAGGCTGCTGACTCCGAGCCTGGCTCTTACCTGACTATCTGATACTGCTCCTTTCCAGACTACCTAGACTTCTACTACATCTATAGCTATACTAGAGTCAGATATTCTAGAATGGAGACTTTTAAAATATATATACATTTATATTAAATAAATAAATATATATATATTTTAAAGATTTTATTTATCTGTTTGAGAGAGACAGAGGGGACACACACACACACACACAGAGAGAGAGAGAGAGAGAGAGAGAGAGAGAGAGAGAGAGAATCCTAAGCAGGCTCCCCAGCCAGCATGGAGCTCAATCCCACAATCCTGAGATCAAGATCTGAGCTGAAATCAAGAGTTGGACACCTATCTAACTGAGCCACTCAGGTGCCTGTAAATATATATTTAAGTAAAAATATACTTAATCCCAGTTCTAGTTTCCTCTGCCTGATCAACACACACAGTAGCTGTGGGCTTTGGTTTACATCATGGGTACAATGAAGGAGGTTGGGCTGGAAGTACTCTAGGTCCTTTTCATTCATTAATTCATTCATTCATTCAAACATTTACTGGGTGCTTAGCATGTGTGGGGTCCTGGGGAGATGCAGATATGGAAGAGAGGGGTTGTCAGCCTATAGGAAGAGGGAATGACAGGATGCTCTGTGTGCTAAGCGCTCCAGCAGAGGCAGACGCAGAGTGCCCTGGGAACACAGAGGAGGGAGGCCCCTGCCAAGGAAGTATGAGGATTCCTACTACTGAAAACTAAGGTGTATGTGATGAGAAGACTTGAAACACCTTGTAGACACTAACAGTCCTAGTCTTTCTCCCAACCAAGCTTTGACAGCAAGTTATCCTTTTTCTCTGGGAGGAATGTGCAAATGAGAAGAGAAAAGGTAGTCTGGGAAGGAGGAAAAGCAAAGGGCCAGCAAACCCACACAGGGACCAAGGGGCCAAAGGAAAAGCGAGGGCTGCCTGCTTCTGCCAGATAGCTTATGAGCAGCGGAGCACAGCAGACGGGCTGCCTGCTTCCTGGCAACTGTGCACCGGGGTGATGAATGGTCTCTGAATCCTTGGAGGGAAGTGGGGTCTACTAAGGAAACACAGACCCACCTTTTGACTGAGATGCCATATGGAGGAAGGAATGGGGGAACTTGGTTACCAAGACTCTCCCCAATCTCACTTTTGAGAACATCTCAGGTATTTCTTAAAGTCCATTTTTACATTATCAACCATATTCTTCCCTTCCAAGCCAGTCTTCCAAAGATAGGAAGGATTCCTTTTATTGCTTCCATTTTTAACAGGGTAGAAAACCCAAGGCAGCTCAGGGCCACTCCAGTGACTGACTCCCCAGCTTCCCTGGGAACATCTGGGCAGAGACCAGAACCCAGAGCCAGAACTCTTGCTAGCCGATCTCCTATGCATTACTTATTTCCATGGTGTAGTTGAGTGTTCCACATATATTCATATTAGCCAGTGAGATTGAAGAGGAAAAAAATCATCAGAATGGGTTATAAATGAGTCCTTTCCCCTGGGGAAGTTTGGGCTCTAGACAAAAGTCTTCTCATCTTTAAAAGACTCCCTTTTGTGAAATGAACAATCTGGCCCATGGTCATCAGCTGTCTAAAAGACCGCTGGCTTACAGCGAATTTCCCCATGTGATGCTAAGTCCATGTGACTATTATCCTTTTTCTTCTCCTTTTTCTTTTTTTAAAATCAACTGCTTAGCAGCTCAATCAAATTAATTGTGGTGCTTTCAAAAAGCATCAAAATAGCCACAACTCTCCCTGAAAAGAAGGAAGGCGCCTTGTTTTCAGGAAAAGATGTAAAGTCCTCACTCTAGGAGACTCAAACAGATATTCATTCCATGACAAATCCCCCCTTTCTCCCAAGAGCCTTTTTTTTTTTTTTAAAGAGACTTAAAAATATCAACACCAATAACGAGACTATACTCTCAGCTTACTTCTGGCCAAATTTTATTTTCAGCTTTGAGTAACTGGGAGTTCTTTATGGTCAAAGACCAAAAAAAAAAAAAAAAAAGAGGTTGGAAAAACCTCCTTAGAAAACTAACCAACACAACTCACTTGTTTGAAATGAAGTGGAGGCTGGAGAGAGGGAGAAGAAAGGAAAGCAGAGTGGGAGGCACAGCAAGGCCATGTTCTTGGCCAAGCCTCAGGCTTGGAGGAATATTCCAGCCAAATTATGGCTGAGTTACAACCTCATTCCTAAGAGGATGGCGGAAGCCTTGGAGGGAAGGGTGTGACCTGGTAGACAGAACTGATCCTCACCAAGAGTGATGAGAGGAAAGAATTTTTTCTATTCTTAAAAACTGTTCAATTTGTCAGTTCCCCTAAAACACCATCTTTCAGAAACTAGCACCTTCCCTCAGAGTGAGTCCCTTGTGTTTGAGAGGGCTTTGGAATGAGCATAGGGTCTTTCCATATGAGCTCATTCTTGCCTCATAACAATAACCCGGGGAAGTAAGAGGGATCGATGTGATTAGCCACATTTTACTGATAAGGAAACTCAGCTGAAGGCTGCAACACCAGACACTCAGCCCTCCAGGGGCTCTTACTACTATTCTCATCCAGCCAAAGCCTGGGCCAGAATGAGGAACACTAGGCCAGGCTGATTCTCTCAGGCTGGAGTAGCCACATGGTCTCCTCCAGTTTGCCCCAGTGTGAAGAATTCCTGATAACCAGGCCCCAACACCAACCTAGTGACATTCAGCAGAGCAAGGCTTCCTGAGAGCACAGGGAGCCTGCTGGTCTGCAGGGCCATCCAGATTGCCCCAGGAGGAAAAGGCTGCCTGGCCCAAGCCTCTGACATCTTCAGCCAAATGGCCTTTCGTTGGGGGTCATAAGCCACTCATGATGAACATCTTTGCTCTTTGCTTCCTCCTGGCTCAGGACTACAACCAAGCTTTTTGAAAATGAGGGTCATTAGCTTCCCCAAAAGACAGAAGATGGATGGATACAGGGAGAAAGGAGTAGGGCAGGAGGGCTGGGAGTATCTCTCAGTCAAATATAAACAGCATCTCTCCTCTTTTGTCACTGCTCTGCCCTCCTCTGGGTGAGTGAAATGTGGCCACTTAAATTCATACTACTGGATTCTACAGGGGAACTGACAGCCTACTTTAAATGAGTGAGCATGAAAGGGAAACTGGAGATGCCACAACTTTAGTTGTTTTGGGAAAAATGACAGGAGGCCAAAAGACATTAAGGATTCAGATGACATGAGTTCTAGTCTCCACTGATATGGGAAAGTATTAAATTCTCCGGGCCTCTTGTAAAAAATCTGTAAAATGAACTAACAGTAATAATTCCCGTGTGTATCACAGCATGATTTAAGGCTCATTGGGGATAATGTATGTGATAGCCTCCCGTAAGTGTTCAAACCTTACACACATGTGATCTATTATCATTATTACTGAAGAGTTTATTACACATGTTTCAGGCAGATTAAAGAAATCCTCTCTGCCTATTAAGAAAACATATGAAACACCCAAAGCAAATATTAGAAGTCTAACTATATGCTCTGGGTTCCATCACTAAAGCAGGTAAAGGTTTTGTGACTTGAGAAAAGCAGAGGAGAACAGGGACGAAAATAGAACTTACAGTCCAATATTTTCCTTCACCAGTGTCCCCTGGCTCTGAATCCCAAGGACAAATGAGGAACCCAAGACTTTTTGGGTTTGAAGTGTAGCTGTCCAGGAAGAGATGGGCTGGTGTGGA
Organism: Spilogale gracilis; assembly: GCA_004023965.1. NCBI lineage: Eukaryota > Metazoa > Chordata > Mammalia > Carnivora > Mephitidae > Spilogale > Spilogale gracilis. The sequence goes on from PITA01001416.1 coordinate 193,825, forward strand.
AGAAGAAAATTGGGGTTTAGAGCCAAAGATTCCCAGCTCTGCCAAGTGCTAGCTATGTACCTAGAACAATCTGCCTTACCGCCTTGGGCTTCAGTTTCTGTGTCTGAACAATGAAGACGAACACATCTATTTGTGCAGAGTTGCCATAAGAATTTGGAATTACACCTAGAAAGTGACATAGCAGATGCTCATCATAAAGTGACCTTGCATCTTATGTATACCTCCTAAAATATCATAAAATTCTAGTAGCCTGCTGAAGAAGGCGTCGGAGAGATGATCTAAAGACAATAGATAGTACAGCAGTGTAGGAAACTCAGGTTTTGAGGCCTGGGGTTACAAGCTGTGAGACCATGGGCAGCTAACAGCTCAAATTTCCTCCTCTGGAATATGGGAAAAATACTGTACTGTCAATGTAAAGACTACAGGAGACAAACTATGAGAAACTCTAAGATGCCAAGCACAGAATCAGAGATCAATAAACAACAGTTATATGTACATCTCGTTTCTCATTTTACCTTTTTTCCAGGTCACTATGTCTGAAATTTCCCTGTGTAGATATCATAAATATATTATATAGACTTTTAAATTTTGTTTGCTGTTTATTTCTCGAGGCCCATGAAGCAAAAGCATAGATATACAAAAGTGGCCAGTTGTTTTCCTTGGCCCACCAAAATAGAAAAGGTCTTGTTTTTTTTTTTTTTTTCCTTCTTCTGGCAAACATCTAGGGCCTTGGATTTAAATATAATGGACAACTCTAGTGTAATAAGAGTGTAATAAGCATTTCAGAGTGATTCTAGATGGATAAATGTCAGAGATATAGGTGTGTCTTATGTGTCCCAGAGGTTTTCCCATCTGTCTCTCATTTCCTAGTCCTACTGCTGTCATCCTTGGCCTCTGGGAGCCTGGGATAGTTCTGTACACACCTTTACGGCCACACCTGTTCTCATAACCTAATCCAGAAATGCCTCTCTTCTTTTAATTCCTATCTTGCCTACTTATCATCTTATTAGAGCTCATATAATAAGTTGTACTGAGTCTCATTTCTAGTACTCTTAGAAATACAGTAGTTGGCTAATAAATGCATGCTTCTTTGCCCTTTTGTACTGAACTGAAGAACGGAACTGAAAACAAGAATAATAATAAAGATATATTTTTCCCTTGGAAAGTATCTCATAATAAATGCATATAAAACAGACTGCTCTCTGAAAACCATGAGTTCATGCAGAAAAAGACGTTTAAAACCCCACCTTCAAAGATACATACTACTTTTCATTTTAATGGAATAACAACTATTTAGTCTGGCAAAAGGCTAAAAGAGAGACAGTACTGCACTGAAGAGGAAGAAGAAATTGCTTTAGTCAATGTCAAAATGACAAGCCATCAAAAATCTGTAGTTCATTAAGAAAATAAAAGATCTCTTAAACTAGACCTAGATGGACTGGCAAACTTTTGAATTTAATCCTGTGATATACTGTAACAACAAAAGGCCTCCACAGCATATCAAGCAAATTTATAAGAAAATGATCAATACATTTGACAGATTATTTAATTATAATCTTTAGTGACAGAGGCAATATGAAAACCTAGCATCAACATTCTGACAGTGGAATAAATAAATAGATATAATTATTCCTCATACTAATCCCGGCAGAATTGTAAATTTTAAGGCCAGACTGTAGGTCTGCATTCTAAGGTTTCCTTAATAAGATCGAATTTGATGTAGGGAGTGTCATATTGCCAATATTATGTATGCTTTTTTATTAGGACAAAAAGCTCTCTGTGGAGTTCAGGTACAAATGAACAGAATGACCCGAGGTTCCCTCTATATTACCAGAATCCACAGGTCATGGGTACCTCCCAAGATGTACACGGAGAAGAATTGTGCAGCAAGGGAGAAAGAGGGCCAAAGCAGATGCAGGGATTGGAATTACTGCGTTCTCCAATTCTTGGAATCTCAGACTTAGAGGTGGGAGGGCCTGAGAGACCTGTCAGCCCTTCTCCATCACTACTCAGAGCAGGAAAATGAGGATGTGAGAAGAGAATGGGCTGGCTCAAGGTCACACGGACCTGGCAAAACCAGGTGCAAACCCAAGTTCTATGATGTGGGGTACAAAGCTCTTTCCCCGTCACTACGGGAGAGAAAGCAAATGCTGAGGTGGTCAGCTAGAACATAGTCCATAGAACTGTGCCTATTATCATACCGACAGAAGGAATGCACTCTCCTGCGAGGGCCAAGAGAAATTATAGTTAACATTTAACGTTATGGGACCAACTTCAAAGGCATCCCAGCTGGACTCTAATAATGGGAGATGAAACTGCTAACTGCAGCAGAAAGTTGCAGGTGGACGACTGGCTGGAAACGGCACACGTCCTCAGAGTGGGAGGGCTCCTCTGAAACCCCACATCGGGCTGCTGCCTCACCGCAGGGTGGGGAGAAGTTTGGGGAATAACCTTCTGTCTGTCTGTGGTTCACCATGGTATTAAGCTGTCCATCCTTGTCAGTGCTACGGACACTTAGAAATGGCCACTTTTGCCATTTGGGGGAGGGGAGAGGGGTGCGGCTGTTGATGACCACGGGGGCCGGTGTCGCCCTGGTGGGCTTCAAGAAAGACCACATTTTCTACGACAACAGGAGAGGAAAAAAGGAGGTGGCTGGTGCTCAGATGTCACCAAGGAGTAGAGACTGTCACCGCTGGGTGGGTTCTGATGAGGAGCCCCCCCTCCCACAGTCCATTGGTTTTGTCCTGAGCTAGTGAGGGTGGCAGGAAGATGTGGAGCAGAAGCTTTTTTTTTTTTTCATTAA